>OX369264.1:5000-354129 GCA_947284805.1 Coleophora flavipennella | reverse complement strand
GATATACCGACGGACACATAGTCAGACGGACATGGGGAAACTATAAGTACAATCTGTGATATACCGACGGACACATAGTCAGACGGACATGGGGAAACTATAAGTACAATCTGTGATATACCGACGGACACATAGTCAGACGGACATGGGGAAACTATAAGTACAATCTGTGATATACCGACGGACACATAGTCAGACGGACATGGCGAAACTATAAGTACAATCTGTGATATACCGACGGACACATAGTCAGACGGACATGGCGAAACTATAAGTACAATCTGTGATATACCGACGGACACATAGTCAGACGGACATGGGGAAACTATAAGTACAATCTGTGATATACCGACGGACACATAGTCAGACGGACATGGCGAAACTATAAGTACAATCTGTGATATACCGACGGACACATAGTCAGACGGACATGGGGAAACTATAAGTACAATCTGTGATATACCGACGGACACATAGTCAGACGGACATGGCGAAACTATAAGTACAATCTGTGATATACCGACGGACACATAGTCAGACGGACATGGCGAAACTATAAGTACAATCTGTGATATACCGACGGACACATAGTCAGACGGACATGGGGAAACTATAAGTACAATCTGTGATATACCGACGGACACATAGTCAGACGGACATGGGAAACTATAAGTACAATCTGTGATATACCGACGGACACATAGTCAGACGGACATGGCGAAACTATAAGTACAATCTGTGATATACCGACGGACACATAGTCAGACGGACATGGGGAAACTATAAGTACAATCTGTGATATACCGACGGACACATAGTCAGACGGACATGGGGAAACTATAAGTACAATCTGTGATATACCGACGGACACATAGTCAGACGGACATGGGGAAACTATAAGTACAATCTGTGATATACCGACGGACACATAGTCAGACGGACATGGGGAAACTATAAGTACAATCTGTGATATACCGACGGACACATAGTCAGACGGACATGGGGAAACTATAAGTACAATCTGTGATATACCGACGGACACATAGTCAGACGGACATGGGGAAACTATAAGTACAATCTGTGATATACCGACGGACACATAGTCAGACGGACATGGGGAAACTATAAGTACAATCTGTGATATACCGACGGACACATAGTCAGACGGACATGGCGAAACTATAAGTACAATCTGTGATATACCGACGGACACATAGTCAGACGGACATGGCGAAACTATAAGTACAATCTGTGATATACCGACGGACACATAGTCAGACGGACATGGGGAAACTATAAGTACAATCTGTGATATACCGACGGACACATAGTCAGACGGACATGGGGAAACTATAAGTACAATCTGTGATATACCGACGGACACATAGTCAGACGGACATGGGGAAACTATAAGTACAATCTGTGATATACCGACGGACACATAGTCAGACGGACATGGGGAAACTATAAGTACAATCTGTGATATACCGACGGACACATAGTCAGACGGACATGGCGAAACTATAAGTACAATCTGTGATATACCGACGGACACATAGTCAGACGGACATGGGGAAACTATAAGTACAATCTGTGATATACCGACGGACACATAGTCAGACGGACATGGGGAAACTATAAGTACAATCTGTGATATACCGACGGACACATAGTCAGACGGACATGGGGAAACTATAAGTACAATCTGTGATATACCGACGGACACATAGTCAGACGGACATGGGGAAACTATAAGTACAATCTGTGATATACCGACGGACACATAGTCAGACGGACATGGCGAAACTATAAGTACAATCTGTGATATACCGACGGACACATAGTCAGACGGACATGGGGAAACTATAAGTACAATCTGTGATATACCGACGGACACATAGTCAGACGGACATGGGGAAACTATAAGTACAATCTGTGATATACCGACGGACACATAGTCAGACGGACATGGGGAAACTATAAGTACAATCTGTGATATACCGACGGACACATAGTCAGACGGACATGGGGAAACTATAAGTACAATCTGTGATATACCGACGGACACATAGTCAGACGGACATGGCGAAACTATAAGTACAATCTGTGATATACCGACGGACACATAGTCAGACGGACATGGGGAAACTATAAGTACAATCTGTGATATACCGACGGACACATAGTCAGACGGACATGGGGAAACTATAAGTACAATCTGTGATATACCGACGGACACATAGTCAGACGGACATGGGGAAACTATAAGTACAATCTGTGATATACCGACGGACACATAGTCAGACGGACATGGCGAAACTATAAGTACAATCTGTGATATACCGACGGACACATAGTCAGACGGACATGGGGAAACTATAAGTACAATCTGTGATATACCGACGGACACATAGTCAGACGGACATGGCGAAACTATAAGTACAATCTGTGATATACCGACGGACACATAGTCAGACGGACATGGGGAAACTATAAGTACAATCTGTGATATACCGACGGACACATAGTCAGACGGACATGGCGAAACTATAAGTACAATCTGTGATATACCGACGGACACATAGTCAGACGGACATGGCGAAACTATAAGTACAATCTGTGATATACCGACGGACACATAGTCAGACGGACATGGGGAAACTATAAGTACAATCTGTGATATACCGACGGACACATAGTCAGACGGACATGGCGAAACTATAAGTACAATCTGTGATATACCGACGGACACATAGTCAGACGGACATGGCGAAACTATAAGTACAATCTGTGATATACCGACGGACACATAGTCAGACGGACATGGGGAAACTATAAGTACAATCTGTGATATACCGACGGACACATAGTCAGACGGACATGGGGAAACTATAAGTACAATCTGTGATATACCGACGGACACATAGTCAGACGGACATGGGGAAACTATAAGTACAATCTGTGATATACCGACGGACACATAGTCAGACGGACATGGGGAAACTATAAGTACAATCTGTGATATACCGACGGACACATAGTCAGACGGACATGGGGAAACTATAAGGTTTCTCAATCTGTGATATACCGACGGACACATAGTCAGACGGACATGGGGAAACTATAAGTACAATCTGTGATATACCGACGGACACATAGTCAGACGGACATGGGGAAACTATAAGTACAATCTGTGATATACCGACGGACACATAGTCAGACGGACATGGCGAAACTATAAGTACAATCTGTGATATACCGACGGACACATAGTCAGACGGACATGGCGAAACTATAAGTACAATCTGTGATATACCGACGGACACATAGTCAGACGGACATGGGGAAACTATAAGTACAATCTGTGATATACCGACGGACACATAGTCAGACGGACATGGGGAAACTATAAGTACAATCTGTGATATACCGACGGACACATAGTCAGACGGACATGGGGAAACTATAAGTACAATCTGTGATATACCGACGGACACATAGTCAGACGGACATGGGGAAACTATAAGTACAATCTGTGATATACCGACGGACACATAGTCAGACGGACATGGGGAAACTATAAGGTTTCTCAATCTGTGATATACCGACGGACACATAGTCAGACGGACATGGGGAAACTATAAGTACAATCTGTGATATACCGACGGACACATAGTCAGACGGACATGGGGAAACTATAAGTACAATCTGTGATATACCGACGGACACATAGTCAGACGGACATGGGGAAACTATAAGTACAATCTGTGATATACCGACGGACACATAGTCAGACGGACATGGCGAAACTATAAGTACAATCTGTGATATACCGACGGACACATAGTCAGACGGACATGGGGAAACTATAAGGTTTCTCAATCTGTGATATACCGACGGACACATAGTCAGACGGACATGGGGAAACTATAAGTACAATCTGTGATATACCGACGGACACATAGTCAGACGGACGGACGGACATGGGGAAACTATAAGTACAATCTGTGATATACCGACGGACACATAGTCAGACGGACATGGGGAAACTATAAGTACAATCTGTGATATACCGACGGACACATAGTCAGACGGACATGGGGAAACTATAAGTACAATCTGTGATATACCGACGGACACATAGTCAGACGGACGGACGGACATGGGGAAACTATAAGGTTTCTCAATCTGTGATATACCGACGGACACATAGTCAGACGGACATGGGGAAACTATAAGTACAATCTGTGATATACCGACGGACACATAGTCAGACGGACATGGGGAAACTATAAGTACAATCTGTGATATACCGACGGACACATAGTCAGACGGACATGGGGAAACTATAAGTACAATCTGTGATATACCGACGGACACATAGTCAGACGGACATGGCGAAACTATAAGTACAATCTGTGATATACCGACGGACACATAGTCAGACGGACATGGGGAAACTATAAGTACAATCTGTGATATACCGACGGACACATAGTCAGACGGACATGGGGAAACTATAAGTACAATCTGTGATATACCGACGGACACATAGTCAGACGGACATGGGGAAACTATAAGTACAATCTGTGATATACCGACGGACACATAGTCAGACGGACATGGGGAAACTATAAGTACAATCTGTGATATACCGACGGACACATAGTCAGACGGACATGGGGAAACTATAAGTACAATCTGTGATATACCGACGGACACATAGTCAGACGGACATGGGGAAACTATAAGTACAATCTGTGATATACCGACGGACACATAGTCAGACGGACATGGGGAAACTATAAGTACAATCTGTGATATACCGACGGACACATAGTCAGACGGACATGGCGAAACTATAAGTACAATCTGTGATATACCGACGGACACATAGTCAGACGGACATGGGGAAACTATAAGTACAATCTGTGATATACCGACGGACACATAGTCAGACGGACATGGGGAAACTATAAGTACAATCTGTGATATACCGACGGACACATAGTCAGACGGACATGGGGAAACTATAAGTACAATCTGTGATATACCGACGGACACATAGTCAGACGGACATGGGGAAACTATAAGTACAATCTGTGATATACCGACGGACACATAGTCAGACGGACATGGGGAAACTATAAGTACAATCTGTGATATACCGACGGACACATAGTCAGACGGACGGACGGACATGGGGAAACTATAAGTACAATCTGTGATATACCGACGGACACATAGTCAGACGGACATGGGGAAACTATAAGTACAATCTGTGATATACCGACGGACACATAGTCAGACGGACATGGGGAAACTATAAGTACAATCTGTGATATACCGACGGACACATAGTCAGACGGACATGGGGAAACTATAAGTACAATCTGTGATATACCGACGGACACATAGTCAGACGGACATGGGGAAACTATAAGTACAATCTGTGATATACCGACGGACACATAGTCAGACGGACGGACGGACATGGGGAAACTATAAGTACAATCTGTGATATACCGACGGACACATAGTCAGACGGACATGGGGAAACTATAAGTACAATCTGTGATATACCGACGGACACATAGTCAGACGGACATGGGGAAACTATAAGTACAATCTGTGATATACCGACGGACACATAGTCAGACGGACATGGGGAAACTATAAGTACAATCTGTGATATACCGACGGACACATAGTCAGACGGACGGACGGACATGGGGAAACTATAAGTACAATCTGTGATATACCGACGGACACATAGTCAGACGGACATGGCGAAACTATAAGGTTTCTCAATCTGTGATATACCGACGGACACATAGTCAGACGGACATGGGGAAACTATAAGTACAATCTGTGATATACCGACGGACACATAGTCAGACGGACATGGCGAAACTATAAGTACAATCTGTGATATACCGACGGACACATAGTCAGACGGACATGGCGAAACTATAAGTACAATCTGTGATATACCGACGGACACATAGTCAGACGGACATGGGGAAACTATAAGTACAATCTGTGATATACCGACGGACACATAGTCAGACGGACATGGCGAAACTATAAGTACAATCTGTGATATACCGACGGACACATAGTCAGACGGACATGGGGAAACTATAAGTACAATCTGTGATATACCGACGGACACATAGTCAGACGGACATGGGGAAACTATAAGTACAATCTGTGATATACCGACGGACACATAGTCAGACGGACATGGGGAAACTATAAGTACAATCTGTGATATACCGACGGACACATAGTCAGACGGACGGACGGACATGGGGAAACTATAAGTACAATCTGTGATATACCGACGGACACATAGTCAGACGGACATGGGGAAACTATAAGTACAATCTGTGATATACCGACGGACACATAGTCAGACGGACATGGGGAAACTATAAGTACAATCTGTGATATACCGACGGACACATAGTCAGACGGACATGGCGAAACTATAAGTACAATCTGTGATATACCGACGGACACATAGTCAGACGGACATGGCGAAACTATAAGTACAATCTGTGATATACCGACGGACACATAGTCAGACGGACATGGGGAAACTATAAGTACAATCTGTGATATACCGACGGACACATAGTCAGACGGACATGGGGAAACTATAAGTACAATCTGTGATATACCGACGGACACATAGTCAGACGGACATGGCGAAACTATAAGTACAATCTGTGATATACCGACGGACACATAGTCAGACGGACATGGGGAAACTATAAGTACAATCTGTGATATACCGACGGACACATAGTCAGACGGACATGGCGAAACTATAAGTACAATCTGTGATATACCGACGGACACATAGTCAGACGGACATGGGGAAACTATAAGTACAATCTGTGATATACCGACGGACACATAGTCAGACGGACATGGGGAAACTATAAGTACAATCTGTGATATACCGACGGACACATAGTCAGACGGACATGGGGAAACTATAATAACGTTTCTCAATCCTAAAACATTTATTCAGTAGTTTATAGAGAAAAATAGGTAAACATGCGTGGGCTGATCAAAAAGTACCCGGAGTAAGTATTTGAATTATGAAATACAAATTAAAAATATTAATGTTTAAAAAAAACTAAAAAACACGCTTTTAAAGCACATCAAACTAAAAAGTGAAAAATAATTCTTAATGTAAGCTGAAAACAATAATGAACGAAAAATAATAGTATTATTGTGAAAAAAGCGTCGGTTGCTCGTTATACGAAAAATATGGGAGCATTCCACCAGCAATGCAACCGAGGCCTACAAAACTAAAAGTTAAATTATGGCTAAAATTTCATTACGACATAATACTATAGTATATACTTAAGCACTAGTAACTAAAATTTTAATGGGCAAAATTTATTTTTCTTGTCATTATTTTAAATTTATTTAAAAAACCAAACATTTCTGTTTTACCTTACTCAATTTTCCTCGTTTTTATCGCCTGTTGTACAAAGAAACACAATTTTAACTAAAACTTTTTGGTGTATAATCAAAGAAGGAGACCATATGTTAGAATAAAAAATAAATTTGATTACGATTGACAGTTAATTTGTAATCTATGACTTTAGTAATAATACTCTACTAACGCTGTCCTGCACAACAGGATTTTTAAACAATTTTAATTTTGTGAGTAACGAGAAATACATTTATAATTAGTGTTCACATAGTAAACACAGTTTGATAGTAGCTATCGACCGCGATACCCGGTAGTGCATTTGCTTTGATCGTTTATTTTCAACTATATAAATATATATATTTGTCCCGCACAACAGTTTTAGTCATGCTCTTTTTTTTGCAATGTCCGATCAATGTAATTCTAAGTATGTGAAGAAATACCGCGAGAAAAGATAAGCTGAAGATCCAAACTATCAAAAAAATGAAAATATTCGAATTTCTAATTTAAAAAAGAAGCAAAAGGAAGCTATGACGAAAAAAGAATTGGAACAGTTAAAATTGTACGAAAGAGAGAAGAAACGTAAACAGAGGGCAAAGAAACGCCTATCCAGTGAACCGTCAACTAATTCTACAGTCGTGAATACATCAGGCGAAACACCGAGCACTTCCGTGCCCGCGCACCCATATAAGTGTCCACAAACAGCTTCTAAGGCGATCCGAAAAGCTGTTCAGGCCCTTCCATCTTCTCCTACTAAACGTGACTACGTCATAAAAGGTCTCTGCAGCCGTTATGGAATCCGGTTAGCCAAAGAGATTGAAAGAGAACTGGAGCAAAATGAATGTACAGAATATTTTATTCAGAATACAAATATTATAAAAATGTTTTTTTTCGTATTACAAAACCCGAAAACATTAGAAAAAATGGCTTTTGACAGTATAGTCAATGAAATTATAAAAATATCTACCAAAGACTTAGATAAGATATATTCAGCCTCGATGCGAGAAAAGGTAATATTTAACTATTTATTTTTAACTATACCTAGGTAGTTAATACATTCTACATATTAATCACAAAAATTTTGTTATATTTTGTAGGTGAAATACTTAACTGTTAGAAAAATGCAACTGTTTTCATTAAATCTTCCAAGACAATTTTTAGTTAAAGTTTGGATGGAATCGCTCCCGTGGTGTAACAGTTATAATGTCCACAAAGAAGGCATGGTCATCCACGATACATGTGGTTATTGCGGGACAAGACAGGAATATTATGATGATGGTGGTGATACGCCGTCCAACGATTTATACGACTTGTATTGCCCGTCATGTGGCGAAGATACTTTTAATTTTACATCTTAAAAATTGTAACTTAATGCTTTTATTATAATATTTTTTTAGTTTATAGAAGAATAAATAATATGATTTAAATTTAATTTGCACAATTAAAACTATTTCCATGAAAAACTTAAATATTATTTATTTTGAAACAACAAACGATCATTACATCTACTTAATTTATAAATTTATAAAACATACATAAGTGCAGACTTATACTGCCCTCAATTAATTACTTACAAGAATTTCGTTATAAAAAAAGGGTCGGGATGATCAAATATAATCTCAATTAAGCTCAAATATAATCGTTCTTTTTCATTACGGTCTAATTCATGAAGAATTCATTGATAACGAATACTCTGGTTACCAAATTAGTACTGGAATTCGTACTCGTCCCGCACAACAGGCGACGCGTCCCGTACAACAGATGTGAATAATTTTTTTTCCAAAAAAAAGTTTCCAACAGATGTGCGTTTTAATTAATTCAAATAACTCCTTCGGCTTTAGTTTATCAGTGTTAAAAATAATGTTTCGTTAGATGTTACAAATTCGCTTAATAATCGAATTAATTAAAAGGAATCGCAGACTTGGTAGTTTCGCTGTCCCGCACAACAGGCGACGTAAAACGTCTATAAATACTTTATAATTGAGTATATCTAGATAGACTATACATTTTATGATTGATCGAAGTTATATTGTTACGAAATGCTAAGTTTGAACCAGAGGCGTTCCCTAGTAAATGTTTTATTGTACATCAAACACTGAAACTATCGTACGAATGTCCCATACAACAACGTGGAATGCTCCATGGCACAAAGCGCCCCACGCCCGACTTGGAATAATAAAAATTGAGGAATTATTAAATAATTTTTACAATGATAATATTTAAATAATAAACAACGTATTTATAATAATAAATAACCCACTTAATCATCGTGAATAAAACTTTTACAATGTACACATATTCCGGGTATTTTTTGATTAGCTTGTGTACATGGCAACATAAAGCAAATTATTAAACTATTTATCCTCTAGGCAGGAAAACATTATCCTGATTTTACGTAGTCGGATGAAAATTGCGTCAAAGTCTACATGTTTCCTCGGAATAATTGTAAACAAAACAAACTTATCTATCTGCTGTAGCTGGTTGATACTCGTACCAATGTTGCATTTTAATAGACCCATCATTTCCTGTCAACATAATTAAACTTAGTACCTAACTAACTAATTAGAAGTGCAGTCGTCACTAGACAACATTTCCCACCGTGTTCTAGTGATTTGATTAAATGATCACACAACACAACATAGGGAACTGTCACACCCGCTCACACGCGGTTTCTTCGAGATGATTTTCATACGAGTCTGAAGTAAAAAAATCATCCTTTTCAGCACGGACTTTAAAGGTAAATTCTCTAATTAACGAAAGTAGGTATACCTATACAGAACAGTCATTAAAATAAAATTAAAAAATTAATAACTCAAATAATGTGTATTTACTCTCGCCTTGAAGATCCCCAAATTGTAGGAGTCGGGAAACACAGACGCAGGCAAGGAGTTCCACTCCATCGCTGTCCGCATAATAAATGAGGAAGCGTAACGCTTTGTGCGTATAGGCAACAACAAAGCGGTGGAACCTCCCCCTGCGTCTCGTTGACCGATGGTAGAATGGAGCTGGAGGAATGAGGTCGTGAAGTTCTTGAGCACACTCTCCGAAATAAATTCGATAGAAAATCGAAAGACAGGCAACATTGCGGCGATACTCAAGACTTTGAAGCTTGTTTTTGACAAGCTCATCGTCGCCAATGAGTCTCTGGGCGCGTCGGTCGATAGCGTCCAAGGTATCCAGCTGATAGCAAGCTGATCCATCCCATAGATGAGAACAGTGCTTCATACAAGATTGGACTTGTGCTTGATATAAAGATAGAAGCTGTCCAGGTGTGAAGTACCGTCTCACCTTAGAGAGACTCCAACTTCATTGCAGCAACTTTGGCCATGGACTCAATGTATCTACCTAAATTGAGATTAGGTGTTATTTCCACGCCAAGAAGCTCAAGGTGGTCAGATATGTTCATTTCGGAAAGTAGGAGTCAAGTTGAAAGGATTTCTTTTAGCGGAAAATCGACACGCCTGTGTCTTAGAGGAATTGAACCTTACGAGGTGGGAATCACCCCAATCAGACACCGCCTCAAGCGATAGGATCATGCGGTCTCATGGCCTCCTTTAAAGACACCGTCTCAGCGCTGTTCGCTCGTGCACTGGGTAGGTACGAGTATCTTTCCACAACTGTGCTATCGTTTGCGTACCCAATAATACCCGGTGTCAGCAGATCGTTTATGTTTAGCAAGAAAAGAGTATCGGAAAGAAACAGACCCTGAGGTACCCCGGCATCGACTGCCAATAGGTCAGAGGAGTAGCCGTCAATGACTACTCAAATATAGACCGTTCCCCCAGGAAATCAGATACCCAGTTACACAAGTCCACAGGCAGTCCGTATGAAGAAACTTTTCCAATAAGGCTAGCGTGCCAGACTCGGTCAAAAGACTTCGAGATGTCAAGAGACACGGCGAGAGCCTCACCGTATTTCTCGATGACCTCACCCCCTAAAAGATCTCCAGTGGGCCGACCTTGACGAAAACCGAACTGTCGATCACTTAGGAGGTCATTGTCTTCTAGGTATGCCAAAATGCGGGTGTTTCAGTTATCTGCAAGTACTAAGTACCGAGAAAGAAGACGTTTGCAAGAGAAACCGAGAATCAAGATAAATAAATACGTCGACTTCAACTGACATGTGCATGAAGCCTAAGGAAGATGAGTGGGTCCGTGAATAATGTGCGAGCGTGTCCGCGGCGATGCGGCCATGTTTAATTCATTTGCCGCCGCCGCCGATTTAATTACAGTAATTATCCTGACAGACAGATAATCCCATTATTGTTTCACGATGTTTATATTGACCAAGTTTTGGTTTGTTTGCATTACTTTATTTTTTATATGACTTTGTAGCAAGAAGGTAATATAAGACATTTAAATGTTTTGCTTACTATTTATACTTAGGTAGAGTGGGGTCCGTTGCGATGTTAAGCTAAGATACTCGTTCCACAAGATTTCAAGCTTTACGCGAGCGAGGTGTTAAGATAGTGTCTGCTCAGACAGTATACTCGTATATATGCTCTGTGGTTAGTTTTACATATAAGTAGGTATGATATATAATTAATTAAGCTGTTTTTACGTGATGCATGAACGGATATTGTATACAGGTGTAACAAAATTGGTGTAGGTCCTGCTAACTGGGGCTTCTACTCATCATACTGAACAAATTTTGTTCTACGACTTTTCTGAAATCGCAAAAAAAATAATTCTTCATACAAATCGATCAGCTGACCGACCAATATTATGCATTTTAGTATAGAAGGTACAAATGTTTTTTTTTTTATAATTGACTGTGTGTTCCTTGGGAAAAGTTGTTCAGTATGATGAGTAGAAGCCCTAGTTAACGGGTCCTACACCAATTTTGTTACTCTTTATATTTATTCTTAACTAGAATATAATATATATATAATATACCACATACTCTTTATATTTATTCTTAACTCGAACATAATATACAGGATATTATGTTCGAGTTAAGAATAAATATAAAGAGTATGTGGCATAGAATCTAAAATGTAAATGCGATGTCCGGATATGTTACAATTAGCAAAATATTTACTGCCATTCCTCGGTGCATTTTTCCATTGTTGATCTGGTCACAGGGCGATGCGCACTTGGGAACTAACTAGTAGTATCTCATCTGTGACTTGGCTCTCAAGGATATTTAATTATAGAAGTACTCGTACCTACCGACTCTCCAACTCTACTAACTCCCCGTATCCTGCATACAGAGTGTAGTTAGTTACCTAAACTCGTTAAATTGAGCCACTGTTGTCACTACACGGGCAAAAACAATAATTACTAGCTGAGCCGGCGAACTTCGTACCGTCTCAGAAACTGTACTTTTCTTTACACTACACACTACCAAAGTATATATATTACACTACACGATTGAACGGAACGTTTTAATACAAACCTGGTGCTGACAATACTGCACACAACAAAGGATTGTGCAGCCGTTCGGAAGTAATGCGCTTACGTACATTGCGGCGATACATTTTATTTATGTAGATGCTACAAGTTCGCGGAAATCTTGAAAAACATTGGGGCTTCTCATACAAACCAAAGAACTGTTTAGCTTTTCGGTTTCATTTTATTTTAGGCTTGTTGGCCTACTTTTTAGTAGCCTGGCACCCGCCGGTGATTCTTCGCCCCCTTCGATATAATAGTAACAGTTGTGGTTCGTCTGGACGATGAACATCTAAATGAATATGCGTGGGAGTGCCTCCGTGCGCGTGCGCGTTACTCCGCGTCTCCACTCCAACACCACGCGAGTAGTAATATGTTAATGTTGTAATACAAACACAAGCTTATTGACACAGTCATCCCTACTAATATTATGAATGTGAAAATGTGTTTGTTTGTTACCTTTTCACGCTTCAGCAGCTTGACCAATCTGGGTGAAATTTGGCATGCAGGTAACCCGTGTTACGGGGAAGGACATAGGCTACTTTTTTTCCCGTGAAAGTAGCATAGTCCGATGCAGTTCGTGAGGAATTAAAAAAAATCTCGTTCTGTAGGACAATGGCAAAAAAAGGAACCTTTATGGATTCGTCATGTCTGTCTGTCTGTCTGTCTGTCTGTTTGTCCGTCCGTATGTCACAACCACTTTTTTCCGAAACTATAAAAACTATACTGTTGAAACTTTGTAAGTAGATGTATTCTGTGAACTGCATTAAGATTTTTACACAAAAATAGAAAAAATACAATAAATTTTTGAGGTTCCCCATACTTAGAACTAAACCGGATTTTTTTTTCATCAAACCCGTACGTGTGGGGTATCTATGAATAGGTCTTCAAAAATGATATTGAAGTTTCCAATATCTTTTTTTTCTACACTGAATAGTTTGCGCGAGAGACACTTCCAAAGTGGTAAAATGTGTCCCCCCTGTAACTTCAAAAATAAAAGAGAATGATAAACTAATATATATATATATATATTTATTCCATACAATGTTTTACAATTGTGTCGGAAATTTACATAATAAAAAGGTTATTTAAACAAAAGAAAAAAATAATAATAATACAATAACACTAATTAAATTATTACTTACACTTCGTTAAAATTCAAAATAGTCTAAATTAAATGCATTCTTAAAAAAATATTTATGATGCTAATTCATGATTCTAAATAAATATATTATTGCGTCTACTTATCCCTACAGTTTATAAACTCGTCTATACTATACAAACACCTCTCCAACAAAAAAGCCTTAAGCTGAGTCCTGAATTGTTTATGATAATGTATCACTTTAAATTCGTTTGACAGACTGTTAAATAACCTAACTGCTTGATACCTTACACTGTGCGCTGCCACATTTAATTTTGGATTAATAGCATAAGGTAAGTCGGTCCTACGGGTTTTTTCTCTTTCGGTTCTATCATTAGGTGTTTCGTATCTTTCAGGTCTCTTTACAAGATCCGTCAATATAATCAGTATATAAAGAGCTGGTAATGTTAAGATTCCTAGTTCCTGAAAATGACATCTACAAGATTCCCACTGCGGTATTCGTACCATAGTTCGTATGGCCCTTTTTTGCATAATGAACGCTTTGTTTACGTTATATGCGTAACTATTCCCCCAAAATTTAATACTATACCGCAAGTGTGATTCGACTAGAGCGTAGTAAACAATTTTTAGATGTTCAATGTTTAACTCGTCGCGTAAGCTTCGTAGTGCGTAACATGCTGAACTGACTTTTGCTTCTATTCTGTCTAATTTAAGTAACAGTCAATGATTACTCCCAAAAATTTAACACTCTCCACAGTTTAAATTTTTGTGTTGTCCAAAAATACATTTATGGTTTCTTTCTTTTTGGATGTGGTTCTGAAAAGCATAACATTAGTCTTTGCTACGTTCACAATAAGGTTGTTTGCACAAAACCAACGACGGAAAATAGAAAAAGTATTATTTGCGTCAATTTCCAGCTCCTGGCAGGTTTTTGCCGAGATAATAGCATTAGTGTCATCCGCATAACTAACCATTTTCACTTTTGTCAAATTGCGTTGTATATAGTAATTCAAATCATTTGTAAATATGTTAAATAAAATGGGACCCAAAACAGAGCCTTGTGGAACACCCCTTTTTATGGCAGTTAATTTGCTTTTACTTATAGTTTCTTTGTCATTATGTACACATTTAACTTCAACAAATTGATACCTGTTACTCAAATAAGATTTAAGAAGTTTTAAAACTTTTCCCTGAATACCATAATGAAAAAGTTTATCAGTTAAAATATTATGATCAATTGTATCAAAAGCAGCTGACAAATCAAGAAATAAACCAGCAACTCTCTCTTTCTTGTTCAGGCTCAGAATAACGTCATCTAATAGCGTATCTATAGCCTCAACAGTACCAATAGCTTTTCGATATCCGAACTGCCGATTGCTCATAATGTTTTTAGATTTTAAGTGGTTCACTAGTCTTGTCTTAAGGAGTTTCTCAAAAATTTTTGAGAAGGTTGGTAATAGCGATATTGGCCTATAATTTTTTAATTCGCCTTTAGAACCTTTTTTATGTATAGGTACTATCTTGGCAATTTTAAGTTGGTCGGGAAAAAGTTCTTTATCAACACATGAGTTGTAAAAAAGTGACAATGGTTTTGCCAGAATATCAATGTTGTCTTTAATATATATATATATGATGTACATTACCATGCAAACTTCCACCGAAAAGTGGTTTGAACGAGATCTAGCAAGTAGTTTTTCATTTAATATAGATAACGGTGCGGAACCCTTCGTGCGCGAGTCCGACTCGCACTTGGCCGGCTTCTTAGGTTCATTTGTTAAACATCGCAAGGGAAAAATGGATCGTTGTGATTTGTGCACAGAGATAGTCGAGGGGGTGGGAAACGACATAATTTACTAATTGGCATATCCTGACAAAGATCCCGAGGGATCTGGAGAAAACTCATGACCACGCTCGCGGGCCGCTCGCGTCTCGCGCGCCACTCAACCTCAAAGGCAGTCATAAAAACGATGTCCACGCGGGCAAAGCCGCGGACAAAAGCTAGTAAGTACTTAATTAACACACGTACAGTCTCCTGGCTGTCGATGGCGGCGCGGCTCCCAGCTCGCTAGTCTCACCATCTGTTTACTTTTTACTTCAGTAGGCGCTGAAGATAATAGCTATTTATAAAGAGGTAAATAACAAACGAGTAAGCCCAAGCCGTAGGCGAGGGCTTACCATCGTCACGAGTTTGTCATTTGCCTTTTACACCCGCGTTTTTATTGTATACTCGTATGTATATTGATGGAAGTTCGCGGTTGCGCCCGCGACTGCATCCAGTCCAAACGCACTCATTCGTACCAGACGTCGGCTTACCTACCTGATCTAATTGCCCTTTTATTTGCAAATGTATCTAACAGTGGCGACGAGGATGGGATTGTGAGAAAACAGGAAAACTCATTAACTGCAATGCAAATCACTTTTCACACACAAATAGGTATCACTGACACTGTAAATGGCGCGAATTTGGTTGCCCCAAAGATAACCATAAATTACTTGCGTACCACGCAGTGCGCATGCGTAAGTTTTCCAGTGACTATAACAACACTATATCGTTCTCCCTCCCGCTCGGATATACGTCTTACTACACTTGTTCAGTTCAATTTAAACATCAAATTCAATATAGTAGGGTAGTTGCTATGTGTACTTCACAACTAAGATGCAAATATGACCTATTATTACTATAGCGTACAAGAGGCATGTATGCAAAATTGAACTTGATATTAGGCAGATTAGTGAAGTTAGGCCTATTGTAAAGACTGAAAATGTTGACAGCCAGAGATTAGAATGAGGTCTAGAAAATAACAAAAGGGGTAAGTAAAAGCACGCGTGCGGTAAAATCAATTTTGCGCACACTTGACTGGCATATAAAGGACCACTTTTCGAGAAACTGTATGGAAAGTAAACATAACGTGTATTACAGGAGTAACAAAATTTTAGAAGGTTCCTGTATTAAACTGGTAGATCAGCCGATTGATTTATGTGCGAAGTCTAAGTATTCTTTGCGAGTTCACCAAACACCTTAAATATTTGTTGAATATCTTTAGATTGCGAAATTACCCCCTCGTCACACAGATTGATACAGATTGGTTACAGTTGGGTTCTCGAACGTATGGGATTTCGCCGTGATTTTTTTCTAGCTCCGTCATTTCTTTTTAGAAGTGTCTTTTCACGACCGTTTGTATGCAGTGTCCGGGGTGTGGTCAGGGTAATATTTTCTTAATAGATATTAGTAGTCTCCAAATAGACTAAGAATTTTTTTTCTAAAGTATCACAAGATTGAGGTTTCTTCATAGTATCGTTCTAATTTACATTAAACTTTGTATGTTTTTACATGTTTTATGGCCTACAAAATTAAGTAAGAGTTCGTTGTTCCAGGAGAAATCGGGATAAAGTATCTGTTATATATAAACACAGTTTTTTTCTCTCTTAAAATGGCTCTAACGGTTTCAATGTAACTTTGTTGGTTATTAGAACTTATTATTATTAATTCTCACTACACTGGACAACTGCTCGGCATTTTTCCAAAATAATGAACTCATTATTTTGGAAAAAATTGGACAAGTAAATGTTATTGTTTACCTCTTCTCAAGTCTGATTTAGCTGAACATATTGTTAGTGACAGTAAGAGTAATGTGTTTTGTTGTGTTGTGCGCACTCGTACGCCACACGCCACGCGGTGAAGGCTACGCGACAAAGTGTGCACGGCACGGCACGGCACGGCACGGCTGTACACTTTATTCTAACTTGTTTCGCCCTTTTAGGCCTTTTACAACCCCGCGTTTTAATGTCCATATTTGGCTAGAAATACCATATTTGCTTCAGAAATAAGCAGATAATTCTGTGACGAAACACTCATGGAAGGAACCATAAAATAATCTCAAGACGGTTGCATATTTATCACATGGTCTGACTAAGCCCTAAGGCAGGCTAAACCGCCGGTAGGCCCATAACCTGAAAGCCAGCCGCTTTCCCTCCAAAATCGTCCACGTAAAGAGCTGTTGCGCAAGTTCCGCTAACAGCGATTGTTGATAATGGGTTCGACGCCGCACCGGGCCGGGCCCGGGCACGATGTGTGCGCGGTACGGTGATGGTGATGGTGATGGATGATGGCGATGATAACAATGAACTGCACAGGAGAAAGTGTGGACGTAGTCAATAAAACTGAATCGCTAGGTAACCTATAGTGTTTAATTCGATTTTTTTAAATGTCCATGACTGAGAAATACCCCATGCTGAAGTACTCGTACATTAAACAGATTGATGGATTTTGTAGTTCTAGGTGTCGTTACATTTATCATGGTTATGATTATTACTATTATTATTTACATATAAGCCGTTGGCATCATCATCTCACCTGATAGTAAGTGACGATGATGCCGAAGATGGAAGCGGGCTTACCAAGATTCCCCAACGCAATGGGGAACTGGCTATCTTATCTTCAAGCTAGAACACATCAATATTGTTAGCATTAATGTTTAGCGGCAAGACTTAGATAAGAGATGGTGGTAGCTAGCCAGGCGGGCTTAGAAAATGTCCTTCCACCATCCAAACCGAGTCTTATAAAGTTGACTCCGCCGGGAATAGAACCCGCGACCTCCTGATGTGAAGCTAATTACCTTAACCATTACACCACGGAGGTGGTACATTTAAGACAATCGAGTTTTTAATTTTAATTAAATTATTTATTTATTTACACTAGTACACCTAAAACAATTTCGTAAAGCTAATACATAGGGATATTATAATTATATAGTGTACAGTAGGCGGTCTTATTGCTAAAAGCAATCTCTTCCAGACAATTAGTTAGGTTTTTAGGCGAATCTGCAGTTAGATGCACGGTCTATGTTCGACAACAGATGTATTTCGGCTAAAATGACCATTTCCTTTGTAAATCCATGGATTTCTTAACGCAATTCGATGTTCAAACTGTTACGTAGTGTTATTGCGATTATCAAGAGTTTAGTTCAGTTTGGAGAAATCAATTTCACTGTCCCGTGGGTTTGATGGAGTTTGCGGTTTTGCGCCACCAACATAATTAGAAAGAAATGGGCCGACTGTTTGGACAGACTTCCCTTGCGAAAGCTATTTTATTTATTTACACACATTTATTACTAGCAAAATGAACGGCGTGAATAACTCAGTAAGCGTTTGCTTTCTGTATACTATAGGCACTATAGGTGATAAAGAGAAGAAATGTGAGAGTTGTGTTGCCGTGCAAGTGCACATAGATAACTAAGAACTACCTACATAGGTTCCTCAAATGTAACCTGCTACAAGTAGTTAGTATTTAACTCTCTACTTAATTTTGCTACTTTTCCTAATTTTAATTATAAAACATAATAAAAATGTTATCGAAGCAGCCGGACAGATTCTCACCTTCGTACGTACGAGCGAGCGAAGCGAGCGATAAATATTAGGTTCGTTAGGTGTGATGAGGATGCTGAAGAAGAGTCTCTCGCCCTGCGTGGCGGATCTGACAGTTACGGAAGAAAGACCGTCGTGGTTGAGGATCTGTAGGCGAAAGAGGAAAATAAGGAGGTGAAAAAATCTAACAACGTCAGACTTTGATCAGAATTAATAAGATTCGTAATGTTTTTTTGGAAAATTGACAAAACACTTCGATTAATACATTTTCAATACAGTTGCTCGAAAAGTGGTCCTTTACATGCCAGTCAAGTGTGCGCAAAATTGATTTTACCGCACACTTGCTTTTACTTTACCACTTTTTTAAAATTTCTAGCTCGGAGGAACATGAGATTTCTAGCAAATAAAAATATAATAACCAAAGATACATAACCTTCTTTAAGACTATTGAATGGAGAATTTTGAAAGAGATTCGTTGTTCCTCCGTGAGATTAGTAAATAGCACTAGCTGATTAGATTCTCTTTGGGTTATATGTTTGTGAAGAAAGAAGAATAAATATGAATGAAGCGCATAGGTTACATCAAGGAATAGGTAATCTTTTCCAAGGAGGTTTTAGTGCTTATAATTACACTATCCCAAGCCTTATTAGTCTGTTTATGATATTAAAAAAAATTACGTGTGCTAGCTAAAATATGTCGCAATTTTCGTAAAACTGAATACAGATGTTTTAATTGTGAAAACGAATAAAATTATGAATAGTTAGGTTATATATATGTAATAAAAATATACATAGATAAGAAAACAAAAGTGAGATTACTCTCTGGACATTTAAAATGAGCAACAAGTCGCTTAAAATGAACTTTGGTTGCCGAAACCTTGATTGGTATGTAACCATGTATTTTGTTTTTCTGTCACGGTCCTTTTATTATTTTACCTGTTTTCTCACAACTGTATTGAAAAACTTCGTATGATACATGGGTGTAAAAGGAAATAACAAACTCGCGACGATGGTAAACCCTCGCCTGCGGCTCGGGCTCACAAAAGTCACTCATTTGTTGTTGACCTTTTTACCACCCTTGTATCATAAATAACTATTACGATTGTGGTCCTAGACTAGACCGTAGACAGTTTAACGGTTACGAGTGTTTATTTGTCTTGAAATGATATCATAGTAGTGTAAGCATTAAAATATTTCTTAAGGATATCAGTTAAACATTTTTGATGTGTTTAAGAAGTGGTATCGACTACCACGATATTAAATTTAAAATATAAATTCTGAGTAGATGTATTGCGTAAGTACCTATCGTTTCTCTTCTCCTTATAGATCGAATTTCTACATCCTCCTCAGTTAGTTCTCGAGATAGTTTTCCACTCGATTCTCTCCACCATTTATTTTTATTTCCTTTTTTTATTTTACTTTAGAAAACAAAAAAGTATTTTTATACATCCATATAATATAAGATAGCGTCTATTGAGTGTAGCGCGGCCGCGGGTTCCAGGCCCTTCATAGTTCCGTTCAGATACGAGTACATGGCGTGCCGTGTCTGGCTATCCACGTAACGTTCGTATAAAAGAAAATATAATGACCCGTCTATTGTGATCGCAATGACATCACGTTACGTAGGTATGAAGTTGTACTCGTAACTCTCTGTGAGGTCTGTGCAAGTGTGCACGTCGACAATGTGTCTACTGCCAGGTGATTCTTCTCCTTGCCACTTTACCAAGTGCAAAAGTAGCTTCACAGGGCGAATCATCTGCAGCTAGTCTATTTTACTCTCCAGTAGTTAAGAGCTAGGAGGAATTTCTTTGAAAAATTTAAGAAATTCTTCCAGGGTTAATGAAATATTTGGCAATACTTCCTAAGGGGAAAATAAATATTCCCGGATGACATATCATGATATTACTCATCACTGCTCTTAAACTGCAAGTATTGCGAAAACTATTAAATGATTTACAATATACGGTGTTTAATTCCAATACATTATCGAGATAAAACATGCAACCGCTAAGTGATTTACGCTAGTTTAGGAACTTAACTTTTATCTTCAAGCCGGAACACACGGTGTTAACATTGATGTATATCGGCAAAATTTAGATACGATGGTGGTAACCAGCCCGGCGGACTTAGAAAATGCCCTTCCACCAACCAAACCGAGTCTTACAAAATTGGACTCTGCCGGAAACGAACCTGCGACCTCCTGATGAGAAGCTACTGGACTTAACCTTTACGTCACGGAGGTGGTTAATGAAAATCATCCACAAATTGAAGTCATGCTGTACAATCGAACGTCTACCCGGTCAAAACAGGGAAAGTCGATGGTACAAGTACTCGTAGAAAATAAGAAATGGTTAGATTATCCCACGGCCGCGGTAGACATCTAAAATTGGTGTCCCACAATTTAATATTGCCACAGAATACGACTGTCACATCCATTTACTTAAAAACTACAATAGGTAATTTTTGAATATAAAACCACGGCTACTAGGTACATGCCATGATACAAGCATGTCGTCCTCTCTGTCACAATGTGAACACAAAGGTTTGATTTTCAGATTGAATTTGATAGTGAAAGCAAATAAGTAGTAAGTACCTACTTAGTATACAGAGTTGTAACAAAGGTATGTACTTTTTTAACTGGAGCTTGTACTTACGAAACTGAACAACTTTCCCCAGGAAACCTAGGGATTCGCATTTTAAAAAAAATATGTGCGGAATACGCCAGAATAGGTACCATTGCGGGTCGGCGCGGTCATTGAACTTTGGCTTTTGACTGTCAAGTTCATAAACCTGGGAGCTATTCTGCTTTGATAATTTAATTAAAAATAATAATTGCGAATTGACCATGGGTTTCTCAGGGACAATTGTTCAGTTTCACGAGTACAAGCTCCAGTTAAAAAAGTGCATACCTTTGTTAAGACCCTATACAGGGTGTTAGGTTAAACACCTCCAACCTTGAAACTGTGGCTTATTTTTAGAAAATAATATTGTAATGTTTTAAAAAAAATACAGACACTTTTTGTAGGTTTATAGCATTTTTAGTTGTCAAGCGCAAGAAAATTCAAATACACAATATGCAGTCTATGCGCCAAGTCTCGAGGTCCACGACCTTCTGCCAGCCGAAACAGAAGTAAAAGAGGTTTGTGGGCTGGCATGGTTTAACCGCCTCCGTGGCGTATTGGTTAGTCCATTCGCTTCTCACCAGGATTTGGCAAGTTTGATTCCCGGTGGGGTTAACTTTTAGTTCTTGTCTGTTTGGCGGCAGGTCAGCGGCGGTCGTAGGCGCGAGCGCAGCCCCACCCTTCCGCACCCCGTCTCTCGCCAAGAAGGTTCATGGAGGGTCCGAGTCAGGGGTTCATTCGCCTAGGCTAGGCACGGCCTATATGCATAATAAATTACTATTTAGAATATTACTATAAAAAAATAATAATTTAAGGGTACATTTTTTTCATTGGTTTTCGACTCTATACATGATCACACCCCGGACACTTTATACAAACGAGCGTGAAATGATATACAAATCAACAACTGACGTATCTATACTTCTATAGGCATGAATGCAGGTAGGGCTGAAACACCGGCGGCATTTTTTGTTAAATACTTAGGTACCTACTGCATGTAACAATCAACAGTGGCTTCGGTAACTTACATGAATAAAATGTACTTCAACCATAGCTACACGAGCGCTCGCTGGTGTTGCTTTTGTCGGTGAAACAATAACAACAGTCAATTTCAATTTATTATTCCGTGATCACATTCTATAATATCACATCACTAGATATTTTCAATTCAAATCATATTTTCACACCATCTAATCAAATTAGTGTTTCAATTAGAACAATGATTTTAAATAAATAAAGTTTACAACATCCCACGAACACCACAAAATACTGCATAACTAAAAGAATGTACGAGTATGTATAGCCAGAATGAAGATTCATACAAACGGATTGTTCGTCGTGTAATACTTGGGCGAACGACCAAATACGAAATAATGAACTGGCTTTTAGTGTTGTTTTTATCCAAAGTGTAAACATTATAAATTTATAAAAAATCTTTATCATGAATACGGTAGGTTATTTCTAATTTTATTACAATTGTATTTTAATCTGATGAGTTAATACCGTAAGACTAATTGCTCTAAGTTTACTTCTGTTTTTAAGTAACTCAGTTATTCTTTTATTAATTCAATAATCTTTTAACCGACTTCAAAAAAAGGAGATGGTTTCTCAATTCGACCGTATAATTATATTTTTTTATTTTTTATGTGTGTTCGCGGATATCTTTTTCGTTTATGAACCGATTTTGATCGTTCTTTTTTTGTTGGAAAGGAGATATCCCTAGGATGGTACCATGATAAGGAAACCAGGATCTTTTTTTTTTTTTTTTATCACAATTGGTAAGTCCTGATGAAATCATCCCAGAGAAATCGACGGGAACCTACGAAAATCGTAGTGGCGACTAGTGCGTTTGAAGTCAGTTTTTTTTTGTTTATTTAGATATTTAATTGTTGGCATTTTTCTAATTCTATTACAAGAATGTTTCTATGTATATCAAGAATCAAGATACGCCCACGTCCATTTTTATAAAGTTGTGGCGTGACATTGCGACAGTCGGTGGGGAGAGAAAGAGTATTTAAGCCAAGTCTTGGATGGGGGGGGGGGGGGAGTCGCTTAGATGAAGGGTTCATAAGTCTTAGCAGACTTGAATCCAGAGAGGTTTTAAGTGGGTTTGCACTAGGTGAGTCCCACATAACCAGACCTAAGACCGGTGTCTGGTATGCGTAATGCATTTTTAATCCTCCCACCCTCCGAAAAGGGGAACAAAAAAAAAGTAATCTAGTCAGTCTGTTATATGAGAAATTGTGTGGTAATAAAGTGAAGTGAAATCTATGCTGAATTTATTTTCGCCGAGCTCACGAAAAAAGGATATCAGTTTAAGCTTTTTTTACTGCCTTTTCACTATGTATCACTAGGAAACCTGCACACGCCTGCGGAGAACTCGCAGGTTGTGTGTGAAGTCGACCAACCCGCACTGGGCCCGCGTGGTCGACTAAGGCCCGATCGCCCTTATTCAGGGTAGGCTCGAGCCCCTCGGTGGGGACGTATATGAACTGATATGATGATGATATTAGTTGAAGGATTGATACATGTCCAATGTACATTGTTTTGTCATTTACATAATCTATTATTGTATAATATCCTCTGGAGCACAGCTCACAGGCATTTCAAAAACTTTCACTAAGAAACCTACACTTTAAAAATAGTTAGTATCCATACACTTGGCTAGTGGCCCCTGTTGACCGATTTGTATAAAAAGTTTAGTAAAAAGACATCTGAGTGCCTATGACATGATAAACTGAAAAGAAAACGAAAATGCTTTAACTAACAGAAAAACCCATCCAGGTAATAGGAATAAAGGAGAGTAATTCGGCCGCAGGGGTGTCCGTTTGGCGCTTTGCCGATTTCCAAGGCTTTCTTAGTACTTTTGTATAAAACCTATAAAAACCAATTACTGTTCTAGATAGTCCTTTCTACCTATATCAATTTAAGCAAGATTCCATTTTTTTTTGCAAACTACTTAATTTTTTTCACGTTTGTAAGGATAAGCGATTTGAGACCTTCTCACATTGGCCATAACTCGACAATACCTTCCTCGAGTACTTCCTGCACGTTGCTACTTCACTTCATAGAGAATATATCAATAAATATTTTTATTTTCACGGAAACCAGCCTGTGCTCTTTTGTACGACTATTGAGATCAAGTATTATGCAATGTCGATAAATGAATGAGGATTTTAATTTGTTCTTTAAAGACCTCAAATGACAGTGTCCAGTCGCCAGCGAGCGACGCTATGCAAGTTATAAGACAGCAGTCTGTGAGTAGATGAATCATGGAGACCAACTCATCCAGTCTTCACATATTTTTCAGTGAGGTCATTCCACGGAAACGCATGTTGCCATGAGGCAGTGAGCATCGGTTGTTCCGAAGTCAACATGGAATCCTTATAGTTTTGCCATGTCTGTCCGTCTGTCCGTCTGTCCGTCTGTCCGTCTGTCCGCGGCTTAGCTCAGAGACTATAAATCCTACTAGATAACTGTAATTTGGCATGTTTATACAAATTAATCGCGCCGACAAAGTTTTACAATAAAATATTTATTTTATTTTATGGTTCCTCCCCTACATGTAAAGAGGTGGGGTGAATTTTTTTGCTACCGAACCTTATCGTGCGTGTGTGTGTGTATCGTTGAACAGGTATTTTTCAAACCAATTGAGGGTTTACTTAAACCATTTTTTGATTCAAGGATCAGTTTGCGAAATATTAGGATTAAAGTGCAAATTTTTGTTCGAGTGCAGTCAAGCTAAACCGTTATTTCAAGACATCTGAAAAAAAAACTGTAAATAATAGGAAACATAATCAATTTAAAAGGAAAACTATCACGACTAAGTATGCTTTCTTAGTTTGGGCGATACGTACTTTGGTTTAGGAGTAATAGTCGACTGTAGATGTGCAGGTTGATTTGTCAAAAGTTAATAGATTTTTCATAAAAAATGTTCTATTACCAACTGTTAATATATATATATTTTTTCTTTTAAATAAACATACTTGTTACGTAAATTAAGGGATAAAACATTTTCTATGTCGCTAAATACTACACGTCAATGCACTATATTGAAAAAAGTGTGAATAATAGCATTGTATCTAACATACATACTTAAATTTATAATGTAAAATGAGGTGAGGAAACCTGCAACACACCTGCGAAGAAACTCGAAGGTTGTGTGTGAAGTAGACCAACCCGCACTAGGCCCGCGTGGTCGACTAAGGCCCGATCGCCCCGATTCAGGGTAGGCTCGAGCCCCTCGGTGGGGACGTATATGAGCTGACATGATGATAATGTAAAATATTTTTGTTTTACTTTGAAAAATGCCTACGTAATATAATCCGAACGATTCGTACATACGAACAGGGTATAAAGTTTCGGTTTTCGGATTATCGAGGCCCTTCTGTAGCTTTCTACTGGTGGAATAATTTTCAAAATCGGTTCAGTGGGCCCTACAAACTTTACCAGATTTTCCATCAATACTTACACCTCGTTTCTTTGCTACTGAGTAGCGTATGTTTAATGTTGATGACTGTGAGCCAGGCGGTGGAGGCGGTGCAGGCTACGCGAACAGTGCACAGTGCACAGCGTGGCAGCACTCCCGCCTGCTGGGCCGAGAGTCGAGAGGATCGAGCCCCACCCGGGGCAAACATTCGCGTGACGAACAGGTTTTTTGTTCTATGTCTGGGTGTTCAATATCTATGTATGTATGTTTTTAAACGTACCTATATGCGTATGCGTACCAGTCGCTAGTTCTAGGAAATCCTAGTTTGAGCCAGGTGATAGTTTGTGATTAGGAACAAATATTAGTATATGTATTATGTCGTTTCCCACCTACTCAACCATCTCTGTGCAAAAAATCACAACAATCGAGTATTTTTTTAGTTCCCTCAGATTATGCTATTTTCCCGGTATAAAAAGTAGCCTATATCCTTCCCGTGACACAGGCTACCTGCATGCCAAATTTCATAAAGATTGGTCAAGGCGTTGAAGCGAGAAAAGGTAACAAACAAACACATTTTCACATTTATAATATTAATATAAATATTAATATAAAGTAAGGATATGTCGATGTGTTAAAATTAAATTAAACATTATTATGTAAAGCCATTAAAATATTGATATTATAGTATTATTAATGTCAGACACGTGATTATTCCATGTCAACTCATTATTAGATGTCAAATTATTATTGGATGTCACAATTACTGAAATTTCATCTGCAAACTAAATAAAATAAAGTTTTGTTGTGTCTGGTAAGTCATTTATATAAATGAGGTATGATAGTGTACCAAGCACACTACCTTGCGGGACCCCATAAGCGTTGGTCTTAAATTCAGAACTGTAATGTTTTACGTGTTTATTTTCAAGCTTAGTTATTTGTACGCACCGTATTCTATTCAAAAGATACATACTTAACCATCCAAGTGCTAGTCCTCGAATACCATAATTTTCAAGCTTACGCAATAATTGGCCATGTGATACAAAATCGAAAGCTTTCGACATGTCGATAAAAAGCACAGTCGTATGCAGTTTGGATTTTGTACTCTTTAGGACATCCTTACTTAAGTTAAATATTGCTAGAGTGGTTGATTTCTGTTTCTGGAACCCAAATTGATCGTTTTAATAAGGTCATGTTTTAAAAAGAAACTCATTAGTTGTGTGCATTACTTTCTAAAAAAATTTTGGGTCGATAGTTTCTCATATCGCTTCTAGAACCTTTCTTATATAAATGCTTAACAATGGAAATTTTTAGTGTATTTGGAAATAATCATGTTTCCAGTGAAAGATTCATACGTATACTAGAACATCCTTAATCTGATCCTTAACTAACTTAACAGCTTTGGTGCAGACATTATCGTAGCCCTCAGAATTTGTTGTATTTAGGGAATTTATAGTATCAATCAAACAGTTTTTATCAATGGGAGCAAGGAAAATTAAATTATTTTGTAAAAAAATGATACCAGTGTTTTTAGTTTTAAAGTTAATTTTGTTAGTTAAGTTAAAATAATCATTAAACGCTTCAGCGTAATATTATATGCCTGTTGTTTTAAGCTTTGCACGACGCATCTTTATTTCGTAGTAATGACTACAGAAGTATAAGTAAGGTTACCTATATTATTAGTCGTAATCATATTTCATTACCATAACAGGTCAAGATAGAGCCAAGACCTACTTCGGCACCTAGATCGATTGCTTAGTGATGGGGCTCACGGTTTAATATTAAGCGAAGAGAAACCGGCCAAGTGC
Organism: Coleophora flavipennella; assembly: GCA_947284805.1. NCBI lineage: Eukaryota > Metazoa > Arthropoda > Insecta > Lepidoptera > Coleophoridae > Coleophora > Coleophora flavipennella. Next base: position 325,966 of record OX369264.1, on the reverse strand, counting down.
GAGCGGGACTCGCTCGCGCACCGAGCGAGGTTTCGCGCCGACGACGCACTACTTTATATTGTCTTTATTTTTACTATGATATTGTCATAGTAAAAATAAAGATATTGTTGTGTAGTTTTGTTATTTAAAGTAAATTGAAATACAATAACTGGCCGAGTGCGAGTCGGACTCGCGGAAAGAAGGGTCCGTAGTCTTTTAAATAAAATGGTTTATTTAAAAAACAAAATTATATTTGTAGTTGGTAAAAGGACATTTTGTATGAACAATCTATGAAATATTTACAAATCCAAATGCACATCTTAAGTTGGTTGATTTTTACTACTACTCTATCAAAGTCTAATTGGTCGTGATAGTTTTACCTTTAAATTAATTAAATGTCCTACGTAAAAAACTTTTTTTCCTTAGATGCCCATAATAGCGGTTTAGCTTGTAGGGAGGGGGGGGGGGAGCACTAGACTAAATAGCATTTTAGAGATTAATAGTTCGCAAACCGGTCCCTGAATCGAAAAATAATTCCCGTAAACCCTTAATAGTTTAAAAAGACTTATTTAACGGCACCCCACGCGATGGGTACGGCAACGAAAAGAAAATCACCCCCTGTACAATCACAGGGACAAAAAAAATTTTAAAGATGTTATTGTACCACTTTGTCGGCGTCGTGATTAATATATTTACGCCAAATTACAGCTTTCTAATACTAATAGTCTCTGAGCTCAGTCGCGGACAGATGGACATGCCCTCTCGTATATCTACCAGATACGCTAAACTACTAGGTTTATGATATAGCGTCCCCACTCACCGACAGCTAGGTTATATAGTGAGTGCCGCTATTCCTGCCAACACCATAAGGCGAAGGCAAGGACCAGTTGCGGTAGGTCTTGCCGCCAAGACGCTTGTCCCGGTACTCTGCAAGGCGAGTACCTCGTGGAAGAGAACCACTACCTACTGTCCAGGTAGGTCCCGGAGCTGTAGGCACGCTCACCTCCCGCGGCTTTCGCTGCTGGCGGTTCGGTCCCCGCTCGGGACGCCAGAGAAGCTGGCTCCCACATCACCGGTGTGGTACCGGAGCAGACGTGACAGATGGACATTTCCTCTCGTATATCTATCAGATACGCTAAAAATACCAGGTTTATGATATAGACATAATATATTATATACAGATGGACAGACAGACGGACGGACAGACAGTCATGGTGAAACTATAAGGGTTCCTTGTTGACTTTGGAACCCTAAAAATGGTGGTTCAAATCCTACCACGTACCAGTGTGTTTTCGAATTTCGATTTATCCGACGCTCTTACGGTAAAGGAAAACCTGCACATGCCTGCGGAGAAACTCGAAGGTTGTGTGTGAAGTCGACCAACCCGCACTGGGCCCGATCGCCCTAATGCAGGCTAGGCTCCAGCCCCTCGGTGGTGACATTTATGAGTTGATATCTATAATATAATAAAACTGTAACGGGGCCGTAACTGTACATGAAATATTTTTGGAAAATAATAACTGTAGTGGACATTACTAACGATATAGAGGTCAAAACAACAACTTTTGGAATTTTTGTCTGTCTGTCTGTCTGTATGTTCGTGCATCACGCAAAAATTACCTGGTCGATTTTGATAAATTTTTGTATGGTGGTTCCTTATAGCTCGGGTTAACATATAGGATACTTTTTATCCCAGAAAATTTAAGAGTTCCCGTGGGAAAATCAAAAGTATGCATTTCTAGAATGGCTCACCAGGCAAATGTTGCTTGACCTATTGCAATTAAGTTTAACACGTTGATACCTTATATCGCGAACTAAAACTAGGACATTGTAAATTCCAAAAAAATTCCTGCAGGGTTCCTGCAGGAATGGAAAAAAATGCATCTTTAGAATGGCTCAACGTAACAATATGAAACCTTTACCACAGTATATATATTAGTACTGCCTTTACATTGAGATGTGGTGTTTTGACCATTATTACGTAGTTGGGTATTCTTTATCCCGGAAAACTAAAGAGGTACTGTGAAAAAATAGATCTAACACATATAATAGTATCGATTTAAAATTTAATACTTTTGAGTGAATTTCTTTTAGGTATTTTTTTCAGCATACGCTACTTTACACAACTATAACTCTGAGAGAGAGGGCATGTGACGCCCGCTCCGGGTCCTCCCTGCTCCTAAGGTTGTCTATTGCCATCCAGCGCGGCAACGAGAAGTGCGTCTTGGGCTCCATTGGAGCTGATACGACTCAAGGATTTGACCCATATTAATATATTAAGGAAATTTTATTACTAAACTAGCTTTGGCCCGCAGCATCGCCCGCATCATCCCGCCTGGACATAGCTTTTACGACTCTTTTTGAGGGTGAATCGGCTCGCAAGCGTGGACATGAATTTTCTCCAGGTTCCTCAGGAACTGTATCGGGCTATTCTGATTAGCAGTCTTTGTCACTTCACAAATTTTATCACTTCCCACCCCCTCAACAAATTGTATACAAAAAACCACTTTAATCCGTTGCTCCGTTGCGTGCGACGCCGCCGACGTGCGCGAGCGTAGAGAACAGTTTTCCCCAGATCCCTCAGGAACTATATTAGGATATACTTATTAGTAAATTATATCATTTTCCACCTCATCTACCATCTCTGTGCTAAAAATCACACCAATTCATTTTTCTGTTGCGATTTTAAAGATTTTACGAAAAAAGAGTATTGTTTTAGTTCCCTCAGGAACTGCATCGGGCTATGCTAATTTCAAGAGATAAAAAGTAAACTATTTCCATCCCAGTGACACAGGCTACTTGCATGCTAAATTTCATCAAGATTGGTAGAGGTGTTAAAGTGCGAATAGGTATTAAATAAACAAATACATTTTCACATTTATAATATAGTAAAGATTTCAGCCGATTGCGGCTCGCGCACCACTTACCCTCATAAAAAGTCATAAATGCTATCCATGCGGGCGAAGCCGCGGGCTAAAGCTAGTGATGAAATAAAATAAAAAGATTATGAAAATGTTTCATCTATCAAAAGAGGCCTTATTAATATTTTTTTACAAAGTTCTCAATTGTTTATACCGTTTTGAAATACGTTGAAAATAAAATTCGACTCCGGATTAATCGTCACGTCAGCATCTCATGCAACCTCCAGATACAGATTGTCATGCTAATCGGAGCTAATGAAACAATCGACCTAAACCCAGTACAATAATAATGCGAATTTCAGTAATAATTAATATTAATTAATTTAATTTTTTTTTTGTTTTTTTTTATTACAATGGTACATTATAAGTAGAATGAGTTCTATAAAACTCCTACTAGGATTCCCTGTGTTGGGGATGCTGTCTCTTCCTCATATAAAATAATTAATTTCTTCATTTAAATTACGTCATCGATACCGACAGTTAAACTGTTTTTTCATTTCGTTAATTTCCGGATCATTCTGTATGCATACTTGAGATCAAAAGTGGGTTTAAGAATACTTTACTGTAACAGTTAAATTATTTGTTTCGAGTCGATGTGTCAATAACGAGAAACTAATTACTTAGCGCCAGATTAAGAAACTGCATTTCCAAACATTTTTGCGAGTTGAAAATATTGCTGTTACGTTTTGTAACTGAGCGGTTCAGTAGCATAGCCCACTTACTATGCAGATAAAAGTAATAGATAAACGATTACCATAACGATTAATCGAATATCGAAGATTATTAGCATTTAACGACTATTCGTAATCGTCGATTATTGTAAGTAAGCGTTTCGCTTCTTTGTTCATCATGCGAACGGCCAAGGAGTGGAATTCCCTGTCAACGTCTGTTATAATTTAGGAATCCTCAAGACGAGTGTGAATAGGCACTATTTGAGCTCGCGTGTTACTTCCTCGGCTGCATTGGCACTTAGCATCAGGTAAAAAAAAATATTTAATGAATTAAAGTTTTTTTTAACTTTTATTTTAACCTACTTCTAAAAAAGGAGGAGATTTCTCAATTCGACTGTATATATTTTTTATTTTTTATATGTGTGTTCGCGGATAACTTTGTCGTTTATGAACCGATTTTCATTATTCTTTTTTTTTGGAAAGGAGATATCCCAAGGGTGGTACCATGATAAGGAAACCAGGATCTGATGATGGCATCCCAGCGAAATCGAGGGGAACCTTAGTTTCCTGTTTGAAGTTGTTTTTTTTTTTGTTCAATATTATTGCTTATTCGTACAACTTTATATCATAGTCAGCAAATCTTTCATTATCATCGTGCGATATCACTGAACGATCATTTACATAATTACGTATAAAGTTATATTTTTATTTTTTCTTCATGTTTAACTGTAGGTTTTTATTTTTTATTATTAAAAATTGGTTATGGTTAGGATTTCATAGGCGCGACAACAATTGAACTGCGCACTTAGAGATCAACTTCCACAGGCAGCTCAACACACAGATTGGCAACATCATGTAAAAGAAAGTCTTGCGCGCTTGCCAACGGCCCTTCTATAGGGAAACTGTTGTGTAATGTTTTCGGCAAGACATTTAGACAAATACCGAATTCTTTTTAATAGAAAACTAAACAAAAACTGGGATTTTGCTTTATATACATCGTAACTACCCATATACCTCCCCACTACTAGGGCACGGGTCTGCCATAGGGAAGGTTAGGCTATACTCCAAACACGGGGTACAAGGCCGGGTAGGGGAGGGTCTAGAGCAGGGGTGTCCAACATAATTTGGTGAAGGGCCAGGTTTAGGATTTTTATAGTCACAGAGGACCAAAGAAAATGTCTAATCATCATCATAATCATCATAACAGCTGAAGGACGTCCACTGCTGGACATTGGCCTCCCCAAGGATTTCCACGTCGACCGGTTCTGCGCTACCCGCATCCAGCGGCTTCCCGCGACCTTCACCAGGTCATCGGTCCACCGAGTGGGAGGCCTGCCTACGCTACGTTTTCCGGTGCGCGGTCGCCACTCGATAACTTTATGTTCTGACTTTATGCTTTGTGCCCCGCCCACTGCCACTTAAGTTTAGCAATTCTGAGAGCTATGTCGGTTACTTTGGTTCTCATGCGAATCTCCTTCTTTCTGAGTCGATGATGTAGAGAAACTCCGAGCATAGCACGCTCCATTGCTCTTTAGGTGACCTTGAGCCTTCTTATGAGGCCCATAGTAAGCGACCATGTCTCAGGTCTTTTGCTTTGGTAGCCTGGCATCTGATGGGGATTTTTCGCACCCCATGCCCCGCCGTTACCTTGTCCGCTACCAGAGCCAGAAATAGCGGGGCCGCCGGGAACTACACGCCGTTTTTCTGTCGTGCATATTTTTGGGGGGTGTTGCCGTTATCGCCACGCTTGGCAGGCGGGTTGGCGATCGCAGTGTTGCTGCAGGTCGACTGCAAGTCACGGAAAGACGCTGCTGCCCATCCTCCGGTTTAAGTCCCGTAGTCGACTCTTACGACACCTATTGGAAGAGATAGGATGACCCTATTTAAGCCGGGAGCCATACGGCATAGTTAAGTTTAGTGAATTTTTAATAAAGCAAAAAAAGTATTTTTTATTTACTTATGTTAGGAAGAAGAGTCACTTTAAAAAAACCCTACCTAACGCGATGACTGAAACCCTTTTTGTTTGCACAATGCATCTATTGTATATAAATATAATCTTTGTTTAAGCTGCGTACCTTTAAGCCGCGGAATAGAGGAAGGTTGCTTCACGCAATAAGAGCAGGCTCCCAAAATAAGTGCATTTTTGCTAGAATATTTTGAGTCAGCCGCAAGCTTGCTGAACGTGAAAATTACACATCTCATTCTTTGAATTTTTTTCTTTGGTATTGCTAAAACATTACGTGTTTATTAGTTTTCGCTCGATACTTTTTAATTTGTAAAACTATGTAGTTTTGAGAGACTATAAGATTTTTCACCTACATTACATAAGTTAGGCGCGTGAAATAAATACCGACAGTAAGAGAATAAAGGTATTAATAAAACGGCTAAGACACAATTTTCCTAGAATGTTTACTAAACTCGCAGTAAACGAAAATGTGCATTTTCGCCCGAAGTAAAGGAGGTAAGTCGCGTTAAGACCCTCACGCGAAATTCAACTGTAACGCAGATTCCTTAAGGTTGGTGGAAGCCGGCGCGCGGGCCGTATGTTAGACACGCTTATTCCACAGCTAGAAGCTAACTATCAGAAATTCTTCGAGCCGTCTTTAAGGCAGGCACCTGACTCGGCGTAACGGCTGCTACTATCCAGCAATACGAGTGGCAAACGGCACCACCGTGCACCGACGCAACTTGCACTCACCAACGATTAACAGCTTAATAGAGTTAAAAAATGAGTGTGTGTGTCTCTCCTGACTCTAGCTCCTAAACTACTGATCAGATTTGGATAAAATTTGCGTTAGGCATGTGTTATTTTTATATCTTTAGCTGTAGTTTTTTCCAATCATGAGTTTTGAGGGTTGCCACAGTATTTAAAAAATCACTTTTTTTTTTCTTAAAATGTTACTGCTACAAGTTTATACGATCTACTATATTGTGATGTTCATTATACCAGGAAAAATCGGAATAAGGTACTTCCCATTCAAATGCAGGGACTTTAGTTATTTTTTCTCAAAAATGGCTCTAGCGATTTTAATGAAAATTTGTGGGTTCGTAGAACTTAAGAAGGCCTACTTCACTGGGTAGTTCATAATTCCATAAAAACATAACAATGTATCTCCCATACAAACCAGAAAGATTTGTAAATTTTTCATCAAATCTCATAAACATTTCTTTTTTTTGCTACTAGTAAAGCGTGTTTTAAAACTGATTTATGTACGAGTACGCCAGAGGGTGAAGGCTGTGCGAGAAAGTATGCACAGCGCGGCTGTACAAGTGACTACTTCGAGTGCCGAACAAACTTCATTCCACTTCATGCTTTTCACTATGCTTAGATGTTACTCAAATTGTAGTGGTCACTGTTATCCTGTGTTACGTAAGTAAGCTGTAAAATAAAATGTTGTGTCTTTATTTAAACAAAGTGAAACTGTATTGTCGGCAGGTCAAGGACGCAGACTCGGAGAGCCAGTGCGGCTCCAAGCTGCCGGACGGCAAACTGGAGGAGAAGCTGTGAGTGTTCATTATTGAACTGCTTGATTGCGCAGTAAAGGGGACATAGCTCTCAGAATTGCTAAACTTAAGTGGCAGTAGACGGGGCACATAGCTCGTAGAACAGATGGCCGTTGGGGCAGTAAAGTTCTCGAGTGGGCGAACACTCACCGGAAAACGTAGTGTAGGCAGGCCTCCCACTGGGTGGACCGATGACCCGGTGAAGGTCGCGGGAAGCCGCTGGATGCGGGCAGCGCAGAACCGATCGTCGCGGAAATCCTTGGGGGAGGTCTATGTCCAGCAGTGGACGTCCTTCGGCTGACATGATGAAAAAGTCCAACGAGGGAATGCGGCGGTCTCCTGCAGCCAAGCCAGCGAGGCCGAGTGGAGGTCCTGGGCAGCCCCGTGATTCCCTCTACTGTGTCCCAGAGTCTGGTAACCAGACGACGCGGAGTCTGTTTAAAACGTTCGTCTTAGATGAGTGATAAAGATAAAGATGATAAATAAAGTGATAAAGATAATTAAAGCTTCGTTGATTTAATTGAATAATATATGATTTAATTGAACGAGGTCGATAACAACCCATACACATCCCCACCGCTGGGAGACGCGTCTCCTCCGAAACTCAGAAACGTGTTTTCATACACGGGGGCCAAGCCCGGTTTGGTGGAGGTTATTGGGCTTGTGGCAAACATACTGTTGGAAGTTTTTCAAGCCGCCTATATGGCTTATTGCATGTGACACGGCTTAAAGACTGCCCTTTCAGCGATAGCAACCGGCATCAACAGCTTAACGTGTTTTGCGAAGCACGGAAACGGCCGAGATAAATGTCACTAACAGTCAAACCCATCCAGGTAATGACTGCGCTTTAGATCAGTTAACTTGGGTGATCAACGCTACCACGCAAGTCACACTGAACTTTTTTTTTATTCACAATTGGTAAACCCTTAACAACATCTCAGCTGGTGGTAAGTGACGATGTTGCCGAAGATGGAAGCGGGCTTACCAAGATTCCCCAACGCAATGGGGAACTGGCTATCTTATCCTCATGCCGGAACACACCAATGATATCAAATTTGATATTTGGCGGCAAGACTTAGATAAGATGGTGATAGCTGGCCAGGCGGGCTTAGAAAATGCCCTACCACCAACCAAACCGAGTCTTACAATTGACCCCACCGGGAATCGAACCCGCGACCTCCCGTGTAGTCGTAAAGCCAGTGAACTTTGCCTCTGAGCTACGGAGGCGGTTAATGTTACTGATGATAGGTAGATAGCATCTAAACAGGTAGACATCAAGAGGTCCGTCACCTAGAGTTGGACAACCTCCGCGCAAAGAACATAATATATACATGAGTACTGTGCTCAGAGCCCAAATCTACTGGAGACACTCCGCATTCCACTCCATATTTGGAGGGCGCGTGTCAGAGCCCTCGTCAAAGCGACAGTTCGGGAGGTCTCCTCGCGCGCGATCTCACAAACACTTGATTTGCATGTTATGCTAAGTAGACACAAAGAACTGGCAACTTACAATGCGTTTTGATATTCATTCGATGAGTAAATTTTTGGGGTGTTCGACCTCCTGATTTGATCAGCATTGTTCAAAAGAACTTTGCTTGTCGTGAGGTTGATACTCCAATGTAGTGCCTAAATGTTTTCTAGGAAGGCTGTACACTGCACACTGCACACGGGTGATTGGTGTTTGGTATTAGCACATGATATGGTTGAGTGTGAAGTAGTGTCGATTGTCGATTTTTAATATGTTTTTATACAGGTGACTTATTATTTGTAAAAAAAAGCCCCAAATCCCTATCCCTAGGAACCTATACGAGTACATCGTTTTCACCCGACTGCGCAAAACTCGAATGTACTTAAGTAATGTTTTTTGAATGTATTTATTTCTGTTCCTCTGGCTACGCCTATAGCTTAAACGGCTTGATGGATTTTAAAGTACGAGGTGTAGTTCGATTCGTCTTGATCCCGAAAATAATACATTTTAATCCCGTCGCCCAGAAAAGAGAGGCCATGTTTTTGAACAGTCTAGTTTTTAATTAAATTAAATTTGATTTTGTTGGTGGTAGGGCTTTATCATAGCCCACCTGGCTAGTTACCACCATCTTATCTAAGTCTTGCCGTCAAACATCATTGTAAACAGCATTAATGTGTTCCGGCTGGAGGATAAGATAGTCAGATCCCCATTGCGGTGGGGAATCTTCCATCTTCGGCATCATCGTCACTTACCATCAGGTGAGATGATGCCAAGGGCTTATCAATTGTGGATAGTAAAAAATGGTAAGGTTTATTCATCATGTCCCTGCCCTGTACCTAATGAACCTATACAATCGGAGCAACAACAGTTTAAAAAATTCCATCGTAATCACGTCAGCCGAGCGAGACCATTATTTATCCAAAATAAAGTACTTGCGGCGTTGCGTTAGATAAGAATTTAAAAAATTATACCCACATCCGAGAGGTTGTTAGTATGAGATCAGCTTCGCCCGGCTTCGACTTCTCCCAGCTACATTCCACCAGCATGTGATGCACGCCCTCAGTCGCGCCGCGCCACAAGTCTCGCAGTTTGGAGAATCTGTTTTCCTCGTAAGAAGTAAAAACTTATTGAGTGAAAACATGATTTTAAAACAGACTCTACTTTTGGATAGTACTAACAGAGTTACTAAGCTGCGGAAAAGAACCGAGGTTCCCTCTGTGGAATATAATTTGCCTACCTGCTGGGCTGAGAGACGGGGTTCGATCCCCACCCAGGGCAAACATTCGTGTGACGAACAGGGTTGTATGCTCTGTGTTTATATATTTAAATGTATGTAAGTATGGTGAGGTACGGAACTGAGACATGGTCGCTTACTATGGGCCTCATAAGAAGGCTCAAGGTCACCCAAAGGGCAATGGAGCGTGCTATGCTCGGAGTTTCTCTGCGTGATCGAATCAGAAACGAGGAGATCCGTAAGAGAACTAAAGTAACCGACATAGCTCTCAGAATTGCTAAACTTAAGTGGCAGAGGGCGGGGCACATTGCTCGTAGAACAGATGGCCGTTGGGGCAGTAAAGTTCTCGAGTGGCGACCACGCACTGGAAAGCGTAGTGTAGGCAGGCCTCCCACTCGGTGGACCGATGACCTGGTGAAGGTCGCGGGAAGCCGCTGGATGCGGGCAGCGCAGAACCGGTCGTCGTGGAGATCCTTGGGGGAGGCCTATGTCCAGCAGTGGACTTCCTTCGGCTGATATGATGATGATGATGATGTTTATCAATCTCTGGTTCCCTCAGAACAGGGAAACCTAATTTAAGGCCAGATAACCGTGTGTGATAAACCCCTGAATAGTATCTATTATATACATATATATATATATATATATATATATATATATATATATATATATATATATATATATATATATATATATATATATATATATATATATATATATATATATATATATATATATATATATATATACATATATATATATATATATAAATAATGCATAATTCACGATAATTATAAGTCTTTCATTAGTAACAACAAGCAAGCAACAATCATCCTTAACAAATATTTTACACCTAAACGTCATCATCATATCAGCTCACCGATGGGGCTCGAGGCTACCCTGAATTAGGGTGATCGGGCCTTAGTCCACCACGCGGGCCCAGTGCGGGTCGGACGACTTCACACACAACCTTCCAGTTTCTTCGCAGGTGTGTTCAGGTTTCTTCACGATGTTTTCCTTCACCGTTGAAGCAATCGGTTAGTATATGTATGTATGTATGTATAAATTCTTTATTGCACACAAGGAATAATCACAAAACATAACGTAAGTTTCAAAAAACTCATTGGTACATTAGCCGTCTGGATTTGAACCCCGCACGTCTGGTAAGGAGGACCAAGTCATTACCGATTGAGCCACCGACGCTTCGCCTAGACAAATTATTTCCTTATTACGACTCTGAGTTCCCAACAACGATAAACACTATGATACTGGTAGAAGCGCAATAATCTTGTCTTTTTGTAAATGGATAATTTTAATGGTATGCAAATATGATGCGGTTTTTATCTACCCAACATCTGCCACTAACTATGTAGGGGAAACTGCTACTTCCTAGCCTACCTACCGATACATACAATATAGGTACCTACCTACACTGCACTAGCGTTTATAATGGCTCGAGTGGAAGTCTCAGTAATAGGTTCCTGTTTTTACCCTTTAGGTACGGAACCCTAAAATGTATTAATTTTAATGCAAAAAGAAGCTCTGGATGCTATTTATGTTTTCTTTAACATTTTTATTGAATACTCGTAAATTATTAGGTAGTTATTGAATATAAAATTTAGTTTTTGTGTGTATCAGCTCACCGTGTTGCCACCATTGCATTGTATGCAGAATCAAATACTGATCAAAACGAGTCCAAACACGACATATCTGCTATTATTTTTTTAAGAGTGTACTAGTGTGCTGGATATCCTGGCCGCAGCATCAGCTCACCGTGTTGCCACCATTGCATTGTATGCAGAATCAAATACTGATCAAAACGAGTCCAAACACGACATATCTGTTGTTCCATAATCCTGCATATTTATTAAGCATACATGAGTGTTTCAAGTTTTAGGTCACATGTATGTTTGAAAGTAAAGTAAATACACATTAAGAGTCTAAGAACCCTACCGCAGCTAACAAAAGAGCTGATGACCTTAAAACGGCTGAACCGATTTTGATAAAACGTATCTAAGAACCATCGCCAAAAAACCTGCTTGTAAATAAATAAAAACGCATCCAAATCGGTTCACCCGTTTGAGAGCTACGGTGCCACAGACAGACACACAGACACACAGATACACAGATACACAGACACACACATAGCGGTCAAACTTATAACACCCCTCTTTTTTGCGTCGGGGGTTAAATATACGACGTGCCTGCGCTCGGAGCCTTGACTGCTGGCTCACTGGCTAGGAACACGCGTTCACATGAGGACAATAGACAAGACAATCCACGGCGCGCGTGGTGGGGGAAGCTATTGGCTCCGAAAATTTGAAATCGTTCTATTTCATTGTCCTGTCTTGTCAATTGTCTTGAAGACAATCCTATTAGTGGATTGTCCCCATTTAGACGATACTTTCTCATTGTCTTACTGGCCTGGCTTAATGGATTGTCTCGACTATTGTCCTCGTGTAAAAGGGCCATAAGTTATATATAGTAAATTACCGGTCAAGCGCAACTCGGGGTCACACCAACAGGATTCCGCACCAAAACTTTAACTACCAACAGAACAAGACCATGTATAAAAAACTTTGCCAAAATATATCGTGTGATTTTCTAATAGATTTTTTCTGTAATCTATGCATTCAACCCCATATGCTGTCATGTTTACAAACAATTAGGCCGGGTATTTTCGGACATAGGGGTTAAACGGTCAATGTTCGCCTATTTCCTTTAGTAACTTCAAAACTATTTATCTTTAGATTATAAAAAAAAATACTTGAGATTTTCACAACAAGCCCTTTCATTCGATATGTCACACAATATAGTTTGCAAAACTTTTTTAATACTTTCTAATTTACCCCCCAAAAGTGGCCCTCATGTTTAAAATATTTTTTTTACGTACATGTCCGTTATTGGGTCACGGATAAGATAAAGATAAATACTCTTTATTGTACACACTAGTAACAAAAAAAAATACATAAACAAATTATAAAAACTTACATATGTGTACCAAATTTCGACTTAATCGGTCTAGTAGTATTTGAAAAAATTGGCTGTGACAGACGGACGGACGGACAGAGAGACACGCGAGTTCATTTTTACCCTTTTGAGGTACGGAACCCTAAAAACGGGCCGGCGATCGCAGTGTGCGTGCATTGTGCAGCGTGCAGTGTGCAGCGTGCAGTGTGGTGGCAGAGTACGCGGCGGGAAGGATGCCGCTGCTCCTCATCCTCCGGTTTAGTCCCTCCTCGTCTCTTACAACATCCACGGGAAGAGATGGGATGTCCTATTCTAATTCGGGAGCAAATTCAATGTATAAGAGCAAAAGATAAAATATCTGTAACTTTGAATTTTCTACAGTATACTTTTTTTAATATGATCTGTAATTTTTTTAAATCCACAATTGATAAGCTCTTGGCATCATCTCACCTGATGGTAAGTGACGATGATGCCGAAGATGGAAGCGGGCTTACCAAGATTCCCCAACGCAATGGGGATCTGGCTATCTTATCTTCAAGCTGGAAACATCATTGCTGTTAACATTGATGTTTGGCGGCACGAATTAGATAAGACGGTGGTAGCTAGCCAGGTGGGCTATGAAAATGCCCTACCACCAACCAAACCGAGTCTTACAAAGTTGACCCCGCCGGGAATCGAACCCGCGACATCCTGGTGTGAAGCGAATAGACTAATCATTACGCCACGGAGGCGGTATTAGCTCAGTTACTTACATTGAAAGTGATGGTGTAATTCGCACAAATACACGTTTTTAGTCTTGAAACCCATTGTATATGGTATGGTTGATAGACATTATAAGGCCTGCGTGCGCGCAGTTCGACATAATTAGATCTTGCACACTATTAGTAGATCGCGTGTTACGTTGTACCTAGTTTTAAATTTATTGCATGGCTCAATCAATTGTTAATTCATACTGTAGTTATCTAAACCCAACTTTATCATTTTCATCAAGTTACAAAAATATTAAACAGGTGACCTAATTAAACATTTTTTTTTAAATAAAACCTCACTGTTTGGAATGTATCCATGTGCCACGCTGGGGACCAAAACTTCACTGCTTGGAATGTATCCATGTGCCCGCTGGGGACCAAAACCTCACTGCTTGGAATGTATCAATTGTGCCACGCTGGGGATCAAAACCTCACTGCCTGGAATGTATCCATCTGCCACACTGGGGTTTAAAACCTCACTACTTAGAATGTATCGATGTGCCACGCTGGGATTCAAAACCATACTGCTTGGAATGTATCCTTGTGCCACGCTAGGATTCAAAACCATACTGCTTGGAATGTATCCATATGCCACGCTGGGGATCAAAACCTCACTATTTAGAATGTATCGATTTGCCACGTTGGGCACCAAAACCTCACTGCTTGGAATGTATCCATCTGCCAAGCTAGGGGTTGAAACCTCCTGCTTGAATGTATACATGTGCCACGCTGGAGATCAAAACTTCACTGCTTGGAATGTATCCATGTGCCACGCTGGAGATCAAAACTTCACTGCTTGGAATGTATACATGTGCCACTTAGGAGATCAAAACTTCACTGCTTGGAATATATACATGTGCCACGCTGGAGATCAAAACTTCACTGCTTGGAATGTATCCATGTGCTACGCTGAGGTTCAGAACAAATCTAACGACACCTCGCGATCAAAATTGATCAAAACGTTATGCTGTAGACGCAACCAAATAAACAGACATATACATACAATCGACAAGTCGATATATATTACCCTCCTTCTGGGAAGTGGGGTAAAAACTGGGAGTACGCTTTCCTCAAGAAACAATCAATTAACCCAAACATTGAGGTGCGCACGCGACGCCAGGTACATGACATGATATACGTTTTTTTTTCAGAAGGTGGGGTTAACTGAACATGAGATATATTGCTTTCCAAGTAAGGACCTCCTGACAGCCGCGCGCCGCCGCGCCGCCGCGCCGTAGCGCAGTAGCTAGTCCACTCGCTTCCCGAGTGGTCGCGGGTTTGATTCCCGGCTGGGTTTTTCTTTTTAGAACTCGTTTTGGTTGGTGGTGGGACATTTTAACCTGCCTGGTTAGCTACCACCACCGTAGCTAAGTCTTGCCGCCAAACATCAATGTAAAACAGCATCGAAGTGTTCTGGAATCGAGAAAGATAGCTAATTTTCCATTGCGTTGAAGAATCTTGGTAAGCCCGCTTCCATCTTCGGCATCATCGTCACTTACCATCAGGCGAGTTGATGCCAAGGGCCTATATACCAATAGTTGGTAAATACCTAGATATCGAGCTAGGACAGTATGTAAAAAGCATTTTGCGGCAGGTAATCGGATATATTTGTCCCGCCCGCCTGCCTTTGACAAGTAATAGCAGCCAGCAAGTTATAGAAATAGACGGGAAGCTAGGTCGTCCTTCTCCCTCAAGTCGAGGGCGGCACGGCACGGCTAAATCTCGCGTTATTACTCGTCACCGGATGCTTTCCGTGTGAACTCGCCTACTTTTGTCAAAGTCATTAATGACGGATTCAATAAACTCAATGTACAACTAACTCTTCGTGTGTCATTTTTAACCGACTTAAGAAAAGGAGGAGGTTTCTTAATTCGACCGTATATATTTTTTTATGTGTGTTCTCGGATAACTTCGTCGTTTATGAACCGATTTTGATGATTCTTTTTTTGTTAGATAGGAGATATCCCAAGGGTGGTACTATGATGAGCAAACCAGGATCTGATGATGGCATCCCAGAGAAATCGAGAAGAACCTTAGTTTCCTGTTTGAAGTCGGGTTTTTTTTCTTGTATAATTTTTTTTATGTTAAAATGTTCACCAACTTAGACAATATTTACTGTAGCTACGAGTAAGTACCATTTTATGATCGGAAAGAGTATCACCACGTAACTATGCACCTAATTTGATAAAAAACCACAGTGAAATTTAAAATTTGAAATTCGTTAGAATTCATGACAAATTTGAAACATTACATCACTTTTAAAGAACAGTAGTCAAATTAGAACCCTTATTTAGTTAAAAAAAACATTTAATAATTGAAAAGACTACGGAAACCTACTTTGTTACGCATTTGACTACTTTTTAGGCGATATTATAAAAAAACACGCGCACCGGAAAACGTAGCGTAGGCAGGCCTCACACTCGGAGGACCGACAACTTGGTGGAGGTCGCGGGAAGCCGCTGGATGCGGGGAGTGCAGAATCGGTCATCGTGGAAATCCTTGGGGAAGGCCTTTGTCCAGCAGTAAACGTCCTGCAGCTGATATGATGATAGTAAAAAAGACTTGTAAACCGTAAAGATTTATTACTAACTTATGTCCGTAACTTCATTCGCCTTTTATTCTATATCCCGTAGAAATTTCGAAAAATCCGGCCTTATTCCTTGCCTGCATCATCGAGGGAGCCTGTTGTAACGCGCTCACGCTGTTATTAAGCCTTCTTCCTTTCGATCTATTCCTTCTATTTTGCACGCGCTGGCGCACAGCAATCTATGTGTCCTCTGTGTGACACATGTGTTTTTCAAAATCCGGAATTATTTGATATCCTTCAATATTTTAATTTAATAATAAACTAAATCTCAAATAAACTGAAATTTGAAACTGATACTTTCTTTAAGACCCATTTGGGGTCTTATATCCTTCTTCTACTTCTAAAATAAAATGCATCTGTGCACGTTCGTTTTTCATTCCGCGCCCAACCTCCCTACCTACCTACGACGTGCTACGCTGTGTTCAAAAAGTCAGCTTTTCTTGGCCCAAGCGTTTGAACTGGACGTTGACGAGTCGATCAGTGAGTGATTCAGGATTTTTTTTCTTTATGTATACACTCACGAGCGTTAAAACCGGGCAGAGGAGTTCGGAATGCCGAATTTTGGAAATAAATAAAATGATTAATTTAATCATTATTCCCAAGGTAAAAATGATATACTAAGAGCTAATTAAAAAATAATTTAAAAATAAACAAAGCAATAATTAAATAAAAGAAATAATTTCATTAAAATTTGGAGTATCGTAAAGAAAAGGGGGGCTACCGGGTTTTAACTCTCGTGAGTGCATGCTGTAAAGGAAACATTAATTCACAAATCAAAAACACTATGACCACATTATTACCATTCACTACAAAGAAATTAATTTAAAATTCAGCCAAAGAAAATAATAATACAATCAAATACTTATCTGATCATATAAAACCCAAAAAATGTACAAACTTGATATAAAAAAGTTGTAAAATATACAAGCGTCTTCATAAAGAACACGACTGGAATATTTTAAAAACCTTTGCTAAAACTACACTGTAGTATTTTACGAAAAATGATTTTAAAAATATAGCTTTGCGCCTAAATTGTTTTAGTTTTAAAATTCAACGATGTTTTGAGCATTCTGTGTCAGTGAACTTGCTTGCGATGTTTCCAAAAATAACAATATGTTGTTGATATACTATGTTATTTGCGTACGTCAAAATTATTATCATCCATTACTAACCTGAAATAACAAGTCTCAATACAAAACTGATTGAGAAACTTGTTGAACGTATCGAACCCGTTGATATCTTTTGTTTGGCGAAAAACCACCAATCGCAATTGGTACGTAGGCGGTAGGCGGCATGATAAGTAATGAGCCTTAGTTATTAAAAAACGATTGAACAAAAAAAAACTGGTTTATTTTAAAAATCGTGTCTCTGGCTATTTGAGTCTTAAATTTGAATTTGGTGGCGCGAATATTTTATTGGTTTGCTGTAATTTTATTTTGTGTGGATTTTTTTTAAATGGATAAAATTGAACAAAGAGCGGTGATAAAATGTTATTCTTATGAAGGGTATGAAGGGGTTGACGGGGATAGATATTTATGGAGATTTAGACAATGTTTTGGGTGAATGTGCTCTTTGTTATGGCGCAGTAAAAACTGGGTGGCTGGGTTTAAACGCGGCCCTCCCTACAAGCGGCCAAGATGAAGCTATGGCTGTAAAGTTGGCTGGGAAAGTTATGGCTTCCGTATTTTCGGATGCTAATGGAATTTTGATGATTCCCAAGGGTCGAACTATAAATGGAGAATACATAATCTTTTAAATAAGCTTCATCAATGTATTCAGCAAAATCAACCAGGTTTAGCCAAAAAAAATCATGTACCAAGACAACGCTAGGGTTCACACGTGTTAAAGCTATAGCAAAAATCAACGAATTGAACCATTATTTGATGCCCCATCCACCTTATTCGCCTGATCTAGCACCATCAGACCAAGCTTTGTATCCCACATGGAGGTAGAGTCAGCTTTCCGAATTTTCCCCTCCACTTCACTTTGTCCTCGCCGTCGTCTTCTTCGTCCTCGCACTCCCTCATCATGTTTCTTAGCGCTACATTTTTCCACGTTGTCTTGGGTCTTCCTCTTGATCTTCCACCGGGAAAAGAGAGACATAGTGTCGAATTCCCTGCGTATTTAGATGACCTCCTCCTAACTCTCCTGCATCTTATCGGCGATGTGGCGTACACCTGGGCCTGCTTAGTTGCTTACCTTAGCAGCTTATTATCGTATTTCTACTTCCCACTGAGTAAAAAAGCATCGGCGTGGCTTAATCGGTAACGACTCGAAAGGTCCCGAGTTCAAATCCGAACGGCCAATGTACCAATGAGTTTTTTGAAACTTACGTACATAATATACATTGCTTTAATGGTGAAAGAAAACATCGTGAGGAAACCTGCAGATGTGTATGAAGGTCGCGTTGCACGCGTCCGAAGGTTTTAATCTAATAAATGTCCTACACGTGACCGGTGGTGATGCTAAGTGCAACACCAAGCAACCGCCGTCTATCCCTTGGATAAGCACGGCTAATAGGGCCACACGATAACAAGAAGAAGTGTTATTAATTTCACTCGGAAAAAACGCCACCCGGCGCGGTGTGCCGTGCCGGTGCAGAACGAGTTGTAATCAATATTCAAGATGCACCCGAGCAAGTTTCACCTTCAAACCAAGGTGTCTTTTTTATTTATGGGCTTACAACTATAGCGTGACGGCTTATAGACTACTGTTTGACTAGAGAATACTGTAATTACACAAGTGAAAAATGTATCGAACCGGCTGATCAATACGTTTGAGACTATTCTACAACTGAGAATTTATTAATTACTGAATCGGCGAATTAGTTAAATGGATTTGATAATGATTACCTTAAATACAAAATTGACAACGACAACGCTATATTTGTAGCCACATCGTACTTGTTTGTTGCGATTGAACTCGGTTCGAGGGTTCGTACCAAGGGGACTCTATTAATAAACTAAGACTCTGCTGTCTGTCCGGACTCCCGGTCTGTCCATCTCTCTGTCACCGGACTGTACTTCATAAACCGTAATAGGTAGACAGTTGAAATTTTCCAAGTGTATTTCTATTGCCGCTGTAACAACAAATACAAAAAAATGACGAACACTAAAAACAAAAACAAACAAAAGTAACAAACAACCTGGATTTGAGTGAGAGGTAGTTTAGTCCTACTGTTTTCGGAATAACGAACTACCGCGCACGCGCCTCGCGCTGCCGGCCGTGTAAAGTTATAGTAACGTAAGGAGTTTCTAAATCGTTAGAGTTATATTTAGTGATTTTTACTATGGTGGCAACTCTAAAAAATCAAGAAGAAATTAGAAAAAAGAATAGCTGGAGATATGATACTAATATTGCCCCAAGGCCTAACCAACATTTTACCCAAGTCTTAAAAAAAATCACTCCCACTTTACATGTAGGGGAAATTTCCTAACTTTTATACACATTTTATCTCATAATAGGGATCATAGATTTGGATAACCATACCAAATTTCAGCTTCATAGATGTAATAGTCTTTGCGCTAATCGGCTGTGACACACCGATGGACAGACAGACGGACACGGTGAAACTGTAAGGGCTCCTAGTGTGGCCAGTTACTCCTGCGATAAAGCGTCTGTCTGTCCGTCTGTCCGCGGCTTAGCTCAGAGAATATTAGTACTAGACACACCGATGGACAGACAGACGGACACGGTGAAACTGTAAGGGCTCCTAGTGCGGCCAGTTACTCCTGCGATAAAGTGTCTGTCTGTCCGTCTGTCCGCGGCTTAGCTCAGAGAATATTAGTACTAGACACACCGATGGACAGACAGACGGACACGGTGAAACTGTAAGGGCTCCTAGTGCGGCCAGTTACTCCTGCGATAAAGCGTCTGTCTGTCCGTCTGTCCGCGGCTTAGCTCAGAGAATATTAGTACTAGACACACCGATGGACAGACAGACGGACACGGTGAAACTGTAAGGGCTCCTAGTGCGGCCAGTTACTCCTGCGATAAAGCGTCTGTCTGTCCGTCTGTCCGCGGCTTAGCTCAGAGAATATTAGTACTAGACACACCGATGGACAGACAGACGGACACGGTGAAACTGTAAGGGCTCCTAGTGCGGCCAGTTACTCCTGCGATAAAGTGTCTGTCTGTCCGTCTGTCCGCGGCTTAGCTCAGAGAATATTAGTACTAGACACACCGATGGACAGACAGACGGACACGGTGAAACTGTAAGGGCTCCTAGTGCGGCCAGTTACTCCTGCGATAAAGCGTCTGTCTGTCCGTCTGTCCGCGGCTTAGCTCAGAGAATATTAGTACTAGACACACCGATGGACAGACAGACGGACACGGTGAAACTGTAAGGGCTCCTAGTGCGGCCAGTTACTCCTGCGATAAAGCGTCTGTCTGTCCGTCTGTCCGCGGCTTAGCTCAGAGAATATTAGTACTAGACACACCGATGGACAGACAGACGGACACGGTGAAACTGTAAGGGCTCCTAGTGCGGCCAGTTACTCCTGCGATAAAGCGTCTGTCTGTCCGTCTGTCCGCGGCTTAGCTCAGAGAATATTAGTACTAGACACACCGATGGACAGACAGACGGACACGGTGAAACTGTAAGGGCTCCTAGTGCGGCCAGTTACTCCTGCGATAAAGCGTCTGTCTGTCCGTCTGTCCGCGGCTTAGCTCAGAGAATATTAGTACTAGACACACCGATGGACAGACAGACGGACACGGTGAAACTGTAAGGGCTCCTAGTGCGGCCAGTTACTCCTGCGATAAAGCGTCTGTCTGTCCGTCTGTCCGCGGCTTAGCTCAGAGAATATTAGTACTAGACACACCGATGGACAGACAGACGGACACGGTGAAACTGTAAGGGCTCCTAGTGTGGCCAGTTACTCCTGCGATAAAGCGTCTGTCTGTCCGTCTGTCCGCGGCTTAGCTCAGAGAATATTAGTACTAGACACACCGATGGACAGACAGACGGACACGGTGAAACTGTAAGGGCTCCTAGTGCGGCCAGTTACTCCTGCGATAAAGCGTCTGTCTGTCCGTCTGTCCGCGGCTTAGCTCAGAGAATATTAGTACTAGAAAGCTGTAATGTGGCATGGGTATACATATTAATCACGCTGGCAAAGTGGTACAGTAAAATCTTAAAAAATATATTTTTAGGCATTCTCCCCTAAAGAGGAGGTGATTTTTTTAGTTGACGTACCCTATCTTGTGGGGTGTTTTTAAATAGGTCTTTCAAAACTACTGCGCGGTTTGCTAAAACTACTTTTCGATTCAGTGATCGGTTTGTGAAATATTAAACTTTAAAGTGCTAATTTTTGTGCTCCCCCCCCCCCCCCCCACCAGCTAAACCGCTACTTAAAGACATCTAAAAAAAAATAAAAAATTTGCTCATTAGACTTTTTTAGTTTAGGAGTAACAGTCGACCAACTTTTAATGTGCAGTTGGATTTAAAATTGTTGAATGTTGTTCTATTACTAACTGCAAATGTGTTTTTTTTTTAAAACATACGTATATTTTTTGCCAAGCCTACGGAACCCTACTTTGCCAGTTAGCCAGATTTTATTCTCATTGAACAGTACGAGTATCTACATTATTAGGTGAGATGAAGGCGAGGGCTAGTTATTACTAAACAAATTAAAATATTCGGCTTTTCCATAAAACGCTCGTGTTTTCATTGGAAACCATAAGTCACCGGTGCGTTCTTGATCATTAATCACTTATTTATTACAAATTTCCTTTGTCACTCTTCCCCATACACGTTTGTATTAACAACAAGTTAATGTTCCTTTGTAACGATGATCATTTAAATAAAGAACCACGGGAGATGAATTATGGTTATCTATGGTAATGAGCAGCGATGAATCGGCTTTCATTGTCTTTCATTCAAGGTGATGCACCCTTTGTTCAACGAAGATGACTCTCGATGCTTGCCTGTGATTACATATTAAAAAGTTTTGGGAGTGTGGGTAGCATTTTTTAATTTTAAAATTTGAGTGCGACCGACGCAAGTTCCACGCAAACTCATAACGTCTATTCACTCTCGTTTTGAAGGTGCCCAAATTGTATAGCTCGTTCGCTCATTTAACTGCATCTTTGACCTGCAGCGGCGACAGTCAAACACTCCGACAACGGTGGCCGAGGTCGAAAAGGAGTACTGGAGTAACGTCTTGTGGTAACTAGGTCAAAGAGGAGTACTGGAGTGACGTCTTGTAGTAACTAGGTCGAAGAGGAGTACTGGAGTGACGTCTTTTGGTAACTAGGTCGAAGAGGAGTACTGGAGTGACGTCTTGTGGTAACTAGGTCAAAGAGGAGTACTGGAGTGACGTCTTGTGGTAACTAGGTCGAAGAGGAGTACTGGAGTGACGTCTTGTGGTAACTAGGTCGAAGAGGAGTACTGGAGTGACGTCTTGTGGTAACTAGGTCGAAGAGGAGTACTGGAGTGACCTCGATGATGGCACGAGACCGGCTTATAAACTATTGCACACATGCGCAAACTGAGATAGAGGTGATACATACATTGACAAAATGATTTCCTATTTTGAAACCTATTTTTCAAAATAGGAATTCGAATAAAAAGAAAAAATTAGATTACTAGAAACAATTATTAAATTAAAGAGAATTTTGGAAGTAAATCTAACCAATAGGGCATACAAACTTTCAAGAAAGGAAGTATATTCAAAAATTTGGCAGTTTGTATCTTTCTAAGCAAGTTTGACACATAAACGTTAACTGGTATTCACAGTGGTTTGTGAGAGAGAACAGATCAGTTATTTACAGTGGACAGAAAATAGGAAAAGACGAAATAAATTATAACAATAATTATCAAATATATAAAATGAGTGAATACAACAGGAATATATCCTGGTATAATTCAAATATTAAATATTACAGTAAGTACAAGCCTTTCTCAAAAAACCGGCGAAGTGTGACTGTTCAAAACTTTAAATTCCAACAGAACAAGATCTCTCGGTACATACTTTGTTCTAGTTAAATAGGGGTCTATTTATTCTGGACTTTGATTTTTCTGTCGGAATGGAAGGACTCGATTTTCTCATAGATTTCACGTAATTTATGCATTTAAACCTGATGTATTGTGATTTTTTTAAAGATTTTTGTTTTATGTTAATGTTCTTTTGACCGCCACGAGACAGGCCTAGCCTAGTGTGGGGTCACAGTTAACTTGTATGTATTAGATAAGATAACTTCGTAAATAAAATTTTTATGTCTTTTTTTTATGTCTTTATGTCAATAGTTTCAAATGTAAGGGGAATGGGCAATTTCGCCTATTTGTATAAATAACTTCAAAACTATTTATTTTAAAATTAAAAATAAATGTATTTGTTTTTCCCACAACAAATCCTTTCATTAAATATTTCACACGATATACTCGTAGTTTAAAAAACTTTTTTTTTGATTTTCTGATTAAGTCCCCAAAAGTGTTTAAAATTCACTTATTTACTTACGTTGCAATCGGTCTAGTAGTTTCGGAGTAAATTGGCTGTGACAGATGGACGGACAGACAGGCACACGAGTGACCCTATAAGGGTTTCGTTTTTACCTTTTAAGGTACAGAACACTAAAAAAAAATTCGAGCGAGACCTACAGCACTCGCATATGATGTGTAACATGTGACAAAATACTTTAGGTTAGTTAGATTTGATGACGATATTGTACCTGGGTGGCGGATCTGACAGTAACGAAAAAAACCGACCAAGTGCGAGTCGGACTCTCGTAAAGTAGAATTCCGCCCTTTCGCGACTTCCTGTTACACATTTCCGTCCCATTTTACACATATCCGTCCCATTTCACGAAATCACTCCCACAAATTGCAGGAAAGCGAGAGCAAAGATGTTACACATCAAAAATATTTTTTTGAAAAAATGAGGACCATTCATCTGCCGTTTTCCGTTCCTGACGACGTCAGGTCCCTCAAGCGAGACCAATTGTTATATGGCACTTTCATTTTCATTCGCTAGATAGTGACTAGTTTTATTGTTATAGTACTATAAACCGATTAAAATTAACTAGTGTATTTTAACTTTTAACCATAAAACTGAACATTTCCCCGCGCCGGCGCCGCGGCCGCGAAACTCAATCGCATTACAAAAAATGGAACGCAAGTTTTATACATTTTTTTTGCGGGTTGTCTACCTTGGGAATCCATTTATAACCGACTTCAAAAAAGGAGGTTCTATGTTTGACTGTATTGTTTTTCATATATGTTCACCGATTTCTCCGTCGATTGTGGACCGATTTTCAAAATTATTCTTTTATTCGAGAGAGTATACTCCCGAGGGGTCTCATTGTCTCCAAGTCAGAATCTAATGATAGAATCCAAGGGAAATCGAGGGCAACCCTCAAATTTTATAGGCACTTATTACGTGATTCATATGTTTTCTAAAGCTATTAAAATACTTGCGTCTGTTAGCCATCATCTCATGTTGATAAGCTGATGAAGGAAGGTACAACTCCTTAACGGTTAGGAGTTGGAGGATTTTTTTAAATATTATACATAGATATATACGTAGGTATGCATAAACCGATAGTTGTATTCTTTCAGGTTATTCAGATGAGCTGATGATGGACAATTTAACTCCTTAACTTTCATGCTGCTGAGATGATGATGGTAGTCACAGGACTTTGTATCTGTTAATGAAACACATGTATTATGTTATGATTTGATTATTCATATTGGTGAGTAGGTGATTGGCTTTAAAGTTCTTAGATAGATAAAATTATCACAATAAAAATAAAAAAAGAAATTCACTCAAAAGTAAAGGCTTCAACATTTTTTTGAAGTCGGCACACCAGCACACAGTTACTTACGTTACGTATCAAAAGTTTTAGATTCGATGTTTTGCTGACACCGACCACAAAAAAAAACTTAAGCCCCTAATTTAATTCGTACCCACCTTTGATTTCGTTATTGTTGGTTAATGTTGTGTATTTAAGTATAAGGCTCGGCCGCCCTAATTCAGGGTAGGCTCGAGCCCCTCGGTGGGGACGTATATGAGCTGATATGATGATGATGATTTAAGTATAATAATATTATTTCATACTTTTGAGTGAATTTCCTCTTGAAGTCGGTTTTTAGTTTTTTATTTTGTAAACTCTTTATTGTACAAAATCTTAAAATAATGTTATAAAAAAACCTTAAGTACAAAGGCGGACTTATCCCTTAGAGGGATCTCTTCCAGTCAACCTCTGCAATAATAAACAGAGGACTTAGTGAGGACAAAGAAACACGTAATTACGTACAAGCTAGTTATAGAACATCAATACAACTAATATTACATTTAAACCTACGTAGCCTACTTTTAATAAATACAAACTCAATTGTTTCGAATGATATTATGTACAAGTACCTACTACACTTTTTTATTACACCTGTGTAGAGGTTTGTGTGATGCGTACAGAGGTACGTACTCGTACATACATACACACAATGCATGTATGTTGTACGAGTGATTGATTAATTTATGAGCGTAATTGTTTGGCTAGATGGTTATGCTACTCTGAGTTGTAAACCAGCACTTTGTTCCAAGTTTTCATACAAAAGATATCAACGCGAGCGTCTTTGCTTTTGGCTTAAGACTGAGAAAATATTGGCTAAAATGATTAATACAACATTAATACAGTATACAGGGCGTAACAAAGTTGATGTGACTGCGGCTTCCAATCGTCTCGCTGAACAACTTTTAATGTATGATTTTGCTGAAATTTTTAACTCTTCATACAAATCGATCAGCTGATCAACCAATTTTGTGCATTTTGTATGGAGGATTCTTTTTTTTCGAGAATTTTTTGTGGGTTCCCCGGGAAAACTGTTCAGTATGATGAATAGAGGCCCCAGTTAACTAGTCATTTTTTTTTTTTTAGTAAAAACTCTGACTCACTCACTGACTCACGGACTGACTGTCTTATCAACGCCCAGCCTAAACCGAGCATTTCAGGGCGTCCTACTAGAAGAAGCTTAAAAACAGAAGTTCCCTTTATGATTTAGACAAGGAATGAGGCTGGAATTTGGGAAATTCCCACGCGGCAGGGAACGAAGAGGGATCGGAGTCGCGGAGAGACAACGCTTCCCAGGCTTTGCCCGCCTTCAGTGAATAATCCGTAAAAATGTTCTGCTTAAGAGGAAACCCGGTCTAAAGAATATGTATTTGAATAAAATGTTGCTGTCTCCCTCCCCCAAACCTCTCAGTATACAGCAAGAAAGGGAGAACTGCAGCGCAGATCGATAAAAGACATTAAAATTTAACAAAACAGCAATATTTCCTCCTCCAAAACTGAAGCAATAATAGGATTTATTTCTAAAATAATTTAAAAAATGCTTTACATATGCCTCTATGTTTTCGTGTTATTGTTAATATTCGTATTATTTTTTGGTCGGTGTCTGAAAATGACGTTTAAATTTTCGCGTTAAAGTCCCCCATAACAACAGTACAATGGGTCCTGGTGGTATGTAAGGCTGTAGAGATGACCTCATACATAGTCTCTACCTCGTCGTCGGAGTGTTCATCGAATACCGTTTGGTGATTCTGAGTATAAGGTGTGCTACCCTTGTCGAAACGCTTACGATTTGGACCACATTGTTAATCAGGGACTTGTGGACGAGAAACCCGACACCACCCTGGGACTGTTGGTCGCCCTCCCGGAAAAATCTCTTCGGTCTTCACATAGACCTACGATACCCCACCGTAACCTGCTCAATACTTCTTCGAGTTCTGTAAGTTTCTCGTCAGTCCGCAGTGTACGCGTGTTGTAAGTTGCCAGGGCCAAAGATCGTTGGGTTTGGTAGCCTGGCATCTGCCGGGATTCTTCGCACCCCCCACCCCGCCGTTACCGTGACTGCTTCCGGAGCCAGGAATAGCGGGACTAGGGGCCGTTTTCTGGGTGTGGTATTCATAGGGGGGGTTTGCCGTAATAGCCACGCTTGGTAGGCGGGTTGGCGATCGCAGTGTGGTTGCAGGTGTGTTGCAATGCACGAAAAGACGCTGCTGCCCATCCTCCGGTTTTAATTCACAAAGATATAATCCAAAGAGGATCTAATCAGCTAGCGTTATATACTAACCTCTCGGAAGAACACATTTCTCCTTTCAAAAGTATTACAGAAGATTCTGTATGTTAGGTTATTATATTTTTGTTAGCTAGAAATGTCTTGTTCCTTAGAGCTAGAAATAAAAAAAGTGGCAAAGCAAAAAGCACGTGTGCGGTAAAATCAATTTTGCGTACAGTAAACTAGCATATAAAATACTACTTTTAGAGCAACTGAACTGGGAAAAAAATACAGTTCTAATAAAACGCTAAGTTGTAAAGTATTTACAGTCGGGTGCAAATTGCCTAATAGATTTCTTTCCCAAAGCGCAAATAAACTTTCATCCCCCATTTATACCATATATTTTAATTAAAAAATTAATTTAAAAACAAACTTAATTAATTATAAAATATTAATAATAATCGAAACCCCGAGTGAGTCGAACGAAAGGAGCCGCGCTGGATGGCAATAGACAACCTCTGCAGCAGGTAGGACCCGGAGCGCGCGTCACACCTCCTCTCTCCAAATATTAATTTAGGAATCTTTAATACGATAGTGCAAAGGCGCTATTTGAGCTTGCGTGTTACATCCTGCCAGTTACGAGTACCACCAGGTGAGTTGCAGCCAAACGCATGCAAATTTATAATGAAAAAAAAAACAAACAACCTGCATAATATTTTTAAAACATCTGAAAACGTTAGCTCTTTTGTTACACTTCCTACCGTCATTATCAGTTCAAACGGACACTCGTTAACACTAACACAGCTCAATAGGCGAAAGTGAGGATCTTATTAAGGAGCGATTACACTGGAGTTCGGCGCCGATCGACCGTCAGCACGCACCGCGACCGGGCAGTTTAAGTCATACACGGTGAGCTTATAAATACACGGTTTTTTTTTTATTCACAATTGGTAAACCCTTGACAACATCTCACCTGGTGGTAAGTGACGATGTTGCCGAAGATGGAAGCGGGCTTATTTTTAAATATCTGGCGTCTACCCATAAAATAAAAAAAATCTTTTCCCGAGAACTTAAGGGCAATTCTCACAAAAATGGTACTTACATAAGCCAAAAAGAGTAATAAAAAATGATTTATTTTTATTTTATTATTATTTTTTAAATAAAATTAACAAAAACATAAGTTGAAATTTAAAAGGTAGATAATTGAAGTAGATATACAGTGTGGTTTAACATTGTTAGTATTTAGATTCAAAAGAGATAACCCTTACTAATTTTATAAACGCGAAAGTTTGTATGTATGGTGTATGGATGTTTGTTACTCTTTCACGCCACAACAAATATACGAATCTGAATGAAATTTGGTAGGTAGACATATTAGGACCTAGATTAACATATAGGCTACTTTTCTCCACGCTCGAGAGCCGCTTAGAAACTATGTTCACGCGAGCGAAGCCCGCTAGCAAAAGCTAGTACTGCTTAAACTTTCCCAAAGAACCTATGATCAATTTACAAAAAAATGGTGTGTAGGCCACAAACTTGACTAAATTGTTAATTTAATACAAATATTTTTAAACGAAACGACCACAGGTTTTAGAGTTGCTTCGATTTTATAGTAAATGTTATAGTTGTAAAATTTTGACAAGAGTTTCAAAATAACTCCGCACATAGACGACACACGTTACGGTTAACAGAGTTGAAAAAGGTTCCCGCGTACGAGTAGGTATTATGTCGTTCTCTATATTATACCGCTCTCTGCTTATGACTCGCACTCTTACGGGAAGCGGCAGCACGTGAGCTGCGTAAACTGGAACGTTAATGAGATGTCGATGGGCGAGCGCTGACCGCTCGCGCTCGGAGCTGCGTCCGCACGCGGCGCGCGGCGCGCGTTCGTGACAATGACCCGTCGTGCCCAGTGCGGTACCGTTACGGCCTTGCAGTGTGACCGCAGCCTTACGGCGTACGGCGGGAAACGGGATGTCGTTTAGCCACGTTTGGTGGAGTCAGGTTGGTTGAACTAATGAGTGTCATCATTTGTCATTTATTGGATAGTTCAACGTTCTTGATTTTACTCAAGGGTCGGCACCTCCTACTGGTTTCGGCGTTCCGTGAAAAAAACTATCGCCATCTTTCTTCGTTCTTAATAAAATTGGTACGTATCGTTAGCCAAAGAGATGAAGTATAACATTAACGAGAAAAATGCTGTATATTATTAGGCATTGTGTTCAGTTTGCAAATAAATCAAAATTTATACGGTATATTGTTATTCGGTAATTTTTCTTGAATTTCTTTAGCATTTTTTATGTCATAAATTTCAACTTATGTCGACTGTTTCCGTGCTTTTCGAGGCACTCTAAGCCATTGGTGCCGTTGGGTATCACTAGATGGCAGTCATCGAGCCCCGTCAGAGGAGGGGTGGCTTGAAATCTTCTCACAGCAGCACAGCAGGGTCCGTCGCTGGCCCTACAACGTTCCCGAATCCGGACTTTGCTCCCGCGTGTTGCGAGGCCTAACCTTCCCTAGATTTTAGTTTTTTTCCTGATTAAACGAACGCATAGGTCAGCTTTTAGAGATTACCATAGAGTCATTTGAAATTCAGACCAGACATTATTAACTAAGTAACCGGCATAGCTCATAGATTTGTAAACTGAAGTAGCTGTCTTCTTCTTAGCGTGTCGATGGCAGACACTACACTGTAGCAGCCCAGAATTTGGCCACGTTAACAGCATTATCAGCCGCTGTCATGAGGTCTTCCTGCGTGCAGATGTAGGGGCACGCAGGGCACGATGTCAAATGTTTCATCGTTTGAACTGCACCGCACAAACAGTTTAATTCACTTTCACCCAAAAATCCCCACCTGACCATGTTTTCTTTGCTCCGACCAGTCTGGGTCCGGAGTCTGTTTAAAGACTTCCAAACCGGCCATGGCAAGTCATGTCCAGGGGGAAGGCTTTCTGCTATCGGGACGAAGGGTGTTGGTAAGCTTACTTTGTCCTGCCAAAGGTTACACCTCGCTTTCTTGGGTTCTACTGATAAACGATAGACACACTTTATAAAACTATTTCGGCTTTTCAGCCGTTGTTGCACTGGGTTGTGGCTATGCATAGGGTGCCGTGTGTCAGTATCCATCTTCGATCTTTCAGAGGAGCTAGCCACCGCCCTGCGCACAGCCGGGGGCGCAATACCAGCTAGTGGGTACAGCTGACTGACCGGGGTCGGTTTGAGGCAACCAGTTATGATCCGACAAGTCTCATTTAGAGCTGTGTAAGTAGCTGTAGGCGAGGCACATAGCTCGTAGAACAGAAGGCCGTTGGGGCAGTAAAGTTCTCTAGTGGCGACTGCGCATCGGAAGACGTAGGTAGGCAGGCTTCCCACACGGTGGACCGACGACGTGGTGAAGGTCGCGGGAAGCCGCTGGATGCGGGCACCGCAGGACCGTTCGTCGTGAAAATCCTTGGGGGAGGCCTTTGTCCAGCAGTGGACGTGTTTCGGCTGATATGATGATGATTGATGGTGATTATTATTCCGAAATAACAGACCGATAGAATGGGGCTGTAACACTATTAACGTTTCCATATAATTATAGTTATAGTAGAGTAGTCAGTTAGAGAGTGAGCCACTCAGTGAGGCAATGTGATGAAGTTTCAAAATAACGTTTCACCAAACCCACAGTACCACAACACGATGTGACCCGTCGCACAACCTTGACCGGCGGACATTTTCACTTGGTTTTATGTGCCGTAGCAACGTTGCCGTAATTCCGTTGTTTCTGCCCACTAGAAAGTAACGGAGAGACTGACATGCGAGGGGACGGACAGACAGACAGCTTTACATTTTACGTTTGCAGGGTGGAATGAGTTAAAGAAACAACACCGGCCAAGTGCGCGTCAGACTCGCACACGAAGGGTTCCGTGTCATCTTACGAGAAAAAAACACGTTCATTATATGGGACCTTAATTTTTTTTTATCATTTTTATTACAGCGGCAATAGAAATACACACTTTGTGGAAAATTCAACTGTCTATAAGTATTACGATGCATGAAATAAAGCCCGATGACAGATGGACGGACGGACGGACGGACAGCGGAGGCGTAGTGAGTGCCTTTTGGGTACGGAATCCTAAAAACCTGCATGTTTAAGTATTGGTTATTTTTTTGAATTCCATCATTTTGTTCTTTCCCTTCACAACACAGATTGATATAGCCGCGGCACAGTAATCACTTGTTAGCCGTACATAGGGCCGCCACGTGCCACGTGCCACGATACAGGCATGCCTAGTGTCTAGTGTCTAGTGTGCGGTCACTGTATACACTGTAAATGTGTAACGCAACTTACACTCTGGATCGCATTTTTAAGTCGATGAGTCATCATCATATATTGGGGGTATTTCAGAAAATTATTTTAGTACACGACACGATGCAAGATCTTGAACCAATCCCGAAGCCTTCATCACAGTACACAGTGTATCAAATTGCCTTTTTATGGCTGACTCTCGCGTTATACTCGTGACCGGGCGCTGTCCGTGTGAACTAGCCTATTCTTGTCAAAGGCATTAATAACATTCAATGATTTTTATGTACCTATAACTTTTCGTGTCATATTGATTTCATGTTCTAATGACATAATCTGATTTATTTCAAGGATTTAATTTTGACTTTATTAACTAATGATTGTTTATTTCTTGATTTTTCACACATGACATTATGTTATTATTATTTTATGACTATCAGAAAGAGTGCAATTTGCACCTATTTTGAATAAATACTGAATCTTGCCGTTTCTGTCTTCATAGTTTGTGACTAAATTATCTTTATCGAATGGTCTTAAAAATTTAAATATTTCGTTGGACAGCTGTAGTTGTTCGTGTTTCACACACAGCATTGTCGTCGCTACCAAGTTTTGATCCGGATAACTAAGTTACTAAATTTATTTTTATTTCAGGTCACTTTTTAAATAAAACGTTATGTATCAGTGTCTGCGGTACCCTCGCCGCGCGCCGGTTATTCTGAGGGTCTTCCCATGCCACTGTTCAGTGCGGGAAGCTGCCATTCCCGGCATTTTAAAGCCCCGTGGTACATAAAAATCTACTTAAACAGGTTTTTAGAATTCATTTTTGAAGTAGTTGACAGTAAATTTAAAATCTAGGAAAACATATTGGTATTATTGAGAATAGTTACGAGGGACTATATCGAATGGAAACACGATTTAATAAAGTTGGCTCGATAGAATAATTTCGCAAAGGTACCTCTTTTCGAGCTATTTTATCGTCTATTTTCGGTTTTTATTTATTTACTGAAATAAATTTCATATTTGACTGAAGGGAAAACATCGAATGGATAAATATGATCGAAAAAGTGCAAAAGTGTGGTTGTTTTCTTCCCTCTTTACACGTAAAGAAAAAGACAAAGACAGATTTTAAGTACCATTGCGCCTTATGACGTGCGTGGCGCACCTGTCCCTGACTGATTGTTTTGTTCGCCCGTGCCACCGGGGACTGTTGAGCTCACTCCTTGCGCAACTACACAGCATAGCCGCATCGGAATCAAAGTAATACCTTTAAATTTACTTTTTCCCCCTTCTCAACGTGATCAAGAATAATTTAATTGGATTAAATGAATATTTTAAATTTAAGAAGTGTCACAAGTGTTATTTAATTTAATTTTAAGATTTGGTTAATTAACTGCACTTATTACAACTTATCTTTTTACCAACTTTTATTTAACCATTAGTTACCTGTTTTTTTATATATTTTTTATCCACAATTGATAAGCCCTTGGCATCATCTCACCTGATGGTAAGTGACGATGATGCCGAACATGGAAGCAGGCTTACCAAGATTCCCCAATGCAAAGGGGATCTGGCTATCCTATTTTCAAGCCGGAACACATCAGTACTGTTAACACTGATGTTTTCCGGCAAGACTTAGATGACGGCAGGAAGGCTATGAAAATGCCCTATCACCAACCAAACAGAGTCTTACAAAGTTAATCCCGCCGGGAATTGAACCCGCGACTTCCAGATGTGAAGCGAATGGACTAACCATTACGCCACGGAGGAGGTTGAATGGTCGAAACACCCCATCTCAATGTAAAGGTTTAATAAGATTATTTTTTTTTCATTCCTGCAGGAACCCTTAATTTTTTGGGATTCACAATGTCCCAGTTTTAGTTCGCGATATAAGGTATCGACGTGTAAAATTTAATTGAATTAGGTCTAACAACATTTGCGTGGTGAGTCATTCTAGAAATGCATACTTTTGATTTTCCCGCGGGTACTCTTGAATTTTCCAGGATGAAATGTATCCTGTATGTTAACCCGGGCTGTAAGGAACCATCATACAAAATTTCATCAAAATAGGCCTGGTAGATTTTGCGTGATGCGTGAACATACAGACAGACAGACAAAAATTCCAAAAGTTGTTGTTTTGGCCTCTGTATCGTTAGTAATGTCCACCACAGTTATTATTTTCCAAAAATATTTCATGTACAGACACGGCCCCGTTACAGTATTAATAGATGTATATATAATATACTAGCTGTTTCCCGCGTGGAAAACGTTTCTATGACTTTTCGAGGGTGCGCAGTACGCGAAATGCAAGTGGCACGCAAGCGTGAAAAAAAGGAACCTATGTGTCAATCCAGGTCCTAATCTGTCTACCTACCAAATTTCAGCCAGATCCGTTGAGTTGTTTTTGCGTGAAAGAGTAACAAACATACATCCATACATTCTTAGAAACTTTCGCGTTTATAATATTATAGTAGGATAAGATATGGGATGAAACATTGCCATAACTGCCACAGAAAGACGGAGAAAGGGACATACGTACACGTACAGTCACACATTTGCGTGTTTTGTGTGTATTGTGTACTCGTATTAGTTATGGCAAAGGCAACGTGTTGTGTTGTGTTGTGTTGTGTGTGAGAAAATGATGGTGTGTCAATTGGTCAATGCAATCTTGACTTCTTGTACTGATCGATGGTGTTTCGTGAGACGATTGTTTAACGATGTTCCTTTTGTAGGGATGTGTTTGTTTGACTATCTGTCTTCCTCCTCTATCGTGCCGCGCCGACAAGTCATATCTCTCTCTTGCGGCGCGGCGTGTGGCGGCGTGTGGCCACATTAACGGCGCGGCGCTATCGGCAATCTCCGAATAGGCACACCTTGGACACTTCATACAACGGGCCACATTTCAAAAAACGAATGACGGAAAAACAAAATGGCGGCGAAACCCTATATGTTCGTCAACCAAACTGTAACCAATCTGAATCAATCTGGGCTAATAAGTACTAATATATTAAATACTTTGGAATAGGTGCGCATGTGTAACTATTCATTGAGACTATTCCAATGAGCCCAACACGATGCCTCTGCTGTGAGTTGGGGAGGAGTTGGGTGTCCTGCAGATTTCGGGAGATGCTGCAGTATCAGGTCAAGGTTACCATGTTATAAGCACTCTGAGTGAAACTAATAATAAATACAATAAAAACTTTTTATCTACACGTTTTTATTCCAGTGTACAAAAAATAATGTAAGTACATGGCGTCTCTGAAGTTTTTAATTTTTTTCCAAGGATATAAAAAAAGGAATGCGCAGTATTTTTAACCCCCGGCGCAAAAGGAGGGGTTTTATAAGTTTGACGCCAATGTCTATGTGTGTGTCTGTCTGTCTCCCTGTGGCATTGTAGTTCTTAAACGGATAGACCGATTTTGATGCGACTTTTTTACGTGAAAGCAAGTTTCCTTGCGGTGGTTCTTAGCTATGTTTGGTAAAAATCGATTCAGCAGTTTGGAGATCATCATCATCATCTAGGTAATATAGGGATGAGGACAACTTATACCGGTCTCATCATAATCATTATTTCAGCCGAAGGACGTCCACTGCTGGACATAGACCTCCCCCAAGCATTTCCACGACGATCGGTTCCGCGCTACCTGTATCCAGCGGCTTCCCGCGACCTACACCAGGTACCTACCGGTCGAATTGATTCGAAATTTGGTGCCCTGTAGTTGTAACAATATTGCAAAACCATGGTAACCTTGACCTGAGGCTGCAGGATACCCAACTCCTCGCCAAATTATAGCAAAGGTATCGTGCTTGGGCTCATTGGCATAGTCTCAATGAATAGTTGTTGGATAGAACATGGTAACCTTGACCTGATGCTCCAGCGTATCCCGAAATCTCCAGGACACCCAACTCCTCACCAACTTACAGCAGAAGCATCATATAGGGCTCATTGGAATAGTCTCAATGAATAAGTGTTAGATACAATATGGTAACATTGACCTGATGCTACATCATCACCTGGAGTCTGCAGGACACCCAAATCCCCGCCAATCTACACAAGATAAATCGTGTTTGGGCTCATTGGAATAGTCGCAATGAATAGGTTTTAGAGGGAACATGGTAACCATGACCTGATGCTGCAGCATCTCCTGGTATCTGCATGATACCCAACTCCTTACCAACTTACAACAGAGGTATTGTGTTTGAGATACATAAAGTTTAAAGAGCATAAAATAAAGCATTATTAAATAACTCCTTAGATCTAAATATATCTGTTTATATTAAACTTAAAGGGTCAAAACATATTATTTTCTACTCTTTAGAAGTTTTTACTTGTCGGGGGGTTTTTTAGCGTAAAGAAAATACGTGTTACCTTTTTCTGAACTTCATTTTAATTACTCGTTAACACGTGGCACGTTTATTTATATAAAGGAGATCACGAACACCCGTGACACAAGTATCTAAATATAATTTTGTATGATTAAATTTTTCTATAATTTTAAGTAGTTTTCCCGTATTTAAAAGTCGATTTTACTAAATCGCCTCCATTTTTTTTTTACAACTAGATTTTGCCCGCGGCTTCGCTTGCGTGGACATCGTTTTATGACTATCTTTGAGGGTAAGTGGTGCGCGAGTCGCAAGCGGCCCATCTACCTGCCCTGCAAGAACTACTGTATTAAATGTTGCTTTCGATAAAACAGCTCAGTTTCTTTTATGTCCTCGCTTTTTAACAAACCCGTCACATGTCGCGTGACAACGCAACTTAACAGAGTGCGTATCACTTTGGTTATTAAACGGCTATTTAGAAGGGGTTCATTACGCCCGCCACCATGGCGAATGCTAGGCCATCACCTATGTCGAATGTCAAACCATCCAAATCCCCATATATCGATGTGTTATTACCTGCGCCATAGAAGCAACCCACGCAACTTACAATGACCGCTCGCGCTCCGACAGTCTCTAGCGGAGGAATTACGGATGACTTTCATGGATTCCCCAAACCACAAAATACTTTTACGATCACGCAAGTTATCAAGAAGAAACCACAATGCAAGGGAACAAAGTATGAATCACAAGTGCATGTGATTTGAATACTAAAATGTTTCAGTGCCTACAGGTGCTGCAGGTAACGCGGGGGACCGTTTACATTGCTGACTCGACAGTACGAGGAACTCGCAATGTCAAGCGAAACCTTCAATGTACTCGTGACTATTCAACTTTATCTCTTCGCACACATCGGTGTAAATGTAAGGATACGTCCTTCGCACATAAGCTTCCAATTTTTGTCGTAGATTGGTTTAGCCGCCTCTGTGGTGTTATGGTAAGTCCATTAGCTTCACATCAGGAGGTCGCTCGATTCCCAGCAGAGTCTAACTTAGTAAGACTCGGTTTGGTTAGTGGAAGGGAATTTTTTACGCCCACCTGGCTAGCTACCGTTACCTTATCAAAGTCTTGCCGCCAAACAATAATGCTAACAACATTGATGTGTTCCGGTTTGAAAATGAGATAGCCAGTTCCTCATTCTGTCGGGGAATCTTGGCATCTTCGGCATCATCGTCACTTACCATTAGGTGAGATAATGCCAAGGGCGTACCAATTTTGAATTTTAAAATAGGCATAGTATATTCTGGGGAAGATCATGACGAGGCCCAATTCCGACAAAGTACCAAAACTGTACAAGTTGGTAGCACTGTACCACCGCACCACCGCACCACCGCACCACCGTGCACCGCGGCACCAGCAACACGGTCCCGTTCAGAAACGTCGTGGAGTCCGTCCGTGTCCATACATCCCATAAATGACTGTTTCATATCACATGTTCCATCAAAAACTTTTAGTCGAAAAGCTGATAGTATAATCTCGATATGGTTGGTTTTCGGAATTTTCGCAATCTCCTGCGGTTAGAGAACATCAAACAAAATGAGTTTTGCGAAGAGACAGCATCAGAGAGAGATAAGAAATCAGCCAATCCGGTCACAAAGACTCACAGACAGGTGTGTAATACTGTTTTGAAATTGCAGAATTGGATTTGTGATACGATTGCGTCAAATATAAATCCAACACGAATAATTCTAACACTTGTTGTGTTTTTTGCGCTTATTTGGCATAAAATGAGACGGGAATGTTGTAACACATCGTCATGAATAAAAAGAAAGGTTGCGCGTTATCTAGTGTGTGTGTGTGTGTGTGTGTGTGTGTGTGACGCAATAATAATGCTAGCAACCTCTATGCCTCCACCTCATCGAACACCATCAGGTCAGTAGGTAATGTCTCGTGTTGACGAGTCCAGGCAGGAGGGATTACCTACTTTCGGAAATGTAATAAAAAAATACGTAAAAAAATGGATGTGTGCATGTGAGGTATCAGTCGGAGGATAAATCTCATTCATACGATAAAGTTAAGTCAAGTTTGGCGTTGATTTTTCATTCACACACATTAACCAACTCACATAAATATTTCTTGTTTTTTTGTTCTAGATAATATGTTTTATACTTAACTTGCCTAATTTAAGAGTATTTTGTAGTTACAGTAGAAAATTAAATTTTGTTCCCAATTTTGTCAATAACTCCTGAAATACATTAGGTTTCTATCTAGTCCAGGAGTTAACGTTCTTTCTTTTACACAATAAAGATTTATTTATTGATTACTAGACAGAGTAAAACTCATTGCATCATTGCGTGCACTCACACCATGACATCGCCCGTGGGTTGAACGCATTTCATTTAATCTATCTACTTGTACCAAATTACTTCTGCGCATACTCTTGTAACTCTACAATTTATATACACACTAGCTGTCCCGGCGAACTTCGTCCCACCTTACACTACACTACCCTACCCTAAAACCAATTATTGTTTTTTGACTGATATTTTTTTTATGGACGAATATCATATTTTTAATACTTATTATCCTATTCCGAACGGAAACAAATACAAAAACACAAAAATCATAAAAATTGGTCCAGCCGTTCTTGAGTTATAAATGGTGTAACTAACA
Source organism: Coleophora flavipennella (assembly GCA_947284805.1). Taxonomy (NCBI): domain Eukaryota; kingdom Metazoa; phylum Arthropoda; class Insecta; order Lepidoptera; family Coleophoridae; genus Coleophora; species Coleophora flavipennella. Next base: position 287,609 of record OX369264.1, on the reverse strand, counting down.
CGACTTTCCTTTATATGGAGTGCCTTTAATTAGTTCTTGATAGCAAAGGATTCCCAAAGAAACTAAATGTCAAATATGAAAAAAAAATGTTGGTCCTATAATACATTTTGCCGTTTTGATAACTTATTATGTATCAAGGAGCAACATTGTTTTTCTGATTGGATGTACGAGTATTGTTTCTTTGGGAAAGTTGATTGTACTCACACGTACATGCATATCCCTTCATCATCATATCAGCCACAAATCGTCCACTGCTGGACAAAGGCCTCCCTCAAGGATTTCCACGACGACCGGTCCTGCGCTGCCCGCATCCATCGGCTTCCCGCGACCTTCACCAGGTCATCGGTCCACCGCGTGGGAGGCCTGCCTACGCTACGTTTTCCGGTGCGCGGTCGCCACTCGGGAACTTTACTGCCCCATCGGCCATCTGTTCTACGAGCTATGTGCCCTGCCCACTGCCACTTCAGTTTAGCGATTCTGTGAGCTATGTCGGTTACTTTGGTTCTCCTGCGGATCTCCTCGTTTCTGATTCGATCACGCAGATAAACTCCGAGCATAGCACGCTCCATTGCCCTTTATACCATTCCATATCCCTTGCTACCAAGAACTAATTAAAAGTCACTCTGTATAATCTATAATATAATAAAACTGTAACGGGGCCGCGTCTGTACATGAAATATTTTATATTTTATAATATAATAAAACTGTAACGGGGCCGCGTCTGTACATGAAATATTTATATTTTATAATATAATAAAACTGTAACGGGGCCGCGTCTGTACATGAAATATTTTATATTTTATAATATAATAAAACTGTAACGGGGCCGCGTCTGTACATGAAATATTTATATTTTATAATATAATAAAACTGTAACGGGGCCGCGTCTGTACATGAAATATTTTTGGAAAATAATAACTGTGGTGGACTTACTAACGATATAGAGGCCAAAACAACAACTTTTGGAATTTTTGTCTGTCACATCACGCTAAAACTACCGGGCCGATTTTGATGAAATTTTGTATGGTGGTTCCTTATAGCCCGGGGTAACATATAGGATACTTTTTATCCCGGAAAATTGAAGAGTTCCCGTGGGAAAATCAAAAGTATTCATTTATAGAATGGCTCACCACGCAAATGTGGCTTGACCTATTACAATCTAATTATACACTTTGATACCCTATATCGCAAACATTGGGACATTGTAAATCCCAATAAAAAATTAAGGGTTCCTGCAGGAATGCAAAAAATTGTATCATTACATTGGCTCAACGTAACAATATGAAACCTTTACATTGGGATGGGGTGTTTTGACCATCGTTGTATAGTCGGGTATTCTTTATCCCGGAAAACTAAAGAGGTCCCGTGGGAAACTAGATCTATCGATTCTTACAATAATAATAACAATAGAGTACTTTTTCCCCATATTAGCTATACATACCACACATTATAATCATAGCAGCAGAATGTCAATAGATGGCACTGCAGGGATAATAAAACGCGCTCAAGTTGTAATAAAACATTAAAATATTATTTCATACTTTTGATTAGATTTCTTTTATGTATTTTTTAGCATACGCTACTTTACACAAGTCTAACTCTGGAACTATGGCACGGTATCGATGTGTTTCATAAACGAACCGATAGGTATTTTTTTACAGATTCCAATCGTGTAAAAAAATTAAAAACACATAAATCGAGTTTAGCATATTTTAACAGGAGGCACAGATATGGGAACTCTTCTGACGGCGACTATTTGCAAGTGGCAGTTGCTCTCCGCCTGCAATATCAATATCTGTGATAGGTTCACTCAATTAAAATATTTGCGGGTCAACGGTGGAGGCAATTGGCCATCACGCACTGAGTTGCGGTCGTTGTTTGTGAAGATTCCCACGTCACCAATTCCTTAATGACCTCACTCGGAGGGTACTGGTCTCGGCCAGATGGAATATTCCATCTTTGATGCAGCCGCCGGGCTTTAGTCGATCTGATAGCAAAAGGCCGGAGGGTTTAAACAGGTGCCATGCCAGAGAGGAACGTGCCTGATTTGGGACGCCACTTTTGCTGCCTCACACCTCACCCGTACGGTACTGCTGCTCAATTTGCGGCGAGCAAGAAGCATAATAAGTACTCGGTCTTGAAGGCAAATTACTGCTTTGTGCCGCTGGTCTGTGAGACAACCGGCTGCTGAACCCTCAGAGGCCTTTGCCTTCATTAAGGAGATTGGCTGCCGCCTTCGAGAGAGGTTACGTGACGCCCGCTCCGGGTCCTACCTGCTGTTTAGGTTGTCTATTGCCATCCAGCGCGGCAACGAGAAGTGCGTTGTGGGCTTCTTTGGAGCTGATACGACTCGAGGATTTGACCCGTATTAATATTTTTAGGAAATTTTATTACTAATTGATATAATGTTTCGAATTAGTTTTTTTGATAATATAGGTGTATGTGTTATTTCATCATATCAGTTTATATACGTCCCCACCAAGGGGCTCGACCTGCCCTGAGTTAGGGCGATCTGGCTTTAGACGATCACGCGGGCCCATTGCGGGTTGATTGACTTCACACATAAGCTTCGAGTTTCTTCGCAGGCGTGTGCAGGTTTCCTCACGATGGTTTCTCACCGTAAGAGCGTCGGATAAACGTACATACGAGTATGAAATCGATATTCGTATAGATATTGGTAAGTGACAGGATTCGAACCACGGCCTTCTGGACAGGTGGTAGTGGCCTTAACCGTTACGCCACTGACGCTCTATATGTTATTTAAGATTTAGAAATCCTTACTTAATATTATAAATGTGAAAATATGTTTGTTTGTTTGTTTGTTACCTATTCACACTTCAACACCTCTACCAATCTTGATGAAATTTGGCATGCAGGTAGCCTGTATCACTGGGAATGAAAAAGTCTACTTTTTATCTCTGGAAATTATCATAGCCCGATGCAGTTCCTGAGGAAACCTCAAACAATACTCTTTATTTTTTAAAATCGCAACGAAAAAATGGATTGGTGTGATTTTTAGCACAGAGATGAGGTGGAAAATGATATAATTTACTAATAAGTATATCCTGACATAGTTCCCGAGGGATCTACGTCGGTGGCGTCGTAACGGAGCAATGGATTAAAATGATTTTTTGTATAGAATTTGTTGAGGGGGTGGGAAGTGAGAAAGACTGCTAATCCGAATAGCCCGATACAGTTCCTGAGGTACCTGAAGAAAAGTCATGTCCACGTTTGTGAGCTGATTGCGGCTCTCGCACCACTCACCCTCAAAAAGAGTCATAAAAGCTATGTCCACGTGGGCGAAGCCGCGGGCAAAAGCTAGTATATAAATAATGAAAGTGTAACGGGACCGCGTCTGTACATGAAATATTTTTGGAAAATAATAACTGTGGTGGACATTACTAACTAGATAGAGGACAAATCAACAACTTTTGGGATTTTTGTCTGTCTGTATGTTCGCAAAAACTGCCAAGTCTATTTTGATAAAATTTTGTATGATGGTTCCTTAAAGCCCAGGTTAACATATAGGTAGGATACTTTTTATTATTAAAACTATAAATTTAAAACCCGTACGCGGACGAAGTCGCGGCACAGCTAGTACTTAAATAATATTACTTCAACATTAAAAGACAAAATGATAAAATGGAAATAATATTTCTCAGTGACACAATATAACGTCTGCAAGAGAAAGGAAAGCTTTTCCGGAGGTGTGTTCGGAGAATACAATGGCTTCCTCTACTCATGCAGGAATTACATTACAACTGCACTAACGAGAAAAAGTAACGAGTCGGGCACAAGAAGCGAAATATCCACTAAACGGTGAATACTAGCTTATGGGCAAAAAAAAACATTAAAAAGTAAATTTATTTACAAATTAAAATAACATAATTGAAATTACTGATTACCTTTTAGTAGGTATTGACAAAAACGCTGCGGAGCTCGACGTACAAGTACATACCACTAACCAAAAAATCAATACCGATGGAAGCTGGTATACATCATTCTAATTTAAGTAATTCCTGTCACTCGTACATGGAAAATGTACCAGAATCATCACAGAGCTGGAAACCAGGGGGAGTACGATCAGTCTGTGACGGTCAGTGTATCTTTATGGGCTGCGCAGCGAGTTGTCCAGCGGTTACAGGTGACCAGGCGAAACCTTCGCAGACTAGGAATAACAAGTAACAGGTGCTCAGTGGCGAGGGAATACGCGATACCTATCTGATCTCAATCATGCTCCAAACTATTGTTTATAGGAATCCAATAGCTTCACATCAGGAGATCGATTTCCGGCGGAGTCTTATTTTGTAAGACTCGGTTGGACCGCCTGGCTAGCTACCAATATTTTATCTAAGTCCTGCCGCCATCATCAATGTTAGTTAACAGCATTAATATGTTCCGGCTTGAAGATAAAATAGCCAGTTCCCCATTGCGTTGGGGAATCTTGGTAAGTCCGCTTCCAACTTTGACATCATCGTCACTTTCCATGATGATGTGATTCCAAGGGCTTACGAATTGTGGATAAGAAAAGCTAGTTTCTATATAACAAATATACACGCGCGAACACAAAAAATAATAATTTATGTTTTCAGATGAGTCCAAATTTATGCTATACTCGTACTAATAGAGAATAAATAGTCTATAAAAGGGGAACGATGTGATGACGTGTGCCTACTGCGCTGCGTTGGCTCGGATTTGTCCCGGGAGAATATGGTACTCTATGGCAAAAGATACGTACAGGGAACTCTAAAAGAGAATGTTGGTTCATTTATTCACCACAATGCCCGTCCGCATAACGCAAGGATAGTGTTTGACTATCTTCGAGAAGTCTATTTCTGATCCGTGAGATGGATAACGTGCAGCTCTGATTTCAACCTTGTCTAGCATGCTTGGAACGAGCTCTTAAAATTCGCGAACCAAACAAATCCTATCAACCTTTTTGAGCTAATATACGAGTAGGAATAGGAGGATATCACTAAGCATCAACTTAGAAACCTAGTGCACTGAATGAGAATCGTAAAACTGTCTTTATAGCTACTGTTGCAGCTCGCAGAAGTAGCAATGCATTCAAATGTAAATGTACTTGGTTGTCAATTAATAGTAATCGATCAAATTAATGTTCTTTTGTTGTTTTTTTAAGATTAATAAAACTACTAAAACCTGTGTATTATTGTGTTAATTTTATTTAAATCCTACCATTTATTCTGTAAAACATGTTTTTTCTGTTAGCTAGCATTCATAGTTTCCGAGATATTCACATTTTTGTGACCGACCCTTTACTTTTGCTCGCAGTGTATTATTTAATTCATACTAGGCCTAGGTTGGCAACAAACCATTATTAAATCCAGGTTTTAAGTTTCTCTCCTTTGCTGGGGCGCAGGTTTCACCCTCGCCTTCTTTTTTATCCACAATTTATAAGCCCTCGGTACTATCTGACCAGGTGGTAAGTTATCGTCATGCTATAGATAAATCAGGCTTACCCCATGATTCCCCAACGAAATTGAGAAATAACTATCTATCTATTGGGAACCAAACCGATTCAGTAGTTGCGACCTTCTTGTGTAAAGCGAGTGGACTACGACGCGACGCGACGCGACGCGACGCCACGAGGTGGGCCGTAATGGGAGGGTTTGGACCAGCAAACTCTATCCATACACCCAAAATCTTCATGAATATCGTTGAGAGTTGAGAGAAATTCACAATTGGTAAGCCCTCGGCATCATCTCACCTGATGGTAAGTAACGACGATGCCGAAGATAGAAGCGGGCTTACCAAGATTTCCCAACGCAATGGAGAACTGGCTAACTTATCTTCAAGCCGGAACACATAAATGTTGTTAACACTGATGTTTGGCGGCAAGATTAATATAGTTTTATTTTATTTATTCATTTGAATCTGGCTACAAAGGCCCAACTTTAAGATTAACCATTTCTTTCTTTCTTCTTATACCTTACGTAACATGTGGCTAATGCCTTCTACGCACCGGGACTATACTAAGGTGGCAGTTTTGTAAAGAAGAGCTTCTCCTCGTGAGGTTGAACTACTTTCCTAAAAACATCCCTAAAATTATTTTTTCAATACGAGGTGTATTAGGTGACCTATACATATGTAAAGAGGGTTTTTTTAATTACCCTACCGTATGGGGTACTGTTGAATAGGTATTTTTAAACTAATGCGGGTTCGCTAAAACTTTTTTTCCGATTCAGGGTGCCGTTTGAGAAATATTAAGCTTTAAAGTGAAAATTTTTGTTAGTCAAGTGTACCAGCGAAACCGCTACTCCAGGACATCTGAAAAAAAAATAGTAGGATTAAAAAAAAAACTATCATAGCTAATTAGGGTTTCTTATTTTAGGAGGAATAGTCGACCAACTCAAGATGTGCAATTGGTTTGTAAGAAGCTCTTAGATTTTCCATACAAAATATTCGGTTTCCGACTGCAAAATTTAATTTGTTTGAAAAATCTTGTAAAGACTACGGAACCCTAATGCGCGAGTAAGACTCGCACTTGGCCGGTTTCTTTGCAAATTGACCATAACTTTCTTTTTTAAGTTTTATGAGTATCACAGGACCTTTCTTTAAAACCAGCAGTTACCTTCGAGCCGCCTTAGACCTGTTATTGGTTTGTCTATTCAATGTATATGTACTTGTAGGTCTCGTGTTGGTACACACACAGTGAAAGTTAGACTTGTGCTAGACTGTACTAAAACAAACCGTTATAGTGCAAATGGGACGTTTCATTTTGAAAAATAATTTTATCTACTCTCATTGTAAAATTCAAATTATGAACTTCAAAATTAGTCTGCCCCGATGACGGGGCACACCCACCCGGGCAGATGGGTTTAAGCCGTTCAAATTAACATACTTTGTAAACATCATACCGTAATTTAAAAATAGAATCATATAACACTTTTTTCGTTAACAAAATAATGTTACAAAATATATTTTTTCACCAATTCGATACAGGGCAAATCTAAAAAGTTATAAGCATCAAGAAGATTCCATCAATTATTCTCCTCTAATGGAACGCATATATGCGGGCGCGCCATTTTCATAGCATTACAAAACAGTTCTGCTTCCAATTTTTACCTGTCTGTGACAGCGCCCGCTTTAACGCATGTGCAGTGATGTGCTGGGTTTTGGCGCTATTCACACGTTTCGTTGTACTGAATTTCGGGGGATTTTTTTTCTTACTGTTTTAACTTTAATCTTTTATTTTTTAGCTTCAAGATAAAGTAGTGAATGAAACTGCACATAAATAGGTATTGTGCAACAGTTTCATAAACTATTATTATTTGTGTTTCACCAAGTTAGTTTTCATATTAACTACCTATAATCATCATCTTCATATCAGCCAAAAGACGTCCACTGCTGGACGACCTGGACTTCCACCAGGGATTTTCACTGCAACAAGTCCTGCGCTGCCCGCATCCAGCGGCTTCTCGCCACCTTTACCAGATTGTTGGTCCATCAAGTGGGAAGTTTGCCTACACTACGTCTTCCGGTGCGCGGCCGCCACTCGAAAGCATTTTAGTATCGTAACTTTATTGAGCACCGGTAGATTTGTCTCTCTCTTTGCGGCCTAACGCATTATTACAGTCACATCTATACTTTCTTCATAAAATTACAACATTCAAACAAATTGTTCAATGTTTACAAAAGGCCATAAAATATTAATTAACAAAGCCAACATACCACTTTTACTCTCATTTATTGGACAAGGAAATCATGTCAGTATTCTCTATACAGGGTGTAAAAAAATTGGTGTAGGACCCGTTAACTGGGGGTTCTACTCATTATACTAAACCACTTTCCCCAAGGAACCCATAATCAATTCTCAAAAAAAAATATTGGAGCCTCCATTTTAAAATTCTCAAAATTGGTCGATCAGCTGATCGATTTGTATGAATAATATTTTTTTTTGCGTTTTCAGCCAAGTCGTAGAACAAAAGTTGTTTAGTACGATGAGTAGAAGCCCCGGTTAACGGGAACCACACCAATTTTGTTACACCCTGTAGAGTAAAAGTTAGCTAAGGCGAAATTAAGCCCGGTACTTAATAACGACTATAAATAGACAATTTGCGTGGTTTTAAGTTTTTACTCGCGAGTGTTTAGCGTACTAGTATATATATATATACTGTGGTACTACTACAAAATGGTTTCATTAAAACCATGTTATGAGTGAGTTAACTCAGCATAAAACTAGTTTTTATAATAATCAAATATGACACGATGCATTTTCTACACCTATTACGTACTACGCAATAGGTAGGTACAGCAGAATAAGTTGCTCAGGGTGCCCCTATCACCACCCTTGAGAAGAAAAAAGGGGTGAAACTGAGTACGTAAGTCAAATTTAAAAAAAACACGACTGCATAAAACATTAACTCTATTTTTTGGAAAGTCGGTAATGTATCCCATGTCACGGGATCAAGACGAATGAAACGAAGCCTCACACTGTATCCCATGTCACGGGATCAAGACGAATCTAACGAAGCCTCACACTGTATCCCATGTCACGGGATCAAGACGAATCTAACGAAGCCTCACACTGTATCCCATGTCACGGGATCAAGACGAATCTAACGAAGCCTCACACTGTATCCCATGTCACGGGATCAAGACGAATCTAACGAAGCCTCACACTGTATCCCATGTCACGGGATCAAGACGAATCTAACGAAGCCTCACACTGTATCCCATGTCACGGGATCAAGACGAATCTAACGAAGCCTCACACTGTATCCCATGTCACGGGATCAAGACGAATCTAACGAAGCCTCACACTGTATCCCATATGTCACGAGACGTTGGAGGTAGGACATTACGTAAGCGTGTCTGGCTAGCTGACATCATCTTGTCTCAGTCTAACTTTGTGAAACTCAGTTTGGTTGGAGGTAGGACATTCTGTAGGCGTGTCTGGCTAGCTGACATCATCTTGTCTCAGTCTAACTTTGTGAAACTCAGTTTGGTTGGAAGTAGGACATTCTGTAAACGTGTCTGGCTAGCTGAAATCATCTTGTCTCAGTCTAACTTTGTGAAACTCAGTTTGGTTGGAGGTAGGACATTCTGTGAGCGTGTCTGGCTAGCTGACATCATCTTCTCTCAGTCTTACCTCCTAAAAATAAATGTAAACAAGCATCTTCACTAATGTTATAAATGTGAAAATGTGTATGTTTGTTTGTTACCGTTTCACGCTTCAACACCTGGACCAATCTTGATGAAATTTGAAATGCAGGTAGCCTGTGTCCCGAGGCAGGAAAAAGACTACTTTTATCCAGTGAAAATAGCATAGTCCGATGCAGTTCCTGAGGTAACTGAAAAAATACTCTTTTTTGGTTAATTTCTTTGTACTTGTATTAAGTAGTTATTTTTTATTTAGAATTCTTTGAGGGGAGGGAAGTGACATATATTGCTAATCAGAATAGTCCGATATATTTTGTGAGGGATCTGGAGAAAACTCATTCCCAAGCTTGCGGGCCGCTTGCCACAAAGACAGTCATAGAAACGATGTCCACGCGGGCGAAGCCGCGGGCAAAAGCTAGTTGGGAATATTGGCAAGCCCGCTTCCACCTTCGGCATCATCGTCGCTTACCATCAGCACAGTATATATATTCCATCAGGTAAGATGATGTCAAGGGCTTGTCAATTGTGGATTAAAAATAACTATTCTTAAGGAACCTTATAATGAAAAGTTCAAAACTTTTTTAAAAATTTAGTGCTGACTCCTTCTAGAGAAGTTTACAAGTAAACTTTTCAGGTTATAATATTTATAATTTTGATTATACCACAGATGAGATACTAGTTACTTTGTAACAGATATTGCACTTCCTTATAAAACACAAACACCTACGCATTTATTCACCTACTCCTTCCCATACACGGAAACATGGGTATTAAGACGCTCGACTTAGCGGTTATAACTGCGTACACGGGCGGCGCGCGAATAGGCGATCGGACTGCTAGTCATTTGAGTTACTTTTTATGATCTGTCAAAAACGAAATTTTGTTCTAAAAATGTTTGAAATACCTACAAGTGACGTCATAGATTTTTTAGCGTCATTGACGAACTTATTTTGTGAATTTGATCAATTAAAAATTTAAGACGTGATGGAAAAACAAAACAAGTAAGGTTTTTTGAAACTTCAAGAGGAGATCAATTTAAGAAAACTAATTTCAGAATTTATTTTTGATGCTGTCCGATCCCCTATTGCGGCGGCGATAGTACGGCGTGCTGGCGCTGACGAGCGGAGCGCGAGCGCGGCCTGTAAGCCGCGACAATGTGTAGGTACTTATTTCGCCGGGTCGACCGAGTGACGGGACGGGGGCCTGATGATACTAAGTAATAATTAACAACGCTAAACCCATTAAAAGCAACCGACTTCAATTTTGCTGTATTTTTTGTTTTTGTTAATTTGGTAAAAAATAACGAAACGTTTCTCTTAATATATTTTTTTAAATGGTCCTAACTGACGATTATATCGTTGAACATACATGAAAAATATATACAACGAACACAGAACCTTCTCCTTATTTTGACGTCGATTAAAAGTTATTTCGTAATCAATCAATACGAAAAGCAGGGCTCACAGTGGGATAGGAAGGAAGTGCACTAACAATTAACTTGACTACTAATTAATTACCGACGAGACGCCGTGCGTTCACGTCGCGTCACGTCGCGTCACGTCGCGTCACGTCGCAGAGGCGTGAAGTGACGTAAAGGCGCGTTATGTTACGTGAAGACAGCACTTTGTCACACTCCGAGTGGCGTAAATTGCACGCATAACGTCGTTATGTTGTGTTATATGCGTAAGCGCAATTAAATTAAGTAGTTGAATTTATACAGGATAGGACGTACACGAGTAAGTCATCGGGATCAGAATAATAACTGGCTAAGTGCAAGTCGGACTCGCGCATCAAGAATCTCGTGTACGGAATTATACATGGCACCTTTTGTATACGAAACCCTAAAGAGGGCGCGCGGTGCGCGAGCGGCTCCGCTAATACTTCTGTCCGACTAGCACTTGGATACGAAACCCTAAAGAGGGCGCGCGGTGCGCGAGCGGCTCCGCTAATACTTCTGTCCGACTAGCACTTGGATACGAAACCCGAAAGAGGGCGCGCGGTGCGCGAGCGGCTCCGCTAATACTTCTGTCCGACTAGCACTTGGATACGAAACCCGAAAGAGGGCGCGCGGTGCGCGAGCGGCTCCGCTAATACTTCTGTCCGACTAGCACTTGGATACGAAACCCTAAAGAGGGCGCGCGGTGCGCGAGCGGCTCCGCTAATACTTCTGTCCGACTAGCACTTGGATACGAAACCCGAAAGAGGGCGCGCGGTGCGCGAGCGGCTCCGCTAATACTTCTGTCCGACTAGCACTTGGATACGAAACCCGAAAGAGGGCGCGCGGTGCGCGAGCGGCTCCGCTAATACTTCTGTCCGACTAGCACTTGGATACGAAACCCGAAAGAGGGCGCGCGGTGCGCGAGCCGCTCCGCTTATACTTCTATCCGACTAGTACTTGGCCGGTTTTAATCTATCAGATAAATCGACGCTACTGCTCATTAAAAACCAAATTTTTTTGTATACGCTATTTGTCTACAGTTGGTGAGCCCTTAGCATCATCTCACCTGATGGTAGGTGATGATGATGTCGAAGATGGAAGCGGGCTTACCAAGATTCCCCAACGCAATGAGGGAACTGGTTATCTTACGTTCATGCCGGAACACATCTAATGCTGTTAACATTGATGATTGGCAGCAAGACTCTGATAACCAAGCGGTCTTAGAAAATGAGTCCACCAACCAAACCGAGTCTTACAATGTAAGGCCCTGTCGGGAATCGAATCCGCGACCTCCTAATATAAAGCAAATGGACTAACCATTAAGACACGAAGGCAGTTATTCAAGTGTCTACGTCTCAGATAAGTGAGTTATAAACATGAAATCGTTTGTTTCAGAGAGCGCACAGTCCGCTGCTCGTCGCTGTTGATCGGCGCGTTAGGGCTGTCCCTCATAGCACTGGCCATCTACACCAGTGTGCTCGTCCTCACCGAGTATCGCAGCCCTAGAGCCTGCGTCAGCGAGGAGTGTGTCGGCACCGGTAAGTTTATAATTTCTGGGTCTACCGCTTCGATCACACGTAAAAGAACAAGATCAACGGTGTTGCAGTTGTTTAACAGGCGATTATACGAATCGGCGCGGGTGGATACTCGTACAGGCGCCGCGCCGGCGCTGCCATGGAATTCCACTCTCTGATGATGAACGCTGAAGCAAAACGCTTTTTGCGTTGAGGTGGAATACTAACGACAAAGGGGTGAAATCGCCCCCCGTACCGCCTACCCCGATAGAGTAAGAATAGAAACAATTGGAATTTTATTGTTTAAACTTTCCGTGATGTCATTAATTAAATTGAAGCAGGCAAGTGTAGTCGAACTTCTTTTGCGAAATCCATATTGATTCTTATATAAAATATCATGCTTATTAAAGAAATTCATGAGACGTTTGTGCATTATTTTTTCAAAGATATTTGAAATAATTGGGGTTAAGGTGATGGGTGGATAATTATTCATTGTCATTTTACAATCCTTTTTATGCAATGGTTTAACAATAGACAACTTTAATAAATTAGGAAATGTTCCTTGAGCAAATGAAATATTTAATATATATGACAAGGGTCTGCTTAGCGAAGAGGCACACATTTTTAGGCAATTTGTATTTATATCATCATACCCAACTGAATTACAGTTTTTTAATGACATTATAGTATTGAATATCTCAGTTTCATGTGTTGGACTTAAAAATATGGTATTTACATTTATTGGTATATCACTTTAATAAGAATTATTAGTAATAGAATTGTTTATCGTGTCAATAAAGAAGTTATTAAATATCTCGGCAATAGTTGCTAGGTCAGAATACTCAGTGTCATACAGTAACAATGACCCAAATTTTGAATCGATCAGACCTGTATAAGTTGCCCACATCCCTTCATTACTTAACAAGAGCTGATGATCTTTAAACAGCTGAATAGATCTTCATAAATTATAGCTAAGAACCACCTCGATCACGTCAGCTTTTAAACAAAAAAACCGCATCACAATCGGTCCATCGTTTACGAACTACGATGCCTCAGACAGACACACAGATACACACGTTAAACTAACAACACCCTTCTTTTTGAGTCGGGGGTTAAAAATGGTATGTCCACGTTCCCCGAACTTAGCTACAGTGATAAAAAAAACTTTAAGATCCCACACCCTTGTATAACTAGACTGATAGTCAGTGCCAGGAGAAAGATCGTTAGAAGTTTAATTCGCCATTAAACACATATAGGGTGTCAAAACTCATTTATTTAAGTGTCAATACATTTATTTATGTTTAAACGAGGGCCGCTCGGCCGCGGCCGGGGTCGCCGCACTCCCGTACTAAAGTCGTCAACGCGAGCGTCACTCTGGCTCTGTATTGCACTACCCACGAAATACGCAATCCATCCCATCCATCATTAATGAAATTCGTTTAGTACCTATGTGCTTTATATTGTTCCAATTTATATATATATATATATAGTTCTCCCATACATTTGACGAGTACAAGAGCGCATCAAAAGCAAAACAAACTTTATGAAGGAACTAGGTCAATTGTCGAAAAAACAGCAAGCACTGAAAAACAGCAAGCACTGAAAAACAGCAAGCACTAAAAAACAGCAAGCACTGAAAAACAGCAAGTACTGAAAAACAGCAAGCACTGAAGAACTTGAAGAAACACCGGCCGAGTGCGGAACGGACTCGCGCAAAGTGGGGATCCGTAATTGTTCCAAAAATAAATTATATATTTTGAAAAAAGAAAAATATTTTTACAGTAGGTTATAGAACATTTTCTATGGAAAATCTATAAGCTTTTCACAAATGCAACTGCACATCTTAAGTTGGTCGAAATAAATATTACTCCTAAATTAAGAAAGCCTTAAATTGATAGTAGGTACATTCTACTAATCACTTTTTTTTCAGATGTCCTAAAATAGCGGTTTATCTGGTAGGGAGACTCTTGACTCGAACAAAAATTTGCTCGTTAAAGCTTAATGTTACGTAAACGGATCCCTGAATTAAAATAGTTTACTAAACTCCCTTTTGGACTGATGACCTAGTAAAGGTCGCGGAACGCCGCTGGATGCGGGCAGCGCAGAACCGGTCGTCGTGGAAATCATTAAGGGAGGACTGTGTCCAGCAGTGGGCGGGCGTCCTTCGGCTAATGAAACCCCCTAAATTTTTCAATAATTTTTTAACACTGTTGGCGTGATTAATACACCCTTGCCAAATTACAGCTTTCTAGTAATAATAGTATTTGATCTAAGCCGCGGACAGACGAACAGACCGACGGATAGACAAAAAGAAAGTTTAAAGGTTCCTGGTTGACTACGAAACCCTGAGAAGTTCATACTAATTCGAAAAACTCAAGTAGCGAGGATTCCCCGCGTAGACACGAGTGAGGCGCTGCGGCGCAGGAGCTCCAAGTCTCCGGATAAACAATTGTACTTCCTCACAACACGTACTTATAAGAAATATTTTTTCTAAAGTGCGAACAAGTGGTAGATACATTGAGCAGAGGTGTTCTTCTAGAATGTAACAGGTTAACGCATAACGATTTTTTTCCAATAGCTCATGGCAGTCGCCAGCGGAAAATGCAAATAAATGATATAAACGATAAATTTAATAATGTATGAGCCGATGTGCCCACTCGTGCACTCTGTGCGTAGAGTCCAAGACGGTATGTACACACTGCGTATTCCCGCTTCACTCGCCAGTAGCTAAACCATCCATCACTTGCAAATTGCTCTCATAAAGTAACAATTACAATGAGAATGAGAATGCGCCACACGTGGCAGACATAGCTGACGATGACCACGCATCCATGACTCGCTGTGGGTCAACATAATGGGAGTCAAGTGCTTCAGATGCCTAAGTGGAGTAAACAGACGATTTATATTGTGACGATACCGTAAAAGAACTTCACATGCGTCACCGGGTGCCGGGTGCCCCACAAATAAATTGCAAAACATTAAGTGTTAAACAAGTTCAAAACTTATCTAGCCTCATTGCTCTGTTTCTTAAAGCGTTTAAAGTCAATAGATTAAATAAATGTTTAATACAGTTGCTTCAAAAGTGGTATTTTATATGCCAGTCAAGTGTGCGCAAAATTGATTTTACAACACACGTGCTTTTACTTCACCACTTTTTTTTATTTCTAGCTCGGAGGAAGAAGACATTTGTAGCAAATAAAAATAAAATAACCAAAGATACGGAATCTTCTTTAGGACTTTTGATAAGAGGATTTTAAAAAAACGTAGGTTGTTCCTCCGTGAGGTTAGTACATAACGCTAGCTGATTAGATTCTCTTTGGGTTATATCTTTGTGAAGAAAAAAAAATGAATGAAGCTTATGAGCTTACCTATGGGTTACATCAAAGAATAGGCCATCTTTTCCAAGGAGATTTTAATGCTTATAATTATATTTTCCTAAGCCTTATTGTACTCTATTTATGACTAGCTGTTTCCCGCGGCTTCACCCGTGTGGATATCGTTTCTTCGACTTTGAGAGGGCGCGCAGTGCGCGAGCCGCAAGCGGCTCGTGAGCGTGAACAAAAGTAGCTTATGTGTTAATCCAGGTCCTAATCTGTCTACCTACCAAATTTCATCACGTCTGTTCAGTAGTTTTTGCGTGACGGAGTAACAAACATACACACTCACAAACTTTCGCCTTTATAACATTAGTGTGATGTGATAATATTTAAAAAAAACTTTCGCATGCGTGCGTGTGCTAGCTAAAATATGGCGCAATTTTCGTAAAACTGAATTGAGATGTTTTAGTAGTGAAAACAAATAATATTATGAATAGTTGATATATGTGTAATAAAATTATACTTATGTGTATGTACTATAAGAAAAAACAAAATGAGATTACTCCCGGACATTAACATGAGCCACAAGTCGCGTAAAATGAACCTTGGTAGGCGAAACCTTCATAAGTATGTATCCATGTATTTTGTTTTTCTATCACGGTCTTTTTTCTATTTTACCGGTTTTCTCACACCTGTATTGAAAAACTTTAAATGATACATGGGTGTAAAAGGAAATAACAAACTCGTGACGATGGTAAACCCTGCGGGTCAGGCTTACAAATGTCACTCGTTTGTTATTGACCTTTTTACCACCCTTGTATCATAAATGACTATTGTACAACAGCATTGCATTGCCCAGTACAATCACCAGGACGTCAAAACTACTAACAATGGCAGTAGATTGATATAGTTGTTTAGGCAATATATTTCTTGCCTAAACAACTATATACTAATATGAAAGCGGGACTTGAAGAAATACCTATGTTCTTTAAAATCACGTCAAGTCCCGCTATCAATTTGTCGTATTGAATAATCGTGAAAGTTTAAAGCGTTACATTGCCAGAAATGTTAACTAAAAGCGGATTGATTCACAAAGACAATTTGAAACAAAATTACCGTTGTACTTTGTACTTTACCTTTAACAAATTTTTCTACACCTATTAATACTGCCAATAATAGTAAAATATTAATATTTACTGTTTGCAAAGTTTTATCAAAATCGTTACAGACATAGTCTCGACGTCAAAAAAATCGCACCTCCTGTTTTTTTCATTACTTTTTCATACTAAACGTTGCTCCAAAAGGGCGATCAATTTCTTAAACAAAAAAAAACTAAAAAGTGATATCAGTAAGTTAGATCCCTGGCTAAAAAGTTGTCTTACAGCACAATATTCTGCAGAGCCACGAGAGCTCAGTAGACTGCTCAAAAGAGAGCCTACGGTAAAGTGGCCAATTTTTTATTCATTTTGCAGAAAAAAATCATGTTCTTTGTTTTGAGCAGTCTACTGAGTTCCCGAGGGTCTGCAGAATGTTGTGCTCTTCGACATATTTGTAGCCAGGAACCTATCCTACTGATATCACTTCGTAGGTTTTCTTTATTTAAGTAGGTAGGTATTTGGAGCACCCTTTTGTATGACATTATACTGACAAAAAATAAGAGATGCGATTTTTTTGACGCCGAGGATATTTGAGATTTTTAAATTTTTCATTCGTTTTCCAGTTTAACTAATTTTGCCAAATTAAATCAGTATGGCCATCAATAGAACAGTACAAAAATTACTGATTTCAAAGTTTCATTAAAATAGAGTAATTTTTCATATGTCTGCATTTTTATTTTTTTGTTGTATGGCAGCTATTTTAAATGGAAAAATTATCCTCGAACTCTTAATATTAAAATTTATGTCAATCAGAACATTGGTTTAGTCGCTGGGAAAGCGAGACGGACGGACGGATGGATGAACGTTTTGAGAAAACATGTTTGATTGTTTATGCAAAACACATTTGAGTAAGATAATGATGCTGCTAATTATATAAATAAGTAGGTACTGAACCGATTTTGATAAAATATATACCTGCGGAACCACCTTAGACTATCCAATAAAAAAATAAACAAAATCAGGCTGCATAAAAAACATGTACGGGTTGACATGAGAACCTCTTGTTTGTTTGAAGTCGGTTGAAAATGATATCAAAAACCAAAGAAGTTAGACCTAAAGTGGGCAAACCCACGTACGAGTAAAACCCAGTTAATAGCGGAAAAAAACACGCAAAAAGCTTCCGAAGCTACGCGTGCGACGTTGTCTGTGCGGTTAATTACAAATATTCCAGCGTAGATGAGTTCTCATAGAGAAAGTCAGTTAGTTAGTAAGTTAGTCTCGTGTTTAACCAGAAGTAAAGGCATTTTAGACTAGACGAAGCGAACAGCCGGCCAAGTGCGAGTCGGACCGCGCACAGTACACGGTTCCGTAGTCATTTCTTCATAACTGGAAAATTGTTTAGCGTCGGTTACCACAAATTATTTTCATTGAGAGTTCTAGAAAGATCCAGTCACGTTCTAGTCAAGTTTGTTTTAAGTTAAATTTTGGTGGCCTACTCGTATGTCTTGCAAACAGTATAGGTACTAAATTATTATATCAGCTCATATACGTCCCCACTGAGGGGCTCGAGCATACCCTGAATCGGGGTGATTAGGCCTTAGTCGACCACGCGGGCCCAGTGCGGGTTGGTCGACTTCACACACAACCTTCGAGTTTCTTCGCAGGCGTGTGCAGGTTTCCTCACGATGTTTTCCTTCACCGTTAAAGCAATCGGTAAGTATGTACGTAAGTTTTGAAAAACTCATTGGTACATTGGCCGTCCAGATTTGAACCCGGTACCTCTGGTTAGATGGACCGAGTCGTTACCGGTTGAGCCACCGACGCTTATACTAGGTACTAAATAAATAATATATATTAAATTTCTTGAAAAACTACTTCTGTTAGAACACCAATTCAACGAGACTCCAAACGAGGAAAACCACTGGCAATTTATAGCCCAAAAAATTAATATTGTTTATTTTAAATATTCAAAATGAAGATCTATAACTTATCTGTAATTGCGAAAGTTTTGGCTGTCTATAACAGACGGACGGACGGACAGAACAATCTTATTTGGTCTCCTCGTAGAAGCTGCGGTCAAACAGTCAAAGATTTAAATTGATTATTCAAAATAGGTGCTTGTTATACTCTATCCGATGGTCACTTTTTTTTTATTAAAAGTTTGAGTGCGTTTGGCTGCACCTCACCTGATGGTAAGTGCCGATGCAGCCGAGGTAATAATTACATTACAAAATGTAAGATTGTAAAAAAAACAAACACAATCATCAGTTAATAACGTCAATAAAATCATTGATATAAACTGACATGAAAACAACATGACACGCGAAGTAATACAATTAAATTATTGAATTTGTCGTTAATGCCTTTGACAAGAGTAGGCCAGTTCACACGGACAGAACCCTTTCACGAGTATAACGCGAGAGTAAGCCATCGCTCCCCTCCACCATATCAGACGGAAAAAACGACCCAGCTCCCGGTGCGCCACGTAACCCTAAAAACGACCCAGCTCCCGATGCGCCACGTAACCCTAAAAACGACTTAGCTCCCGGTGCGCCACGTAACCCTAAAAACGACCCAGCTCCCGGTGCGCCACGTAACCCTAAAAACGACCCAGCTCCCGGTGCGCCACGTAACCCTAAAAACGACCCAGCTTCCGGTGCGCCACGTAACCCTAAAAACGACCCAGCTCCCGGTGCGCCACGTAACCCTAAAAACGACCCAGCTCCCGGTGCGCCACGTAACCCTAAAAACGACCCAGCTCCCGGTGCGCCACGTAACCCTAAAAACGACCCAGCTCCCGGTGCGCCACGTAACCCTAAAAACGACTCAGCTCCCGGTGCGCCACGTAACCCTAAAAACGACCCAGCTCCCGGTGCGCCACGTAACCCTAAAAACGACCCAGCTCCCGATGCGCCACGAAACCCTAAAAACGACCCAGCTCCCGGTGCGCCACGTAACCCTAAAAACGACCCAGCTCCCGAGGCACCACGTAACCCTAAAAACGACCCAGCTCCCGGTGCGCCACGTAACCCTAAAAACGACCCAGCTCCCGATGCGCCACAAAACCCTAAAAAAGACCCAGCTCCCGATGCGCCACGTAACCCTAAAAACGACCCAGCTCCCGGTGCGCCACGTAACCCTAAAAACGACCCAGCTCCCGGTGCGCCACGTAACCCTAAAAACGACCCAGCTCCCGAGGCACCACATAACCCTAAAAACGACCCTGCTCCCGATGCGCCACGTAACCCTAAAAACGACCCAGCTCCCGGTGCGCCACGTAACCCTAAAAACGACCCAGCTCCCGGTGCGCCACGTAACCCTAAAAACAACCCAGCTCCCGAGGCACCACGTAACCCTAAAAACGACCCAGCTCCCGATGCGCCACGTAATCCTAAAAACGATCCAGCTCCCGGTGCGCCACGTAACCCTAAAAACGACCCAGCTCCCGGTGCGCCACGTAACCCTAAAAACGACCCAGCTCCCGATGCGCCACGTTATCCTAAAAACGACCCAGCTCCCGGTGCGCCACGTAACCCTAAAAACGACCCAGCTCCCGATGCGCCACGTAACCCTAAAAACGACCCAGCTCCCGGTGCGCCACGTAACCCTAAAAACGACCCAGCTCCCGGTGCGCCACGTAACCCTAAAATCGACCCAGCTCCCGAGGCGCCACGTAACCCTAAAAACGACCCAGCTCCCGGTGCGCCACGTAACCCTAAAAACGACCCAGCTCCCGAGGCGCCACGTAACCCTAAAAACGACCCAGCTCCCGGTGCGCCACGTAACCCTAAAAACGACCCAGCTCCCGATGCGCCACGTAACCCTAAAAACGACCCAGCTCCCGGTGCGCCACGTAACCCTAAAAACGACCCAGCTCCCGGTGCGCCACGTAACCCTAAAAACGACCCAGCTCCCGATGCGCCACGTTATCCTAAAAACGACCCAGCTCCCGGTGCGCCACGTAACCCTAAAAACGACCCAGCTCCCGATGCGCCACGTAACCCTAAAAACGACCCAGCTCCCGGTGCGCCACGTAACCCTAAAAACGACTCAGCTCCCGGTGCGCCACGTAACCCTAAAAACGACCCAGCTCCCGGTGCGCCACGTAACCCTAAAAACGACCCAGCTCCCGATGCGCCACGAAACCCTAAAAACGACCCAGCTCCCGGTGCGCCACGTAACCCTAAAAACGACCCAGCTCCAGGTGCGCCACGTAACCCTTAAAACGACCCAGCTCCCGATGCGCCACGTAACCCTAAAAACGACCCAGCTCCCGGTGCGCCACGTAACCCTAAAAACGACCCAGCTCCCGGTGCGCCACGTAACCCTAAAAACGACCCAACTCCCGAGGCGCCACGTAACCCTAAAAACGACCCAGCTCCCGGTGCGCCACGTAACCCTAAAAACGACCCAGCTCCCGGTGCGCCACGTAACCCTAAAACGACCCAGCTCCCGAGGCGCCACGTAACCCTAAAAACGACCCAGCTCCCGGTGCGCCACGTAACCCTAAAAACGACCCAGCTCCCGGTGCGCCACGTAACCCTAAAAACGACCCAGCTCCCGGTGCGCCACGTAACCCTAAAAACGACCCAGCTCCCGGTGCGCCACGTAACCCTAAAAACGACCCAGCTCCCGGTGCGCCACGTAACCCTAAAAACGACCCAGCTCCCGAGGCGCCACGTAACCCTAAAAACGACCCAGCTCTCGATGCGCCACGTAACCCTAAAAACGACCCAGCTCCCGAGGCGCCACGTAACCCTAAAAACGACCCAGCTCCTGATGCGCCACGTAACCCTAAAAACGACCCAGCTCCCGGTGCGCCACGTAACCCTAAAAACGACCCAGCTCCCGGTGCGCCACGTAACCCTAAAAACGACCCAGCTCCCGGTGCGCCACGTAACCCTAAAAACGACCCAGCTCCCGAGGCGCCACGTAACCCTAAAAAACCGGACAAGTGCGAGTCGAACTCGCCCACTGAGGGTTTCGTACAAATTTGTAGGTTCATATTATTAATCATTAGTCATTACAGTGCAAACTGTTAGCAACTACATACGCCAACATTATTCAGTACCTACCTATACATAATATATTTTTTTTTTTCATTCTTCATCATTTATCGAAAACTGTACACCAAAAAAATATTAAAAATCTGTTTAAGCTTGTGCCGATGAAGCACTTTCATACGATGCCCCACATGACACGGATAAATTAAATTCAAAATTTGGACCGCCGCGCCGCCGTTCCTTTTATAATTGATTAAGTATTTTAAATAAAGACTATATTTTTTATGATTTAATTACAAATGTATATTTTATTTTATCATTTTATTTTTACAATTTGGGAAATCAAACAGCAGCTATTCTTTAACACATAAACTAGATGGTATGACTAAATTCTACGGTAAAGCCTTTACAGATTTCCACAGTTAAATAATTTAAAAGGATATTACTACAAAGTTAATATATTACATAAGATATTTTAACAAACTTGTACATCCGATGTTAAGAAAGTTATAAATAAATAAAACAATATGTAAGTATTGTAAGTATAATATTAAAGAAATAAGTAAGAGGAAATCAACACACTGAGTCACGGCCCTTTTGTACTACTGCAACACACATATGTTTTTGTATTATTATTATTTTTTGCTCTTTTTAATTTGTTTTGTTTTATATTATGTATGATTGTAATAATATGTGTGTGATTGCAGTTACAAATAAACGTGTTATCTATCTATCTATCTAAGTAGGTTGAAACAGGAATGACGAGGTTTTATTAGAAAAAAACTGCGTGTATGCGTGTGCATGTGTGTGTGGAGGGGGAAGAAGGGGAGGGGAAGAGGTGTGTGGAGAGGAAGTTGCTTTTGCGAGTCACAAGATAATGTCAAAACAAAAATATCAAAACGAAGTTACGTAAGGTAGTGGCTATTTTTGTCTTTTTTAAACTTTACTTTATAATCAGACACAAATGAAGTATAAACATTAAACTTACTTAGTATCAAAGAACAAAGCTAGATCTCGTATATCAGAGTCGATGCAAAATTTACAAATAGTTTGGGTTTGTTTGTATGGGAGGTACCTTACTCAGATTGTTCCTGGAATAATGATGTACTCAGTGTAGTAGATCTTTTTAAGTATTAATTATTCAAAAAGTTTAATTAAAATAGTTAGAGCCACTTTTGAGAAAATGTAACAAACAACTTGGATTTGTATTGGAGGTACCTTATTCCGATTTTTCTTGGAATAACGGACTACTGTGTACTGTAAGTCATACATAGTTATAGTATGATAGTATCATAATGATACCAAGTTTCATCAAAATCAGTAAAGCATTGTGTAAAAAAAAATAACTTTGGTGGTAACCCTAAAAAATCAAGATAGGTGAAATATGAAAACACGACTGGAGACATAAAAATAATATTGTCCTCACCCAATTTTCACCCAAATCCATCCAGTGGTTTGGGAACTAGAGCACCGGATGGACGTACACACACACACACACACACAAACAGTCACACGCACATTTTTTTTCAAACATATATATAAATATAATATATATATATAATGTTGTAAAACTGAATTGAAATAATAAATAAATAAATAATGTATGTAAAACAATCGATCCCCATCAAAATTTCAACTTGGATTTTTTGCCATCACAATACCTACTTCACTCCTTCAGCGCTTCAAAGTAAAAAAGTTAGTGAGGAAACTGTTTCAAGGTTTTCGTTTTTCCTTTATTGTAAAAACGGTAATACACACAAGCGTCTAACTTGGTGTAATTATAGTGCTAACAGTAAGGTGAAACAAAACAAAACCGGCCAAGTGCGAGTTGAACTCGCGTGGAGAGTGTTCCGTACAATGCCAAAATCAAATACAAAATATCACATTTGAAGTCCTCACAGTAAGATGCGATTTTTTTTAATTATTAAAAACTTGAACGTGTTTGGCTGCACCTCACCTGATGGTATGTGCCGATGCAGGCGAAGATGTAACACGCAAGCTCCAAAAGTACCTATTCACTCTCGTCTTGAAGATTCCTAAATTTTACGAATCGGGGAATACAGACGCTGGAAGAAAATTCCACCAATTTGGCCGTTCTCATGATTAACGAACAAGCAAAACGCTTCGTGTGTAAAGGTGGAACATCATCATCATCATATCAGCCGAAAATCGTTCACTGCTGGACAAAGGCCTCCCCCAAGAATTTCCACGACGACCGGTCATGCGCTGCCCGCATCCATAGCCTTCCCGCGATCTTCACCAGGTCGTCGGTCCACCGCGTGAGAGGCCTACCTACGTTACGTTTTCCGGTGCCTTGAGCCTTTTTATGAGGCCCATAGTAAGCGACCATGTCCCAGTTCCGTAAGTCATCACTGGCAACACACACTGGTCAAAGACCTTAGTCTTGAGACACTGCGGTATTTGGGACGTGAAGATATTTCGAAGCTTCCCGAACGCTGCCCAGCCGAGTTGCATTCGTCGATTGATCTCTTTTTTGAAGTTGGACCTACCTAGCTGAACTTTTTGTCCCAGGTATACATATTCGTCAACAACTTCCAGTGTAGAGTCTCCAACGTTTAGAGGGGTGGGTGCGACACGGACATTTAACATTATTTTCGTCTTGTCTATGTTATTTTAGGACCCACTTGTTGAGAGACGTTACTGAGGCCATCGAGCATTGTGCTTAGGTCTTCCGCCATAACCACGATGTCGTCAGCGAATCGGAGGTGGATGTACTCGCCGTTGATATTGATGCCGAGTCCACCCCAGTCCAGAAGCTTAAAAACATCTTCCAGGGCAGCGGTGAACAGTTTCGGATATATAACATCTCCCTGTCTCACCCCTCGCTGCAACTGGATAGGTTTAGAATTCGGATCCTGGAGGCGAACCGACATGATGTATGTATGTGGTCTATGGTACTAAAGCCTTTTCGGAAATCGGCTTGTTCGGGAGGCTGGAAGTCGTCAAACCTGCGTGCGAGACGATTCGTAATGACTCTCGAACAAGGAACAATGACGACAAAGGGGTGGAACCGCCCTCCGCACCTGGTCGTCCGATGATGAAATGGAAAGGGGGAATAAGGTCGTGAAGCTTTAGGACACACTCTCCGAAATGAATCCTGTAGAACACCCAAAGACAATAGGCGACTTTGTGGAGATGCTCGAGGCTTTGGAGCCTGTTTGATACAAGTTCCTCGTCGCCAATGAGTCTCCTAGCGCGTCGGTCGATAGAATTCAAGGCATATAGCTGGTAACGAGCCGATCCGTCCCACAAGTGAGAGCAGTACTCCATACAGTTAACTACTACTAGCGCAATCTAGTGGTGTTTTAGTGAACTTCTTTTCTTAAATAAAAAATTTAGTGCGTTTGGCAGCACCTCACCTGATAGTAAGTGCCGATGCAGCCGAGGATGTAACACGCAAGCTCAAAAAGTGCCTATTCACTCTCGTTTGAAGATTCCTAAATTATACCGGGGAATACAGACGCTGACAGGGAATTCCACTCCTTGCCCGTTCGCATAATGAACGAAGAAGCAAAACGCTTTGTACGTAAAGGTAGAACATCAACGACAAAGGGGTGGAATCTCCCTCTGCACTTGGTCGTTCGATGATGAAATGAAGAGGGGGAATGAGGTCGTGAAGCTCCAGGACACATATTCCGAAATGAATCCTGTAGGACACCGATAGACTATTTTCTGTTATGACTAGAACTTTATTCCGTAGGTGAACGTATTACATTGAGTTTACCACTTTTTTTTTTCAATTGATAGAATCTTTATAGGTTTTCCTGTAATCTACAAGCCATAAAGTATATTTTGTATTTTTTTCAAAATTTTAGGCTCAGTAGTTTCGGAGAACAGGGGGGGAATGGTGAATTTTCGTCTTCTTTCATGAATAAAATCAAAACTATTTATTTTACAATTTAAACAAAAATATATTTAAGATACTGATAACGAGCCCTTTCATTTGATATATGAGACAATAAGGTTTCCAAAACTTTTTTAAAAATTTCCTAATTTGTCCACCGAAAATAACACTTATTAAAAAAAATGTATTTACTTTGCACACCTGTGTTTGGGTCATAGGATTACACTATCCTACCAAATTTCACCTGATTTGATCCAGTAGATTCGGAGCGAATGGGCTTGGACAGACAGACAGACGCACGAGTGATCCTATAAGGTTCCGTTTTTTTTTGTACGGAACCTAAAAATGGGACAAGTGTGAATTGTAATTGCGCTAACCATCCAGAACTGAATGAAAGAAAAAAAATCTGTCGCTCTCTTTGATGTTTTTTGACATCCTTTTGATTGAAATGACACTGAGTTTCACGCGTAATAGGTTGGTATAGGAGTATGTACATATTCTGTACATATTTTGAATAGCGAGGTGTCGTCAGATGTGCCTGGACGGTGCACCCCTCAGTGTCGCAGCCCGCAGGATACATATTTTGGCGCAGTCGGGTTTTTATTTTCAACCGACTTCCAAAAAGAAGGAGGTTAGCAATTATTTGTAGACTGTGTGATCGCAGCAGGCATTCCATATATCAATTATATCACTCATTAGAAAACACCAATTCTTAAAACGCAATAGTAATAAACAAACAATTGTGTGTAATTTGCAATCCACGTGCGAAGTAACTGCGTGTTTCGCTAAGAAATGATCTAATTGCATACTCATTTATTATATTTTACTAGGTTTATCTAAGCTAAGCTCCAAGTTCAGCTGCGTCTTACACCTGAGACGCGTATTTTCTACGCCGTTTAACATTGACGACGTATAACACGTGTTTTGATTTAATTATTTGTTTAACTAGGTAATTGAATTCATAGAAAATACCAAGTTGGTAGTTATTGCGTGAGAAATACGAATAAATGCGTTTGTCTACTTCTAAGACACATTAAAACTAATTAAGATGTGTAAAAGTTATTTGTAATTATATAAATTAGTAACAAAATCATTACCCTCCTTTTCCGGCCGGGCTAACAGTGTGAGTATCTTACATTTAAATGTTTATGTAGGCGCGTGATCGATCACCCAAGCTTGTAGTCACACACACACACACACACACACACACACACACACATGTTCAATTGAAATTGAAACTTTACTAGCTCATGACGTCACCCATCTTGCTTTCAGTTGGTTTGTTCTAATAAGGTTTACTTGAACACATGGAGCCTGCGACGACTGGTGAAGGTCGCGGGTTGCGGGAAGCCGCTACATGCGGGCAGTACAGGATCGGTTGTCATGGAGATCCTTGGGAAAGGTTTTTCGGCTGATATGATGATGAAATGTATGCAAACTTAAGGTAACATACATATGTAACATTTGTGCCATGACTGTCACGATCCTAGCATCCTAGCATCGAGGGAACGACGGATGGGATGGGACGGGATTGGGTTGGAAGGTTACGCAGTGAAGGTTTAGCATAATTACTGGGAGCGACTCGTTGTGGTGGGTTATTGGTTTAACCTTCAACTGGTGACGTACCGTCAATTTGACGTCGCAACGACAAAAACACTGTATTTCTCACAAACGGCTTGCTCCCCGCGACCGCGCCCCCTAGTAGCTGCCTCGTGTGCAGTTTGGCGTCGGCCGATACACAGAACGGACGTCGCACGCGCACAGTTTAGGTATTAGATGGTACCCGACGTCATTTTGACGTTACGTCACCTTTAGTGTTATGTTTTATTTGTGAGCTGTTGTTGTAAAATTTCATACAAAATGAATCAAATTATTTTTTGTGTGTAAACAATATGCAAAAAATGATTTTTTTTATTAATTACCTAAGTCTTAATGAGAAAATAAGGCTGGTTGTTATTTTTCTTTTCAGTTTCATTAATTTTATGTCAATAGATCTCATGTCTACCAAAACACAGACCAAAATTCAGTATTAAGTTCAAGTGTATGAATAAAGTTAAGTTTACGTTTAATATGTCAAAAGTGTGTTTTATTTTAGAAACAAACTAACCTACATTTACATAACATCATCTATTTTATTTCCCTTACACTTAATCTACAGTATTTATGGCTTTTTATTGATACGTCATAATGACGTCACCTCTCCAATACTGTGACTCACATTCACGTCACCAGTTGAAGGTTAAATTATATTTTATACTTTCTTGAAATTTTCATTAAAGATCTTCACTAATTACTTACTTATCTCATTGTTTAATTTATTTAAATGTACATAAGTATTTATAAATGTAGAAACGATGTTTATAGGCAATTACCTATTCAATTCATATTTTGAATTGAACTTGGTAATGAATCTTAGAAGCTCTGCGAACTTCTTCCAAGTAAAGATAAAAAGGATGCCTCAAATGTAACCAACTCCGTCCTTTTCCGCAGCGTCACGAATACTCGAAGCTCTGAACAAAGACGTGGACCCTTGCCAGGACTTCTACGAGTTCGCGTGTGGCGGGTGGATCAAGAAGAATCCGGTGCCACAGTGGGCCACGTCCTGGGACCAGCTGGCGAGGCTTCGGGAGACCCTGGTGGGGGATCTTCGTGAGCTGCTGGACGAGCCTGACCAACCGGAGCTGCCTAGGAGTGTGCTTAAAGCCAAAGCACTGTACAGGACTTGTATGAATACGGGTAAGTACTAAGTGAGATGAGAATAAGCTCGTAAGCTTCTTTTAGTTATTCTATAAGAGGAGTGTATTCGTATCGGACTCCATACAAACAAATACAGGTTCTCATTTGAATACATTTTATCAATCAAAGCTTTCATTGAAATGTTGTGAGCACGTTTTAGATACTAATAATTATCTCTCTGTCTGTGGTTTTTTATATTTCCCTAAAAATTCGCGAGAATTCCATAAATATTTGTTTATTTTTAATGACATATTTTAAAAAATGATAACTATTACGGAAATTTGACAAACCATCTTATCTTATATCTTAAGTGGGGGCTGCAGTTGCAGCGACACTTCGACCCAGTGGGATCTTTTGTGTCTACCCCTATAGCCTTTGCACCCCAAACCTACTCGAAGATGTGCTGCATCAATTCCGCTGATTGGAAGGTGCTTGTAGTTCTCCGGTTTTGGGTAACCATCTCCTAGGAAGTACATGCGCTTGCTAGCCAGGACATCGCAGTGACACAGTAAGTGTTCCATTGATTCTGTATCTTCACCACAGGCCCTGCAGGTCGGGTCATTCGTCAGGCCGATTTTTTGCAGGTGTGCGTTTGTGGCGAAGTGGCCCGTCAACGCTCCTTTACCGCCCTAACTCGCGTCTCGCTTTTATTCCAAATGTACTTGGTTGTCCCTGTGGTGACCTCACCGATGAAGAGCTTAGAGTGTTTATGTCCATCCCTGGATAGCCATGTCAATCTGTCTTCCCTCGGCCTGTTCCTTTAATGCCCTTATAATAGTGCTCCTTGGTAGCCCTATTCTCGGTTCTGGACCACACATTGTTGTCTGTGATCCCATTCTAGCCAGTTCATCTCCTTCTTCATTGCCTTCCACTCCTACGTGTCCAGGAACCCAGACCATTTGCAGTTTGTTGTGTCGGCCAATATTATTGAGGACCTTAACACAATTTTGCATTAGCCCAGAGTCAAACTTAAAGGAGTCAAGAGCTTTAAGAACAGCCTGGCTATCGCTGAGAATAAAGATGGTTTTGTTATTGACTTCCTTGTCTATAATCTCCTGTGCACATGCAATGATAGCATAAGTCTCCGCCTGGAAGACTGTTGCATATCGCCCTAGACTGATACTCGCTGAGTAATCCTTAGCATAGATGCATGCACCGGCACCAGACTCCATTTTCGATCCGTCACCATAGACACAGACCATATATACAGACATTAGTTTCTAGATTTCTATACTTAGGTACTTTGATTAAAATTCAAATAGGAACTTATTTTCTTTTGTTAAAACCGCGCTAGGGATACACTCGTATTAAAGTAAGGCTCTGTTCAAGAAACTGAATAACTGATCCCAAAGGAACTAATTTGAAATTCGCAAAAAAAATAACTCTTAATCCAAAGTTAGCCGATCGGGTGGATCGATTTCTATTAAAAGTCCAAAGTAACGAAGTACAAAACCTATCAATATAAAAATAATTTATTTGCATTAAACGTAGTATGAGATGGTCGTAAAGGTCTATAGATCTCGGGTTTAACTAGTGTAAAAAAAAAAAGTCCAAATTAGGTTCCTAATTAATCTAAAAGTAAAAAATCTTTGATAATTATAATGTGTAAGTTGGTGTAAAAGTTATTAACTTTGAGCCACTGATGTAACTTAATTTTAAATTGTCTTAGGTAAAAATATTAGTTCCTTGGAGAAAGTTTTTAATGTTTTTTACAGGAGAGCCTACTCTTAACGGCTGGCACGCTATTAAAACATCCCTTAGTTCCGCCGTAAGGGTTCAAAAAGTGTTATGAATCGCAAAGAACCCCGGGAGGGCAAAATTTTGTGAAAAAATAATAATGGGTAATGTTTTTCTTTTAGATAGACTAGAAGAAGAAGGCGTTCGTCCCATCAAAGATCTCCTTGAGAAACTAGGCTTGCCCCCTACCCCACCAACAGAGCCCAGCGCTAACTTCACCTGGGAGGAGGTGGCTGGTCGCGGCAGGCGAATGTTGGGGCTAAATGTGCTGCTGAGCGTGCAAGTAGCTGAAGATGTAAGGAATACGAGCAGGAACCGTGTTGTAGTGAGTGTCAACATTATTAGTCTATACATTAGTTCGTTTGTTAACAAGTCAAATGTCCCCACTACTGGGGCATGGATCTTCTCTCAAACTTGGAAAGGTTAGACCATACCGCACACATGGGGCCCAGTCCGGATCGGTGGAGATTGTAGGACATCGATATGAGGAAAGGTTAGACCATACCCCACACATGGGGCCCATTCCGGATCGGTGGAGATTGTAGGACATCGATATGAGGAAAGGTTAGACCATACCCCACACATGGGGCCCATTCCGGATCGGTGGAGATTGTAGGACATCGATATGAGGAAAGGTTAGACCATACCCCACACATGGGGCCCATTCCGGATCGGTGGAGATTGTAGGACATCGATATGAGGAAAGGTTAGATCATACCCCACACATGGGGCCCATTCCGGATCGGTGGAGATTGTAGGACATCGATATAAGGAAAGGTTAGACCATACCCCACACATGGGGCCCAGTCCGGATTGGTGGAGATTGTAGGACATCGATATAAGGAAAGATTAGACCAAACCCCACACATGGGGCTCAGTCCGGATCGGTGGAGATTGTAGGACATCGATAAGGAAAAAAACATTGATTCTAGGGCTCCTCGTGGTGAACGCGACTGTTTTCAAGCCACCCGTAAGCCCTCAGTCACGGCTTAACAACAACAACCGGCACCAACGGATGAAAGTGGGCTTGAAACTTACCTAGGTAGTAAACGGTCCAGATATTATTTCACAGATTGGAAAATGCCTTGACATGACCAAAGCGCACTAATTGTTCGGCCCTGCATATCCAACTGTCCCGTTCTATACTCGCACATCTTGCGCAGATTATCGCAAGTTTACTAAACTGACCTTAAGCTTGGTTCTAACATGCTCCTTAAAGGGCAATTGGTGAAGGACGGACGTGAGAATTTGAGCAAGAATCTCGTGTTTTTGGGTTAAAATATAGACTCACTTCTTTGAGGACTGTGAAGTGTAAAGCCGCGACTTTTCATACAGACGGCGGTTTTTTCAATAAAGTTAATAAGTTTAATTTTAATGTCGTTTTCGTGTTATCATGCAAAACTGATTTCGGAAATATAAACCTCGCTTTCGTTGTATCAAAAACTGGTGAAACTGGTCAAAATCGGTTAACTTTTAGGAGGTCCAAATCGCAGTGGGTTCACACTCCTCTCAACAACGAAATTACTTATATTGGCCTATATTCTGGATGTTTTGATTTTGATAAAGCGCTTCTGAAGTTAACAATGGAAGTCCTTCGACTATACTGTAACTATAAATTTTCAATCTCTACATTTATTCTTGTTCCACAGATCGAGCAAGTGTCCCCCGGTTTTTCCGAGCACTACCTGCTTCAGGCGGAGCAGTTCGCGCACGAACTGAAGGAGTACCATAAGTATATCAAGGCAATGATCAGTATAGCGGACCCGGAGACGAACGCCGAGGCTTTTGCCAGCGATATCGTCAACATTAGCAAGGCTCTTGCTGGGGTAAGACTTACATTGTTTAATTGATCTTTTTGGAAGCAAGTAGCTAAGAGCCACTTCAGCTTAAGCAGAGTTCGGCTACTCAGGCCTCCTTCAATGAGTCCTTGATTACTGCAATGAGTACTGCAGTGATGAGTAAGTGCATGGTGCATGGTGGCTAAACTTTGAATCATTTGTAAACAATCATGAAAGTTATGACACATTTAGTTAATTGTTTAATATAAAAGCTTATAGATATAAACAGCACTTAGTGTTTTTTTCACAAAATTCCATATAAGTATTTCCTTTTCAACTGACTTTCAAAAAGAAAGAGGTTCTCAATTCGACTGTATGTTTTTGTTTGTGTGTTCGTTACAAGATATCTTCGCAAATTGTAAACCAATTTTCATCATTCTTTATATACAAGGAATATTTTACGGTAGGTCACAGATTTAATAGATGTTTTACATGAAATATACTTACTTTCTGACTCGGTGGCTCAGTGGTTAGTGCCCTTGACTACTGATCCAAGGGTTGTGGGTTCGATCCCCACCCAGGGCAAGCATTTGTGTGATGAGCAGATTTGTTTGCTCTGTGTCTAGGTGTTAAATATATCTATATATGTATATATTTAAACGTATATAAGTATGTATATCAGTCTCTGGTAACCCATAACACAGGCAATCCTACTTTGGGGCCAGATGACCATGTGTGATTTGTCCCAGAATATTTATTTATATTTTTTTTATATATTTCTGAACATGCGAAGACATTAATATTTTATACTAAATCTAAGGTGACTCGGTGGCTCAGTGGTTAGTGCTCTTTACTACTGATCCGAGAGTTGTGGGTTGGATCCCCACTCAGGGCAAAACATTTGTGTGATGAGCAGATTTGTTTGCTCTGTTTCTGGTGTTAAATATCTATATATGTATGTATTTAAACGTATATAAGTATATATATCAGTCTCTGGTTCCCATAACACAGGGAATCCTACTTTGGGGCCAGATGACCATGTGTGATTTGTCCCAGAATATTTATTTTATTTTATTTATTTAAAGTACCTACTGTTCATGTGTCTACACTATCATACAATTAAGGCGTCATGCCTTGGGAGACCTAGAAACGGTCGAGGAAAATGCCACTAAAAGTTAAATCCATCCAGGCTATGGCCATGCTCCAGGTCGAGCCAACCACGCAAGTCGCTTTGGGCTACGACCGTTTCTACGGATTATATAATTATAATTTTAGCCGCCACATTGTGAACACTAGAGAATACTCTTGATATAAGCCCTTACAAGGGCAGGGGCATCTCTTAATATGCTTAGGAAATTAATTAAAAAAAAAAACTGATAATATTGGACTCATCAGGCGAAGCGCCAGAACTAGGAGCATCTTAAGCAAAAGTCAATGACTTCGCAAAAGTACATTTGTTGGAGTTGAAAAAAGGAGAGAAAGCATATATTTCAACAACTATTTCATAATTTTACCAAGCATTTGTGTGCATTAGTGAGCTCAAAGGGAACTCTATTCCCTGCTGTCCCGACGAACATTAGTGAGCTCAAAGGGAACTCTATTCCCTGCTGTCCCGACGAACATTAGTGAGCTCAAAGGGAACTCTATTCCCTGCTGTCCCGACGAACATTAGTGAGCTCAAAGGGAACTCTATTCCCTGCTGTACCGACGAACATTAGTGAGCTCAAAGGGAACTCTATTCCCTGCTGTCCCGACGAACATTAGTGAGCTCAAAGGGAACTCTATTCCCTGCTGTCCCGACGAACATTAGTGAGCTCAAAGGGAACTCTATTCCCTGCTGTCCCGACGAACATTAGTGAGCTCAAAGGGAACTCTATTCCCTGCTGTCCCGACGAACATTAGTGAGCTCAAAGGGAACTCTATTCCCTGCTGTCCCGACGAACATTAGTGAGCTCAAAGGGAACTCTATTCCCTGCTGTCCCGACGAACATTAGTGAGCTCAAAGGGAACTCTATTCCCTGCTGTGCCGACGAACATTAGTGAGCTCAAAGGGAACTCTATTCCCTGCTGTCCTGACGAACATTAGTGAGCTTAAAGGAAACTCTAATGCCTGCTGTCCCGACGCATATAAGTGAGCTCAAAGGAAAATCTTTTGCCTGCTGTCCCGACGAACATTGGTGAACTCAAAAGGAACTCGAATGCCTGCTATCCGGGCGAACATTAGTAAGTTCAAAGTGAAATCGAATGCCTGCTGTCCTGACAAACTTTAATGAGCTCAAAGGGAACTCGAATACCTGCTGTTCCGACGACCATAAATCAAATTTTCAATAAAATAAAATAAAATTCTTCCACAACGAACGTCCTGTACTTAAAATTCTTGATCCGTCTCTTCACCGTAACTTTTCGGAACGGGTTAACAAAGTGAAAAGAAAACCAAGAAGATCACTTGAGATTTGTGAGAAGAGTTCTCTTGCTCTTATTTCTCATTTCATATTTTTCATTTCTATTCATTTAATTTCTTATTTCATTCTTTGATATTGACATGCATGTTTCAGATAATGACCCCAGTGTCTGTGAGACGCAGCGGCACACACCTGTTCCATGAAGTGAGCGTCTCGCAGCTCATCAAGGGATCCAGCGGCGGGCCCGTTCAATGGAAAGATGTAAGTGTTGTGTACTTGTTAGTTGTTCCCCAACTCTCGGAGGAGATAAGGGCCTCAACCACCGGCAGCCGTCTCATGCTTACTATCGGTAGCTAAAGCAGTTAAATGCGGCCACGGAGTTTCTATACTTAATGTTTCTATAGAGACGCGATGTCTTTTCACGGCTTGACGAGGAGTGGAGACAAGTAACAGATTTAAGGAAGTAGCCGAAAAATGAAACTGTAATATCTGTCTCACACTCACTACAGCAATCTATGCGAGGAGTATACTGCACGGGTGCACGGCATACTGAAGCGTGATACAGAATTTCCTTCTGCAGATATTGTAGAAACTATTTGCATGCGGCTTAACATATTTGCTATTCACTGACGAAAAACTGACTTTGCAGACGGAGTGGTCATCAACCTTTGGTGCATTTTCATAGAATAGAAGCTGAGCGGACTGGTTGTGGAGACAATACATGCATATATAAAAAACTTTGATTGCGTGATGCACCTTCGGTGATCAAGCAATCTGAAAAGTAGGCCTGTTTCTGCACGACCCTTATTCGCAAATAATCTCTCTGGTTCTCTCACTCTCTCTCTCCTGTGCATTTAATTGCACATCCTATTATCATCATCATATCATCCGAAAAATGTCTACTGCTGGACTCAAGTCACCTCAAGGATTTTCACAACGACAGGCCCTGCGCTGCCTGCATCCAGCGACTTCCCGCGACCTTCACCAATTCGTCGGTTCATCCCGTGGGAGGCCTACTTACGCTACGTCTTCCGGTCCGCCACTCAGGAACTTTACTGGCCCAACTGCCATCTGTTCTACGAGCTATGTGCCCTCCCCACTGCCACTTTAGTTTAGCAATTCTGAGAACTATGTCGATTACTTTGATTCTCCTACGGATTTCTTCGTTTCTGATTCGATCACGCAGCGAAGCTCCGAGCATAGCAAGTTCCATTGCCCTTTGAGTAACCCTGAGCCTTCCTATGAGGACCATAGTAAGTTACCATGTCTCAGTTCGGTATGTCATCGCTGGCAACATACACTGATCAAATACCTTAATCTTGAGACACTGTGGTATTTTGGGACGAGAAAATTTTGTGAACCTAATCGCACATTTAGATTAATTAAGTATATGTGTGCTGGATGCGGGCAGCGCAGAACCGGTCGTCGTGGAGATCCTTGGGGGAGGCCTATGTCCAGCAGTGGACTTCCTTCGGCTGATATGATGAAGTATATGTGTTCATTTTTTTTTTGAGGTACGGAACCCTAAAAATAAATAACGAAAATTTGTGATTACTATCCACAGCACAACTGGGACAAGTATATGAACCTGGTGTTCGCGAACACCAGCGTCTCCTTGCACCCACACCTCGACCGCGTCATCGTGATGGACCTGCCTTATCTCCAGCAGCTGGCAGTTTTGCTGTCCAAGACCAATCCTGTTGTTATAGGTAAGACATATTGATGATCAAAGTTTGCGGATCTACACCATACCTTTATTCTGGGTGATTGCGAGGTCTACTGCATTGCTGCAACAGCTGTTCAGCGGCCTTACTCTACACCTGCACCTCGAGCGCATCATCGTGATGGACCTGCCGAACCCCCAGCAGCTGTTAGCCTCACGACTAAACCAGTTTTTTTTATTTGATAAGAAGAAAGTTACAAAAAAATGATGTACTTAGTAGTAGTACATCATAAACCTTTACAGGTGATAAAATCCTCTTAAGCTAAATTAAAGTACAACGGTTTTCAGTTACTAAAAAGAAAATTTGTTATGTTCTGTGCTAATAAATGTTGTAATTTGGAAAGTTTAAATAATAGAGAAAAAAAGCAACCAAAGCTAACCTTTAATTAAAAACCCGACTGCATAAAAACTGAACCGTTAGTTTATGGCTAGCCGGTTCAAAATGTACCCGAGTCACGCACGGGGTCGAGACGAACCTGACGACACCTCGCACTCCAACATCCATCGAGCCGTTGAGGCTGCAGAGCGTGCCAGAGAAATAAATAAACACGCATATATACATACGAACATACACTCGAAAAATATAACCGTCCTTCTGGCACAGTCGGGTCAAAAGATAAAAAAATATCAGTATAACAACTATTAGAAAATAAAATAAAAAATACGATGCTTTCCTTCACCGTAAGAGCGTCTGATAACGTATACATATGAAATCGAAATTCGAAAACACACTGGTACATGGTACATGGCAGGATTCGAACCTCGACCTCCCGGAGATGTTCACCTAATAAATGTATTGGAGTCCTTTTTCTACATCTTGGTTTCTCCTTCTTTTGCGTGGCGCAGTTTACGTCAGGGACAGATCATAATCCTGTAAAAGCGGTCCGAAGATACCTACTCATTGCTTTCCACGAGACAGGTTTCGAGCTACCGATCACTCAATACTTCCGTAATGGGTACATGAAGTATTCTAATCATCACAAGGATTTCCGGTCTGGTCCTGCGCTGCCCGCATCCATCGACCTCCCGCGATCCTCACCAGGTCGTCGGTCCACCGCGTGGGAGGCCCGCCTACGTTACGTTTTCCGGTGCGCGGTCGCGACTCGAGAAGTTTAATGACCCATCGGCCATTCTACGAGTTATGTGCCCTGCCCACTTCCACTTCAGTTTAGCGATTCTGTGAGCTTTGTCGGTTACTTTGGTTCTCCTCGCTTCTGATTCGATCACGCAGAGAAACTCCGAGCATTGCACGCTCCATTGCCCTTTGGGTGACCTTGAGCCTTCTTATGAGGCCCATAGTAAGCGACCATGTCTCAGTTCCGTTGGGTTTGGTTGCTTGCCATCTGCGGGGATTCTTCGCACCCCGTCCCGCCGTAACCATGACTGCTACCAGAGCCAGGAATAGCAAGGCCGCCGGGGACTAGGAGCCGTTTTCTGGGTGTGGTATTCATAGGGGGTTTTGCCGTAATCGCCACGCTTGGCAGGCGGGTTGACGATCGCAGTGTGGTTGCAGGTGTGTTGCAATGCACGGAAAGGACGCTGCTGCCCATCCTCCGGTTTTAAGTCCCTTAGTCGACTCTTACGACCCCCATTGGATGAGATGAGATGGTCCTATTCTTAGGCGGGAGCCATACGGCCTAGGCATTCTAAAACGACCCTATATTTGTTCCCAGAGCGGTTCCTGTGGTGGAGCGTATTTTCGACCGTGGCTCCGATGACGCTCAGCGGTTTCCGCGATCTAGGCTTTGAGTTCTCGAAGGCGGTGTTCGGGCTCCAGCAGCGCTCGCCGCGCTGGAAGGGATGCACGGCCAACGTGAATGCTAACTTCGGCGTGGCGCTCAGCTACTTGTACGTGAAGCGGCATTTCGACCTGAAGTCCAGACAGAAGGTGACTTGGTTTAACAGGCTACTAATCTACTTAACCAAATGGGTAATCAAAGGCGTTGGAGTTGACCAATAAAAAGGCATACTGAGAAATGCTGAGACTGAAAAAGATTCAAAGGTCAAAACAGAACTTTTCTCAAAAATTAACTGTAAACTACGATAGTACTTTATTTTAACGAAAATAATGAGCCCTTAAATATATAATAGGTCTAGCCTACCTATACCAAAGTGTTATGTGAGCATAGACTGCCTATACCTTACACATAGGTAGGAAAGGAAAAAATCTTATGTGTTTGTTATCGAAAAAGTGTTCAAGGTAGGTTAGGTATAACGTAAAAATCCAAGACGCTCATGATGAGCGAATTTCGAGTTGGAAATCAAGTACCTACTTACCTAAGCTAAGTTAAAGTTCGATTTTCCTCAACTCACGTCCTAGCTCTTTTAACACTAATTGGCCCCTCTAACCCCCAGGCTATAGAGATGGTGGAAGACGTCCGCTCGGCCTTCGCAGCAGCGGTGCAAGAGCTGGACTGGATGGACTCTACCACCCGCCACAAGACCCTCAACAAGCTGAAGGCGATCCGCAATTTCGTGGGGTTCCCTGGGTGGCTGCTCACCACTGAACAACTGGATAAGCATTACAAACATGTAAGCGAGGTCTAAACTAAGCATGGTAATAATGAAAATAGGATACATAATATACGGCAATGTACTCACTGGTGGTAAGATCACAAGGTCCGGCTGGGTGTGTATCGCTGTCCGCGTCACACGTGCCGCCTGCGCGTGTTGCTCTCTTGATCTCCCGCGGGTGAGGCTCCGTCTTAGCCTTCAAGAGTCGGCAAAGCTCTGGTATAATAACTCCCTTTACGTACAGAGAAAAACTACTCCATGCGAGTTGAACGAAATAGTGTTTTAGAGCTCCGTACATCAACAGGTGTCTCAACAGCGTGTCTTCCTGCCCGCCCGTCCGTCTGTCACAGCCAATTTGCTCCGAAGCTATTGGACTGATTGAGTTGAAATTTGGTACAATATGCAAGTCGGTGACCCAAAGATGAACGTGTAACGTAAATTAATGAATTTTAAACATGGGGGCCACTTTTGGGGGGCAAATTATAAAATTTTAAAACTTATTTGTGTGACCCTAATTCACACTTGGCCGGCTATTTTAAGGATTGGTATTAAAGCACAAAATGGTATTAAAATGTTTGTCTGACGTCTCGATTCTCTGTTAGTAATTGGATTCTTTGTAGGTACTGTTTCTGTACTGTGGCAATAACATTGTAATAGGAAGTCAGATAACTAAGTACGTACGTACCCTGTGTACGAGTATGTAGCTGTGCGTGTGCGTGTGCGTGTGCGTGTGCGTGCGGATGTTCGGCGGAGTCGGATAGGTGAAGATTGCGTAGAGATAGAGAAGGCTAACTTGTTGCAGTTCACTAAAGTACGAATTTATAAATAAACAGATTTACCGAAAGAAAGGTCTTGTCTTTAGCGTTGAGTCTGAGAGTATAGTATACATTATAGTAGTGCGACGGGGGCGGGCGGGGAACGACTGACGTGTTATGAGTTGTCGTGTTGAGCCCCATGTATTAGATATTTAGTATCCTTTAGTATTAGTCCTTCTGGGGCCAACAAGAGGAGAGGACGGGGAGTGGAGGCAAAGATTTAACCAGGAGCTGGAAGACCTAGTGACCGAGACGAACATCGTCGGGGAAATAAAAGCAGCCCGACTTCGCTGGCTAGGACACGTAGAAAGAATGGGAGAGGATCGAGCAGCCCAAAAGAGCATATCTTGGAAAACCCTCCGGGCGCCGCCCGGTGGGTCGACCAAGGTATCGCTGGAAAGATGAAGTCGCCAAAGATCTCAAAGAGTTGGGAGTGCCCGAATGGTCAAACTTGTCACAAAATAGATAGATAGATAAAACTTTATTTCACAAAAAAGGCACAATACATAGAGGATAGAGTGGCGCACCTTAGTGTCGGAGGCCAAAATCCACTTCGGGTCGCGGAGCCAGCGAAGTAAGTAAGTAAGTAAGTATTCGTCAACTACGAGCTCCGCAGCGCAAATAAATGTACGCGTAGTACGAGTATGTAACTGTACAACTCGTTACCTCCTTTCTTACACGTTGATATTATAACTAATGTCCGCACCCATCTTCTGCAACAAGTTCCTATATTATCTAATGTAAACATTCAGTGTACACTATTTCACGTCACTATAATACACGAAATACTTTATTTGTATTTTTCCCCCAAGTAATTAGAGAAAAAAACTAAGTACCCGTACGCTGGTTATATGGCGTATTTCAAACTGATGTTCGACCTTAAATTGTTTCAATTCGTTCCTTAGCAACGATGTGCCTTACCTTCATACAGATGAAGATGAAAAACATGAAAACAGATAAAGAATTCGTTGCCAGTCTAAGGTTTATAAACAATCTGAAGGTAATGTTCTTTTGTTTGTATTCAGGCAGAGGTTGTGGAAGGAAACCTGTTCGAGTCATACCTCAAGCTGACGCGGGCCGCCGTCAAGAAGTCGCTGGAGTCACTCAGGGAGAAACCGGACCGGAACAGGTACCCACTATACAATTTCCCACTGTAGTATTTAACCTCATCATCATATCAGCTCAAATACGTCCCCACCGAGGGGCTCGAGTCTACCCTTAATTAGGGCGATCGGACAGTCGACCACGCGGGCACAGTGCGGATTGGTTGACTTCACACACAACCTTCGAGTTTTTTCGCAGGTTTCCTCACGATGTTTTCCTTCACCGTAAGAGCGTCGGATTAACGTACATATTAATTAATTTATTTATTTTATTTCCTTAATGACACCTACAGCGTGCAAATTTAAATTTTAATATTCTTTAATATATTTATTATGAAATCGAATTTCGAAAACATATTGGTACGTGGCAGAATTCGAACAACGACCTCCCGGACAGGAGGTAGCGGCCCTAGCCGTCACGCCACCAGTCCACCACCGTGCAGGCGCGCACGCGCACCGACACGACGCTCGGTGCACCACCGTGCAGGCGCGCACCGACACGACGCTCGGTGCACCACCGTGCAGGCGCGCACCGACACGACGCTCGGTGCACCACCGTGCAGGCGCGCACCGACACGACGCTCGGTGCACCACCGTTCAGGCGCGCACCGACACGACGCTCGGTGCACCACCGTGCAGGCGCGCACCGACACGACGCTCGGTGCACCACCGTGCAGGCGCGCACCGACACGACGCTCGGTGCACGACTGCACGGTGGTGGTAACCTAAAGATGCATATTTGACAACGCTAAACAAGTTAAAATATCGACTTCAATCGCAACAACTTGGTACAATTTTGTTGATAAAATTTGTATGGGACAACTCTGGAGGCATACCTTATCAATTAGACGAATAATTAAAACATGTTTATAATCGGCGAAGAGATCGCGTAACATATTATGAAAATACGGTCGAATTGAGAACCTCATCCAACATATCAGCCAAAAGACATGCACTGCTGAACAAAGATCTCCCCTAAGTATTTCCACAACGTCCATGTCTGCGCCCTGCGCTGCCCACGTCAAGCAGCTTTGAAAATAAGTATGGTCAATACACGCATCTAATTTTATTCTAATTAGTTTTTAGTTATTTGTTATGCAAGCTTACAAAGTTGCTTTTTAACCGCGTGCGAAGGATTCTAAAATGGAATCACGAGCGCAGCAAGTGATTCAAAAATTAGAATCCTGAGCGTTAGCAAGGGAATCAAAAGAGCAGGAGGTGAAAAATCTTTGCACTCGAGTGCAACACATAACTTTTCATTCCACCTCAGCGAGGAAAAGGCAAAATGCAAAAAAATAACATTTGCGCATTACAAGCAGTTTCAGTCAATTCTGTTAGCGTCAAATAAACTTCCTCGTCGCTATATTCACTCATTTTAGGTTTTTCACTTGTTTTCAAGTTTCTTGTTTTTAACCTTAAGTTTTAACAACTTGAAGTGAAAAGAAAATGGCGCGAAAAAAGCAATTTAAAAAAAAATACACCAAGAAGGTTCCAAGTCTGAGTTTTTAACAAATTAAAAAAGGTTGTATGATAAATTCGGCACCATGGAGGTAGAAGTAAATAAGTAGGTATAATAATGTTTTGAATACACGATGTTCTAAATTAAATTTACTTTATTCTCTAGCGAATAAAAACGGCTTTTGCACTCAGATATCGAAGAGCAAAAATACAATTTCCGAGATGGGGGGGATGAAATATATTTTTGTTACCTTAATTTTTAGTATGTTTTGTTTTTATTGATGTTGTATGATCGAACATTTTAGGTATAATTTCTAATGTAAAGAGGAAGAGCGGTTCCTCTAGACATACGCATGTTTAGCTCAAAAGGAAGCTCCAGCCACAGACATGTTAATGCTTATCCTATATGGAGAAAATAAACATTTATATTTTTATATTAAATTTATTTTTATTTACTCCAATGCCAGAATTATTTTAGGTCTTCCTTGGAGTTTTATGGCAATATGAAGTCTGAAGAAATATTATAGTAGAAAACTACAGAAAAAAAATATTTCTCGTGGAACCACTACTAGTACTTAGTGCCAAAGGTAATTTTTCACTCCCGTGACACTCCAGTTGCTTGATATACGAAAAATATGGAAAAATATTCACAATAATACTGGTATTTCTCGTTCATTATTGTTTTCAACTTATATTTTGTTTCTCACTTTTAAATTTGATGTGAATTAAAAGCGTGTTTTTTAGTTTTTTTAAACTATATTTATTTTTTAGTCTGATGTGTATTAAATACTGGCGATCCTGATCAGGATAATGAGATAAACTTATGAAATTATTGTATTGTCGCCGATTTTTGATAAATGTTCAAAGTTTGAATTAAATCTGTCCGTTTAAAGTGGGTCAAAATCGAGTGCAAATAGTCGGTTACAAACACATACAATGTCAATAGTTACAAACATACAAGGCCCCTGTTTTTTTACCTACCTATTGTAGAAACTCGTTGAAATTAATCTAGTAAATGATGGATTCTATAAAGATTATTTCTGGGTATTTTCAGATGGGTGGCGACAGCTACCACAGTGAACGCCTTCTACTCAGCAACGCTGAATTCAGTCAGTAAGTTAATTAACACGACAAGTGTGGCATCTATATGTAAATGAGTTGTCTTGCCAAAAAGCGTGGGTAGCGTTAAGTATATCGATAATGGGTATTATTCTTTCACGAGTAACGAGGAGCAACGCTTCCCGTGCGGCAGCCGGGTTGGCGGGCACAGTCTGCGTTGTGGTTGTACCACACACAT
This sequence comes from Coleophora flavipennella, assembly GCA_947284805.1. Classification (NCBI taxonomy): domain Eukaryota; kingdom Metazoa; phylum Arthropoda; class Insecta; order Lepidoptera; family Coleophoridae; genus Coleophora; species Coleophora flavipennella. The sequence goes on along the minus strand of OX369264.1, from coordinate 244,689 downwards.
TGGAATAACATAGGCACGCACACAGTACTAAGAAAAGATGCTGCTTCCGATCCTTCGGTTTGTTCCCTTAGTTGCCTTGTGATGGGGCGGTGCTATTCTAGGGCCGCATCACACTCTTATTTTGCACAGTAAAAGGACACCTAATACCAAGTATCAAAAACTCCTTCTCTCTTCAGTCTTTTTGTGGAAAAAAAGCAAAGAAGTTTATACTGCCTATCTCCGCACGCTACTTAATTGTCCCCTTAGTCTGTGTTAATCAGCGCTATAGAATATGCAAATATGTATGGTTGATGTTACCTTATAAATATGATTACCTTATATTAAATACCTACTTGAAATTTTATTTGTTTTTTTCAGCGTTCCCAGCTGGAATACTGAAGCCGCCGTTCTACGGAAACGGAATAGAGGCAATCAACTACGGGTCTATCGGCGCCATCATGGGGCACGAGGTCACGCACGGGTTCGACGATCAAGGTACCTGGCGCGAGTTTGTCCCGTGCCATTAACATAGTTTCGGGGCAATTGACATTTAGAGAAATGGACGAAGGAGGAAATGGCCTTTCGGAGAATTTGACTTTTAGGGAAAGGACGTAAGAGAAATGGACCTATAATACCGACTGGACATTCGGGGAATTAGACGTCAATCGAACACAGACGTTTAAACCTACCGCAAATAGCCATACGATAGACATGTTGTGGAGATGAAGATGGCCCCATTAAATTAAAAAAAGTGGTCAATGTTGACACTTAATCACACCCTGGACACTTCATATAACGGGCCAGAAATGTCATTTCAAAAAAAGGAATGACGGAACAAACAAAATGGCGACGTAATCCTATACGTTCGACAACCAAACTATAACAATCTGTATCAATCTGGGTGACGAGGAGGGGGTGAGGTCGCAATCTAGAGAGCGGCAGAGAGTGTCCGTACTGTACGTTAGTACTAATATAACTATATACGTTGACTTGATTGCCATTCAAATTTGACAAGTACCTACGAGTACCTCTGTTTTTAGTAAACAAAATATTATGATCAAATGATTATGATAAGAAAATTATTAAATTATTTTTTCTTCCATAATAGAACAAAATAATTTAACATCATGTCGCTTACACAGGGTTTAAAAAATTGGTGCAGGACCCGTTAACTGGGGTTCTGCTTATCATACTTTTCCCAAAAGAATCAGGCAATTCTCAAAAAAAAAATTAACCCTCCATACATAAATGCACGGACGTTTGACATAATTTATTATGTCAAACGTCCGTAGTCCGTGTCATACCTACTCCTCTACAGGTTGGAGGCTCTACACTCGAAGTTGTTACCGAATATGTATACCTGGGACAAACAATCCAGTTAGGTAGGTCCAACTTTGAGAAAGAAATCAATCGTCGAATCCAACTCGGCTGGGCAGCGTTCGGGAAGCTTCGCAATATCTTTACGTCCCAGATACCGCAGTGTCTTAAGACCAAGGTCCTCGACCAGTGTGTGTTGCCAGTGATGACGTACGGAACTAACACGTGATCGCTTACTATGGGCCTCATAAGAAGGCTCAAGGTCACCCAAAGGGCAATGGAGCGTGCTATGCTCGGAGTTACTCTGCGTGATCCAATCAGAAACGAGGAGATCCGTAGGAGAACCAAACTAACCGACATAGCTCTCAAAATTGCTAAACTTAAGTGGCAGCGGGCGGGGCACATTGCTCGTAGAACAGATGGCCGTTGGGGCAGTAAAGTTCTCGAGTGGCGACCACGCACCGGAAAACGTAGTGTAGGCAGGCCTCCCACTCGGTAGACCGATGACCTGGTGAAGGTCGCGGGAAGCCGCTGGATGCGGGCAGCGCAGAACCGGTCGTCGTGGAGATCCTTGGGGGAGGCCTATGTCCAGCAGTGGACGTCCTTCGGCTGATATGATGATGATGATGACATAAATGCACAAAATTAGCCGATCAGCTGATCGATTTGTATGAAGTTTTTTTTTGCGATTTCAGCAAAGTTATAGAACAATAGTTGTTCAGTATGATGAGTAGAAGCCCCAGTTACCGGGACCCAAACCAATTTTGTAACCACTGTATATTATAAGTTACGGTGATGCCGAAGATACCTACCTACCGTACCTACCAAGATTTTCACCATCATCATTTCCACAACGATCGATTCCGCACTGCCCGCCTCCAGCAGCGTCCCGCGACCTTCACCAGGTGGGCAGTCTACCAAGGTTGAGGCCTGCCTACGATACGTATTCCAGTGCCCGGTCGCTATCGCTACTCAAGAACTTTACTGCCTTAGCAGCCGTTCATTTAATGAGCCACCTATGTGCCCCGTCCTCTGCCACTTTAGTGCAGAAGTTCTCTTACGGACCTGTAGCTAGAGCGACCGAGTGGCGCCCGCGCCGCGCCACGCGTGTTACTAGCACGGACTAATACGGGCTGATGATAATGATGAATCCATCGTCAATTTCACACTTAAAATTGTTATACAAGTTTTCATTACTTTCAACAAACAATACTTACCTACGCACAAATATCATATAACATTTCAGTACAGAGAAAAACACTCCAGAAAGTAATATGTAACGGTGTCTCTTTTTTATTTTCTTGGTCCAAGAATGTATGAAATAGTGTGCAAGGAGGCAGGAGGGCGCGTGCACGCGCGCGCGCGCATGTTCAGACGGACGGGCGGATGAACGGACGGACCAGCAGACGGACGGATCCACGCACGGATGAACTATTAAGAGGCGTTCTTGTGTTAAATATATTGAAAATACTAGGCTTGCAGGAGCTGTTGAGAGATCTTCTGATCTTGATTCTTTGCAAGGAAACAAAAAAGTTCATCTCGATTACATAGTCTTATTTTTCGAATTGGGAAAACCACTAGCTATTTATTACTCGGTGGAAATGGCAATTTCAGGTCTTGTGTTATTTAAAGCCTTTGCCAGACCATAAATTGCTTAATGTCGTCATCGTCAGCAAAAATGTAGTATTGTTCACCAGGTCGTCGCTACGACGAACAAGGGAACCTGAAGCAGTGGTGGTCGGCGGCCACGCTGGAGCACTACCACGGGAAGGTGCAGTGCATCATCGACCAGTACTCGCAGTACCACATGGCGCAGCTGCCCAATTACACCGTGAGCACAAAATGTACTATTGGTCACCAGGTCGTCGTTACGAGGAGGAAATCTGAAGCAGTGGTGGTCGGCGGCGACGGTGGAGTACTACCATATACCATTAACATTAGCCTTGAAAACGCTTTTTTCTGATTGTACTTTAAACCATGTTTAGCCACATACCTCTCACACACTCTAATCGCGCGGCCAGCAGCACCATGTCATCAAGATAGCTTTAATTTTTTACGCATACACCATCGACATAACAACCGACATGCATGCTGCTCAGCTCGTCTATAAGCTCGCTCACATAAAGGCTGAAGAGGTTTGGCGAGGACAGCTCCCCCCCCCCCTGTCTTGCCTGCCCCACACACCAGACCATAATCTTCAGAGTAGGCGTCCGCCCATTTAACACAGTTGCGCTGCTAGCTGTACCAATACTCAAAGACTGATATCAGTTCGTTGGATATCCCTGTTTTCTGTTATTTATCCCATAAGACATCAAAAAAAACCATATCGAAGGCCTTCGACAGGTCCAGGAAACCAGCATAGATAGGCGTATTCCTGCCTGTGCAGTACCGGACGGTATGCTTGAGTGACAATTTAGCGCTTTTCGTGGTTATCCACGGAAACCGTAGGATTATTCCTGCGCGAAAACCAAACTGGGAATCGTGTAGGTGTATTTTCTTAATTGTCTGTCAAGCAAACCATCCAGCACTTGTGCTATCACTGTGGCTAATGACATGGGTCTATAGTTGTCTTTATCTGATACTAGCTGTTTCCCGCGGCTTCACCCGCGTGGACAACGTTTCTATGACTATTCGAGGGTGCGCAGTGCGCGAGCCGCAAGTGGATCGCGAACGTAAAAAAAAGTAACCTGTGTGTTAATCTAGGTCCTAAACTGTCTACCTATCAAATTTCAATCAGATCCGTTCAGTAGTTTTTGCGTGAAGAAGTAAAAAACATACACACTCACAAACTTTCGCCTTTATAATATCAGTGTGATATCACCTGTCTTGTTCCTAAGTATTGGTACAACTATCGTATGCATATAAAGTGTTGCGGCGCGATACGAGTGGCGCACGCGAAGGGTGAAGAACAAGCCCCACAGGACCCGAGGCAGGTGGGCCCAGTCACCCCAGCGTTGTGCAGGTGCTCAATACTGAGGCCATCGTGCCCCGGTGATTTACCCCTGCCCATGCTCACAATCACTGCAGCTACATATTTAGCCGAATAACAAAGAGTGACACTTATAAAGCTAATCGTAGTACCTTGCTTCATTCATATCAGCTCATATACGTCCCCACCGAGAGGCTCTTGCCTACCCTGAATTAGGGCGATCGGGCCTTAGTCGACCACGCGGGCCCAGTGCGGGTTGGTCGACTTCACACACAACCTGCGAGTTTCTTCGCAGACGTGTGCAGGTTTCCTCACGATGTTTTCCTTCACCGTTAAAGCAATCGGAAAGTATAATGTACGTAAGTTTTTGAAAAACTCATTGGTACATTGACCGTCCAGATTTGAACCCGGTACCTCTGGTAGAAGGACCGAGTCGTTACCAGTTGAGCCACCGACGCTTTAGTACCTACCTACTAAAACTAATATTTTAGTCCCCTGCCTGATTTCAGGTAGGAACTTCAAATAATTATACTTACTATAAGTAGTCCAATTCAAATGCCAAGGACTCATTCCACTTGAGGCGGTCATTAATACTTTGTTATCGAAGGTATAAAGCAGTAGGTACTTGTGGTACAAAATTTATCACCTGTTCGATCAATTTGGTATGGAGAGTCCAATATTTTTAGACTATTTTTTAAAAGATGCAACTTTTATAGTTTTTAAAAAACTAAGTTTGAAAAAGGACCTACCTTGACGACATTATCGTCAATAACTCAAAAACAATGGAAAGTCGCCTTCTGGTAATTCTGTCAAAGTGTCTTCCAATCCCGCTGATACTGCAGTATGAATCATTGAAATGACAAATGGGCCCACTGGCGTAGGGAACAAACCCGGCAAAACCCTCTGTGATGTCTATTTTTTCAAGTATTTTTTCTTCACTGCACCGTTTGCGAAATAGTGATCGTATCTAAATGTAAAGGTCTCTGGGATATTTAATAGTTGTTGCAGTAGCGTCCACACACTCGGACTTTTAACTACGCTTTTACCATCATGAAAACTGAACCTTGTCATACGGTATCATAGTGTGACATATCTAAACTCACTAATTGCGTATGACTCCGCATGTAGATACCCTTGATAGTTATTAGATACATCATTTATAAACAATATAAAATAAATAAATAACCTCAAGTTCTCACCTGTGAATCTTAAATGTGTCAGGTGCACGGGTTTAACACGCAAGGCGAGAACATAGCTGACAATGGCGGCCTGCGCGCAGCCCTCAACGCTTACAAGCTGTTCTCACAGCGACACCCCGCCGCCCGACGGGACGTTCTGCCTGGTCTGCCTACCTACACACCGGAGCAGTTATTCTTCCTAGGTTTCGCGCAGGTACACTAACTACTCACCCATATTCTAGAGTAGTCTCTGTTGCGTTGCCAACATATACTTATACAGACAAGTTTACATAATAAGTAATCTTATTAAGTAGGTAATTAGTTACTTACTTCTCTGGCTTAACGACACAAAGTGTGATATCTGGCCTCCTATCGGAACTCGGAAGAACTCGCCACTTGTCCCGGTCTCATGCTCTTTTGTTTCTCGCCAGTCGAGGTTCAAATATTCACTAAAACCCAACATTACTTTCCCCAGATCTGGTGCGGAAACTCAACAGTCGGCTCTCTCAAGTCGAAAATGGTGGAGGGGGTCCACAGTCCCAACAAAATCCGCGTGATCGGGACCCTGAGCAACTCCAGGGAGTTCGCGGACGCCTGGCAGTGTCCCGCAGGGTCGCCTATGAACCCCGAACACAAGTGCGTTTTGTGGTGACAGTGAATTTGTGATTTAGCCATATAAGTGAACCAAAGACGCCAATTTATACGTAAGGAACAAGTTACCGACAAGTTACCGCCTTAGCAACGTATATATATATGATAGTGCTAGCGTAGCCTTAGTTTGTAACGTAGCGTAGATGTAGTGCGCAGGTCGTCCGCACTGGGCGTCACTGCGCGGCAGCGGCGCGGCGCGACCAAATGTTCTTTGTATGAGATAGAACGCACTGCGCGGCAGCGGAACTACGCGCCGCGGCACTGCGCGACAAAGTTGACCAACATAGCAAATATGACGCGCCGTCGCGTAGTTCCGTTGCTGCTAGTGCGGTACTGCAACATATTTGTCTTTCTATAGTTCATAACTTTTCGAATTTATGTTGAGACTTTCTAAGGTTCCTGCGTAAGGAATCTTTGGTGGTAAAAGTGTGTGATATTCTCCTTCATATCGTGATTTAGGAACGTTATACACACACCCATATATTCGCATATTCCTAACATAGCAAAGAAACTTATAACATCATACATGTCAATTCCTTTCATCTGGCTTACAGCCATAGCAATTTCTTCCATGTTGCTCGAACGCTGCTGAACTACTGACAGGCAAAATTTGCTACAAACTGTCGCGCCGCTGCAGTTTGAGTGCGTCATACTGAACTGGGTCGCGTCGCGTCGTGTCGCGTCGCTCCGCTGCTGCCGCGAAGTCGCGCCCAGTGCGGTCTTACCTAGGCAACAATACAATGGCGATATTTGTTTCCGATATTATTTATGAGACATTTCGCTTGTTATTGCTTGCCGACGCTATAAAAGCGCAAAGTATATTGTTGATGTGTACCAGAAGGGGAAGGCTACGCGAGAGAGTATGCGCAACGTGCTTACTGTTTACAATTTGTTTCCATATAGTACGGAGTGTACGTACTACGTACTTACCACACGTACTCTTCTAGCTCAGTACAGTTTATAGGTATACTAACATGCGGTTGACCGTACTACTGTGACGGTTTATACGGTTAGAACATGGCAAGTACGAGTTATGGCTCGCTTCGTCGTGGTCCTGTTACATTTAGCCTAAACTACTTCTAACACTGCCCCCGCTCCCCTCTCCCCACTTGTTCTAATTCGTCATCTAATGGCGGAAAAAGAGGCAAAAGCTAGTAAACAATAATTTATTTTCGAATCATGAGTTAAGGTCTTAAGTCCATACAACAATCCCATAAAAAATAAAATAAATAGAAAAACCCCTCACTTTAATTTTTTCTTTCCCTAACAATCGTTATACCATTGCCCCTCTAAAAAGCTTATTTTATTCACTGAAAACAGTGAATAGAAAGCTCTTTTGATCACTATTTTGGTGTTTAAATTTAGAACACACCAATATATTCGATCTCCATCTGAATGCTATACAACTTCCTTGCGCAAAAATACTCGATACAAACTCCTTGTCCAAAGAATATTTGAGATACGAACTCCTTGTGCAAATAACTCCTCGAGCTTTGATTGTTCGGCATTTTCGAAAAGAAATTTAGCATTAGAATAAAAACTGTCTTCTGTTCTTTGCTGTCATTTCATTAGTAAATTGGCTCTATTTTGAATACTATAAGCAATAAAGCTTTCGTTTTTTCTTCAAATGTCAATTTTCGCTCAAATGTTTCTTTTCCTCGGAGTCATGGTATAAAGTATAGTATGCAACTCCTTAATAAAACGGATTTATATCGAGGAACATGAATCACTTGCGTCGCCCAGGATTCTAATACTTGAATCATGAATCACTCCCTCCGGTCGTGATTCAGTCGTTAGAATCCTTCACTTGCTCGTGATTCACCTATGGCCCTCGCTTTAAATCCGTCCTATATTCACTAGTTGCATAATATACTATTATTCTAAAACGTTCATTTTGCTTACCACGAAAAGGTAAACAAGTCACACTACATAAGAAAAATCTAAATACAACCTGCAAAATAGTAGAGCCATGGGGAAACAGCCGATTTTTAGGATTTTTTAGAGACGAATAGTGATTTGTTAAGATAAGTGTGAGCATATTCATAGCAACTTCCCGTTTCAGACAAGTGGACCAACTGTCAAACCAAACTATTGTAGCATATACCTATACTTATAAAAATTTAAAAAAAAAAAGACCTACAGTACTCGCATATGATGTGTAACATGCAGTAACATGTGACAAAATACTTATGAAATTAATTAATTATCGGGTCGTACATTCACGGGCCGACCCTTCGAATAGTAGTATGTCATCTTTGCCTTTGCCATCACACTAGGCGGCATGGCTATGACAACCTTAGTTTTCGAGAATTAAAAAACGTTCGCATTTCCTGTTACACATTTCCGTCCCGATTCACGAAATCACTCCCACAAATTGCAGGAAAGCGAGAGCAAAGATGTTACACATCAAAAAACGAGACCTACAGTACTCGCATATGATGTGTAACATGTGACAAAATACTTATGAAATTAATTAATTATCGGGTCGTACATTCACGGGCCGACCCTTCGAATAGTAGTATGTCATCTTTGCCTTTGCCATCACACCAGGCGGCATGGCTATGACAACCTTAGTTTTCGAGAATTAAAAAACGTTTGCATTTCCTGTTACACATTTCCGTCCCATTTCACGAAATCACTCCCACAAATTGCAGGAAAGTGAGAGCAACGATGTTACATATCAAAAATTCGAGCGAGACCTACAGCACTCGCATATGATGTGTAACATGTGACAAAATACTTTAGGTTAGTTAGATTTGATGACGATATTGTACCTGGGTGGCGGATCTGACAGTAACGAAAAAAACCGACCAAGTGCGAGTCGGACTCTCGTAAAGTAGAATTCCGCGCTTTCGCGATTTCCTGTTACACAAATCCGTCCCATTTCACGAAATCACTGTTACACATTTCCGTCCCATTTCACGAAATCACTCCCACAAATTGCAGGAAAGCGAGAGCAAAGCTCATTCGTCAGATCGAATAGCGCGCGCTTTCGCGACTTCCTGTTACACATTTCCGTCCCATTTCACGAAATCACTCCCACAAATTGCAGGAAAGCGAGAGCAAAGATGTTACACATCAAAAACTCTTAAGGGTCTTAGGAGGTTCGAGTTTCCATAAAAATGTCTTTCCGATTTAATATAATAACTACATGCCGGATTGAATCCAAGGTTGACACATATCGATGTTTATAATTAGTTTGTGATGTACTAATATAAAACGGGGAAAAATAAGGGAAGTTTCAAACTTTCAGTACAAAACTAGTTTAAGCCTTCGTTTATGTAGGCATGTAGTTTTTGTATTAAACCGAAACTACGTTTGTATGGAAACTCGAGCCTCCTTGCGACCCTTAATACTTGTTTCAGCAGTCCCTTAATATAGTGCCTTAATGTTATTAGATCATTTTGTTCTTCCGTTCCGATGTTATGATTTTTACATTTTTTGACTAAAATGACGGGTAGGCTTTTTGGCTTAGCTACATTACTATAGGTACGTGTTTATTTTTCCAAATCTTCCACAAACGTAAGGGACGCAAATACATACTGAAATAGTATTTTTCCAAATCTTCCACAAACGTAAGGGACGCAAATACATACTGAAATAGTATTTTTCCAAATCTTCCACAAACGTAAGGGACGCAAATACATACTGAAATAGTATTTTTCCAAATCTTCCACAAACTTAAGGGACGCAAATACATACTGAAATAGTATTTTTCCAAATCTTCCACAAACGTAAGGGACGCAAATACATACTGAAATAGTATTTTTACCTAAAGCGTCACTTAACAGCGCGTAACCTACTGAGAAACTTTGAAAGAAAAAGGAAATTAATGCTAACTCAAAATATTTCAGTAATGTCAAAAGGTCAAGCATATGATACATTAGGTAAACTGGTCTACAGCATTTTTGCGCACGGGTTATACATACATACTTTGTTTTTATTGCTTTTATACCTATAAATAAGAATAAGGACAAAAAATAGTTCTGGATTTGCTTTTATGTGTAAAAATTGGAAAAATTCAAATCAATGAAAATACATAAAAAATAGACATAGAGATGATTTATTAAAAGATACCGAACATCCATTTACGATCCATTCTTACAATACAAGTTTTAAAATAGAGCCCAAATGTTTAAAAATTAACACTTTCTCTTTTCCTGTCATGTTCAGTACAAGTTTATCTTAGTAACCCCCAATTATAGTCCCCCATCATGCTTGTATCATCATTCTTGCATCTGCAAGAGTTACATGACACATGTGGAGCCCATTTTTTGTCTTGATTTTTAACAGGTCATCTACCTAACTTAAGTAAGCTTGATATGTCTCGCAAATCTTTAATTTTGCGCTTAAATCAAATACCTATAGCAAAACGAGTCGGCGTCTCGTTCACAACTTCTCGAAGCTATTTTGTGCAGGTTGATACAGCGAAAAAAAATGAAACGCGTTATTCCTCTGTAATGTGCAATCACATATTGTCGTACACAACGAAACACGCAAGAAACACTACCCCCCAACACGTACGTTATTTGATATTTCGGAATATTAAAAGATAAAAAAAAGATAATTTTAATGTTTTTTTACGTTTCTTCTAATATTGTTAATGTGTAAAAACAAGTGATGGTCTCAGTGGCTATTCAGACGTTTCGTTGTGGTTAGTGAAAGTCCAAATCACGAAAGGTCCGAATCGCGGATGGTCCAGATCGCGAAAGATCCAAATCGAGAAAGGTGCAATTTTCAATTTATGGCTTAAAATTATTCACTCGTGCGTGATACTTATCAACTTTCCCAACGTAACAATTAGACGTCTCATTTTTGTTTCAATTAATATGCTCTGTGTTACCTAACCACCCTTGATATAATACATCTATATGTATCTATATATCTATATGTATCTGAAGATTGAACCTTTCGTAATTTGGACTTTCCGCGAATAGAAGTATTATGACCATTCGACCAAATGGGATTTGGACCAACCGCGACGGAACGTATTCAGTTAGTACAAAATAATGAAATGAGTGATGTGTCTGAAATAATACGAACAAACTATTTCATAACACAAGTATTGTACTTGTAATTTTTTATTTTTTATAAGAATAAACTATTTATTTATAAAAAAAACTATGTTTTTATTTCTTTCTAATGTATTGAAACTTATACACAGGCGCGGAAACTTTGGTTCCTTTTTGTACTCGTTTCGGTTTCATGATTTTGGCGCTGTTGTCCTGTAGATGGCGTTTGAGTTCCATCTTCTGTTGGACTACTGTCAACTCTTTCTCTCTTTCTATTCTTTTGGCAATCTCCTTGAACGTCTTCTCTTTCGTCTTTTTCATTGTCAGCATAGTCTGAAAAATAAACCAGAAATTGTCAAATTTTCTCCTTTTCCTGAATTAATTTTAAAAAGCCCACCATGAAGACATTTGAGAGCTATTGACTTCAACTCATTTGATGGGAAGTGTCAAGGATGCAAGTGGACTTCTCACAGAGGCGTATTTAAGAATTCGGCGCCCCGGGCACAAAAATAAATCCGCCCTTCTAAGTGACAAAAAACCGGCCAAGTGCGAGTCGGAGTTGCGCGCTAAGGGTTTGCCGCGCGATAAACGTCAACACTAAAGTACCTACCTACTTGTACAATATTTTTCCGCTACTTGATATATTGGTAACTCTTTGTCTATTGAAATTGTTTTTATCAAAGAAAATGTATTAGAAATTATCGACTACCTCATTCAAATGTCTACTACGACTGGCGAAAGAACAACCGAACGGCCGCCCCCCACCTCTTGCCGCCCCGGGCGAAGTGCCCCCCTCGCTCGACATAGGGTAAATACGCATCGCCTAGTTGTAAAGTACTGAATGAAAAAAAGTAAGCCCAGCCCACATCCATCACATTCCATTTTTGTCAAAAATCTTTTTTTAACAATCATACTTCAGGTTTGTCACGAATGACAAACGTAAGAACCACTAATGATGGATCACACGCATAAAAATTCATATTCGTGAAATCCTTTCCATGATAAGAACAATCGACAAACTAGACTTCACAGTTGAATCACAAATTTACAGTTGTATAAGTTTTCACCCTTCGAGTGTTCCTGGTACGGTGTCGGTTACGTTACATTACAGTGTCGCGAGTTCAATGGTTTTTTCCTCAATAAATGCCGCCTAAATACCGTCTAGAATCTAGATATTCTAACTTACCTACTACGGAAAATATTTACGACATAGGATCAGGCGTCCGTCACTTGCTCAAGGCCACGCGTTATATGCCTACCGCTAAACGTATCGGAGACGATACAACGGACAGTAGGTTGACGCACGCCTGAGTGCTCGCACGTCACATTTACCGCTCTGACTATCGAAATGCCGAAACCACGCAATTATTGTGCAGTGGATGGGTGTCACAGTCAAAAGAAAAATGAAAATTTGTCATTTTTTTCATTGCCGAGAGACGAACAAAGGTACCTAAGTTAATAGTATTTTAAATCTTTTGTTTTTTTTTAATTCCCTTTTCTCATTCCTTTACAAATTATCATCATTTATTCCTTAAACTTAGAACAATGGTGGGTAGGTACCTACTATGTTAATCGTCATAAATTTCAGGTATTACTTTTGTGTTTTTTTATATAAATAACAGTTACCTACTTAATGTCAGAACATAGTAGGTACCTAGCGTCGTCGTCGTGATTTAGGTAGGTATGTCAGAGAATAGAAGTACTAATGCGCCGGCCACTCGGTAGCTGAGGGGCACTTCTATAGCTGTAAATAAACCGTTTAAAACCAAAATCCAAGGTTTAACTTGTCAAGTACCATTACGTCATCGAAATAACTCCATCAAGCACCGCCCCCCCGCGCGCGCCGCCGACTTTTATTACCAGGACGAATGTAAACGAAAAAATCTCAAGAACTTAGCACAGATTACTAAATAGTTAGTTCGTAAACTATAGCTTGCATTCACAAGCCGTTTTTTGTTATGACTTGTAGATAGTAACAGAAAACCTATTTTCGTTACGTTTTTACCTAGGTTTCACTTAAAATAACAATAATTCAAGCTCACAATGAGGCCCTCTTGGGGAATGTTTTTGTATGAATAGTAGGTATGAAATTCTCCGTCAACTCAAGTAAAAAGCCATCTTTGATTGATTTTTCTCCGCTTTGCTCCTGTTTCCCTTTTGATTATTTGTTAAAATTATTTACGAGGTTTCAAATATTTTCGACATTAAAATTTAATAATCGGGAATTCAGAGAAGGGAAAAAATGCATCTATCATTTTATTAAACTCAAACATATTTGATTGACAAATATAAAATAATTGATTTTCTACAACATTCGTTTCATTACCAAAATCATCATAAGTACAACCCTAGCACATTCGCTCGATGACGCGCTCGCACGTGGGTCGCGCGGCGAGCAAAACAATCTCAACTCTCTGTATGCGTAGTTATGGTACATTTCTTCTCGCTGCAAACAGCTGGTATTATTATTAAGATTTTGTAGGCTAATATAGCGTAGGTATTTAAGCTTTTGTATGGGAGTGGTGTATCTGTTACGAAGTAACTATTTAGTAATCTGTGATAGGATGCTTAAGTCGGTAAGAGTACCTAACTATTTTCGGAGAACCTCAGTAAGTATGCTGTGCTGGGGTAGATAATATAATAAAGAAATAATTTCATAAAGAACTAAGAGTAAAATAGTGGAATAGCTAATGTTTTCAAATTTCTTTATTTGTTAGCCTTGTGCTATACAAGTTGGTGCCAAACTCCAGTCTAAGTTCTCGCGAGTGGAATTCGTCAAAAGAGCAGTGTTTCAGAAGATACAGGTGCGTAATTTGCAAACAAGATCTTCACAACGACGACTCCATTTGGTCGAAGCGCCACATGTAGGGCAGGCAAGTTTGCAGTACATTGCGCACTGCGGCAAAACGCACGCCGCCTGCGGGAGTTGCCGCCTGTCGACTCGTAAATAATAGGTCATATTTGACACAAGACACGCTGCTGGCCGCTCGATGTACAACGAACAACAAATCGATTCAACTGTCGAGGCCCTAACGGATCTATCGATTCTATTGACCCCACAGATTCTGATGTCTATGGGGAAGGCACGTAAAACGTATTATAAGCAGCTGCAATTTCCAAAAAAATTCATGCTTTTCAGCACGCTCAGCAATTTTCAAAGAAGAAAACAAGGAATTACAAAGGTGGAATTATGCAATTTACAGTTTAACAACGACAAAGTCAAAAAGGAAGTCCTTGGATGCTGGCGTCGACGACGAACTCAAAATTATGCAGCGAGTTTTATCAAAGAGAGCATACATTGCGTAATATAACCGTGTTCCGTTCAAGTGTGGCACAAGTACCGCAGCTCACTCAGTTACTCGCTAACCGCTACTGAACTTGTGACAGTTTTCACTAAAATAAAAAAATATGCCGGGTTGCGTGCTCAGATATTACGTCACTCAATAAGTCCGTAGGATAACCAATATTTTTTTACAAAAATCTTTTTTATCGCTCGACATACCCATATTCTCCTAGAGCTATACGGGCACTCCATCGTTTTTCTAACATTTCTATGCCTCTATTATAGAAGGATTTGTCCAACCCTTCAAAGTACGTTTGAGTTTCAGCTATAACTTCCTCGTCAGAGGCTTTCTTTCCTGCTAGCTGTTTTTTGAGGTTTGCAAATAGATAGAAGTCGCTAGGTGCTAGATCTGGCGAGTATTGGGGGTAGGGGCAGCAGTTCAAAACGTAACTCTTCTAATTTGGCTATCGTAGCTACGGACTTGTGGCAAGGTGCATTGTCCTGGTGAAAACGGAGCTTTTTCTTCTCCGTATGAGGTCCATTTTGTGCTATTTCTTGTTTGAAACGCGTCAGTAATGGTTATATAATTTTCGCTGCTGATCTTTTTTCCTTTTCCTAGATAGTGTATGAAAATAATTCCATGTGAATCCCAAAACTCGGATGCCATAACTTTCCGAGCCGAAATTTGCGTTTTTGGTCGCTTTGGTCGGCTTTCACCGGCAGCTGTCCACTGAGCAGATTGCCGATTTGACTCCGGTGTAAAGTTGTTGTTGATGTTACAATAAAATACTTTCTAGTCGCACCTGAACTCTATGTTTGACTATGGTACTGTTCTTTGTTTGTCTTTGGTCGGACGCCATTACATGAGTGTGTGCTTTTTTTTGTGTCCTGCTATACATCTTCAACATTAAAAATACATTGCCGTCATTAAAAGGATGTTTTTCTTTAAGTCCTAATAACAGGTTATGGGCCCAGACGCTCTGCAGCACTCATAACTCTGTATTAGGTGAAGACTGTGTTGACGGCATTTCGCTGGCGTGGGGTTTTGGCGGCGTGTGGGTTGTGGTGGGTCCAGGTTTTGCGGTGAGAGGAGATCACTGCTTTGGGCATCGGCACGCAGCTATCATCGACAGCGAATAAGTTGAAATCCGGGGAAATGGATCAATTGGGAGTTGGAGGATTATCAGGAAGCGTCCTGAAGCTCGAAGGTCAAGGAAACTGGAGTGTATGGAAATTCCAGATAAGTGTGATACTAAAAGGGTTGGATGTATTTTCAGTAGTCGACGGGACAGAAAAAGAGACTACGGAAAAGAAAGAAGAATGGAGAAAAAGAGATGCCAAAGCACAGAGTGTTATAGTCACCCGACTCAGTGAAAATGTCATGGTGCATGTTCTAACTTGTGAGACGGCAGCAGATATGTGGGCAAAATTATTAAGTATTTATGAGCAGAAGTCGAGCACAAGTGTCCATTTGCTTCAGCAAAGGTTTTTCAATTTCAAATATGAGGACGGAATGGACATGAACATATTCCTATTTAAGCTACAAGAAATGACTAGCCAACTAAGACATGCAGGGGAGGAGGTCTCTGAGAAGTTCATAATTACTAAAGTGCTCATGTCTTTACCAGAGAAATTTGCTCACTTTGTGTCTGCCTGGGAGTCGGTGGATCCAGTTAACCAAAAATATGATAATTTAGTCTCAAGACTTTTGGTTGAAGAAGAAAGAATAAAATCGAAGAATAGCAGCGAAGAGGGTGAAAATGTTGCTATGTATGTGAATAAAAAGGAGAATGTCAATTTTACAGGAAGAAAATGTTTCAAGTGTGGTCGCCTTGGACATTTGATTCAGGAATGCAGAAGTACAAAAGACATGCGTAAATGTTTCGTGTGCCATAAAACTGGTCACTTAAAGTATCAGTGCCCGAAACGAAGTGAGGGAAGAAGCGAATTTAGTGAGAAGAAGAGTAATGCATTTATAACTATATGAACAGTGAGTGCAATGACAGTCGGTCATTTTCATGAAAATTCTCGATTAAAGTGGATAATCGATAGTGGAGCTAGTGAACACATGACTTCCGAACGCACCCTGTTTACGTCATTTCGCGAACTGTCAAATCGCTTTATTATTGTTGGGGACGGACATAAATTACCGGTTTAGGGTGTTTAAGGTATCGTGAAGAGAATTATTATGTTATGGACTTTAAATTGGTGAGTGTGGAACAGTGTGCAGTGTCTCTAATGGAATGGCATGAACGTCTTTGCCATCAAAATGTGGAAACAACGAAAGCGCTATTAGAGCAGAATAACATTAACTTTAGTGGTGATAAAGTGACATGTGAAGCTTGTATCATGGGAAAAGCTCACCGATTGAGCTTTACTCGCAGTGCAAGCTCGACAGAGAGATCATTGGAGTTAGTCCATGCGGACGTGTGTGGGCCATTTGAGGAAACATTACTTGGTGGCTCCAGGTATTTTCTACTTATCAAGAATGACTACTCCAAGTACAGGTATGTGTATTTTATGCAAAGAAAATCACAGGTGTTACAGAAAGTAAAAGATTTTATTCTGACTGCGGAGAGACAAAGTGGTTGTTCTGTCAAAGTTTTCCGGTCAGACAACGGGAAGGAATTCGTTAACAGTGGTATGACAGAGCTATTTGCTAGAAAAGGTATCATACAGCAAACCACAGTCACATATACACCAGAACAGAATGGGCAAGCAGAGCGAGATATGCGTACGTTGGTAGAGGCAGCACGCACACTGCTTAGTTCCAGCAAGTCTAGTAAAAAGTTATGGGCTGAGGCAATCAATATGGTGGTATACGTACTGAACAGGACTAGCAAAAGTATAGAGGAAGGAAAATCACCATACCAAATTTTGGAGCGGAAATGAATTTGATATTAAAAAATTAAACAAAATATTCGGAGAGAAAGTATTTATCCACATCCCGAAAGAGAAAAGGTTTAAACTGGACAAGAAGGCAGAAGAAGGAATATTTGTGGGATATGAAGACTCCAAGGGATTCAGAATTTACTATAAAGAAAAGGAAACAGTGGAAATAAAAAGAGATGTCATATTTTTTAAAGAAAAACAAAAAGAAATTCTTTCTGAGAAGGAAAAGGAAGAGAAAGAGACTATATTACTTGATTTGGAGGAATTGCAAGGTGATGTAGAACAGAAACAACAAAGTTCTATGAATACTGAACAGGAAAGTAGGTCACCTGCCTCAGCTCAGGAAGTATCGAAAAAAAATCAAGATGAAGAAAATAATGCGAGTGAGGAATCTGGTGTTGATCCATTGATTACAACTGCAAGTGGTAGACGAGTAAGAAAACCAAAATGGATGTCGGACTATCTACTAGTGACGCTGGAAAGTGAACCTAAAACTTACAAGGAAGCCATGGAAAGAGAGGATTCAGAGCTATGGAAGGAAGCGATAAACAAGGAGATTGAGCAGTTAAAGGAGAATGGCACATGGTCCTTAGTTCTAAAAGTCCCAGCAGGCAAAGAAGTCATAAGTACAAAGTGGGTCTTGGAAAAGAAGACTAATGAACAGAATGACATGATCTACAAAGCCAGATTGGTCGCGCGAGGGTTCGAGCAAAGTGAAAGCGATAGTTATGACCTTTACACACCAGTTGCGAAACTGAACACTTTTAGAGTTTTTATGAGTGTAGCTACGAAATTAAATTTGAAGGTGGGCCAAATGGACGTTTGTGGTGCCTTTTTGAACAGTAAAATTGATGAAGAAATATATTTAGAATTACCGGAAGGGATAGATTTAGAGTCTAACTACTGTAAATTAAATAAATCTATCTATGGCCTTAAAAAGTCGCCAAAATATTGGAATGAGACAATAAATAATGTTTTGACATCAATGGGGTATCAAAGTTCAGATAAAGATTGTTGCTTGTACTCAAAATGTGAAAATGATGTAAAAACTTTTGTGTTAATATATGTCGATGATCTGTTGTACATGAGTAATTCTGCGAAAGAAATAGAAATGTTAAAGGGAGTTTTATCTAAAACTTTTAAAATGAAAGATATGGGGCTAGTAAAGAAATTTCTCGGAATCAATGTGAATCAGGATATAATTAAGGGATGCACTACTATCAGTCAGAGGGAATATTTATCAAAATTACTAGAATCTTATGGGATGTCAGAATGCAAACCACTATCATTACCGATAGATAATAATTTCAAATTTGAAGTATTGAAACAGGAGAAGCCAGAAAGTAAAGACATAGAGACAAAATGTAGAAAACTGATAGGAAGTCTAATGTATGTTGTAATGGGAACTAGACCTGACTTATGTGCTGTTGTAAACATGTTAAGTAGGTATCAAAGCTGTGCCAGTAAATTACTATACAAGTTGCTCATTAATGTTTTGCGATACATCAAAGGGACCACCTATGTTTAATATATAAAAATGCAGACAATGATGTTATTGGGTATGTAGATAGCGATTGGGGTGGCAGTGATGACCATAGGTCCACTACAGGATATTGCTTTAAAATGTATGGGGGTACAGTTATTTGGGTGTCTAGAAAACAACAGTCAGTAGCATTATCTTCGACAGAAGCAGAATATGTAGCTTTGGCAAGCGCAACTAGCGAAGCTTGTTGGCTGAAGTCCATTCTTAAAGATTTTTGTATAGATGTTGGATCAATAATAATGTATGAAGATAACCAGTCTACGATAAAAATGGCCCATATGGCAGTAGGGAATTCTAGAGTAAAGCATTTGGATATAAAGTTAAGCTTTGTGAAAGATAAGATTAAAAATAAGATTATTGAATTGCAATACATTAGTACCAATAATCAACTGGCTGATATATTAACAAAGGCTTTGGGTGGTATTGCATTTAGGGAGTTCAGGCAGAAGCTGTTTCAGTATTGAACTTAAGTACTTAATGTAGTTGTTTTATAAAGTTTTTTTGTTTTTTTTTGTCTAAAGGTGTGAAAGAAAACAATGTTAATGTTTAAAATATTTTATTGAGGGGAGGTGTTGATGTTACAATAAAATACTTTCAAGTCGCACCTGAACTCTATGTTTGACTATGGTACTGTTCTTTGTTTGTCTTTGGTCGGACACCATTACGAGTGTGTGCTTTTTTTTGTGTCCTGTTATACATCTTCAACATTAAAAATACATTGCCGTCATTAAAAGGATGTTTTTCTTTAAGTCCTAACAACAGTTGTGGATCCATGTTTCGTCCATGGTCACATAGAGCAGGAAAAAATCTTTTTTGTTGCGACTGAATAAGTATCTCCAGACAGCTTCTCGAATATTTAACCCGTTATTGCTTCTGTTCAATAGTGAGCAAACGCGGTACCCATTTTGCGGTCGGGTCGTCCAAAACTAAATTTTCCACTTTTTTAACTGTTTTTAGAATCACTACCGATTTTGGGCGACCGGGGCGCTCTTCATCATCGGTGCTAGTACGACCACGTTTAAAATCAGCAAACCACTTCTCCATCATTTGTCTAGAAGGAGAAGAGTCCTGATAACATGTATCAAGCCATTGCTTTGTCCGGACTAAGGCTTCCATCCCGAGATTCGAGTCTCGATTTCCCGAGAGTCTCGAGCGATATTTAGTCCCGAGATTTTTCATTTCCAGTCGCGGGATTTTGGAGATTTTCGAGAGTAATTCAAACGCTATCTAGATTATATTTCATATAAAGTTTCACGTGTAAATAGGTAGTTATATAATAAAGTGTCAATTTTAAGATACACGTAACTGACTGCAATAAATGCCAAAGATAAGTTGACCACAGCAAAAATGACAGATTTTTACAGTACTAGTGTGAGTATGGAAAATATGGTTGCAAGAATGGCTAAGTTAGACGGCATCTCTTTCCGAATTTTTGCAAATTCAGTAGACCTGCCACAACTTTTCGCCAAAATTCAACTTAAGCTTTCGACTTCGACGACAGGAATTTCTAAAATTGAAAATAGGCAGTGTGAAAAATTCGAAACTGAGATTAATAAGAAAATGACTGCATTAAATTTAAAATTACAAGGAGTTACATTTTCTGCTTCCATTGACGAATGGACCTCGAACGGGAACAAAAAGTATGAATGTAAATGTATATTCTCCGACATTGACAGGTACTGCCAAATTCAGAAATTTAGGATTAGTCAGAATCGTAAGATCTACAAACGCGCTGCACTGTGTGTCTTTATTGCAAAACAGATTGTCAGACTTAGACATAATACTCGATCTAGACCTTGTATGCTTAACAACTGATGGATGCAGCATGATGTGCATTTCATCAAAAATGTTTAGCACACGGACTGCCACTCGCAGTTTTAGATACGTTCTATAAAAAACCATTTTGTAACGAGTGTGATACCAGCAGAATATGTGGATGTGGAATCATGTTTGGATTCTGACGTCGACACTGATGATAATGGATTCCATATCGAAAATAATGCTAAATCAAACACACACCGTCGTGACCTCGTTTTCGAAGATTTGATAGAAAAAGTAAGAGATACTGAAGAAGCATGCTAAAGACAAGTTTGAAAAGGAAATAACACCATTATTAGACTGCAAAACACGTTGGAGAAGCTTAGCTAAGATATCTGCTGTACTTACTGGAAATATTGAAGGTTACGTTGGAATCTCTTTGTAGGCGAGATGCAAATTTATTGACAGCTGACACAGCATTGAAGTTCTGCCTGAAGAAAATGGATTCTCGAGAAGAAGCAACCAGTTTTCGATTAGCGAATGCTCTGAGGAAGCGAATCAAGCAATACAGATTAACAGAAACTAGTCTTTTGCAATATTTGCACAATCCGGACCAGTACTTCAGAGACACTGCTGATTGCGACACTTTTGAATAGCCTGTCGATAGTCGAGTTCGACATAGCTGCAATATTTGCAACGATATTCAAGCGGCTAAATAATACTGAAAATGATACAGCTGTGGATGACAATGATGTGAATGTGATGGCTGTGAAAGAAGATGTCGTTCTCTCGACCAAAGCTGAATTGGATCGAGAAATTGAAAAAGTGATGCAAACACCCCCAATTCCCACTCAATCTGAGGATGGTAACAAAGACGCTGTTTATACGGCATTCAGAATTGAGAAAGCTCTTTTTGAGGATGGTGTAGATAAAGGAAAACATTTTAAAAAAATGCTATGAGTATCTTTTGACAATTCCTCCTACCAGTGTCGAGGCAGAGAGAGCCTTCCCAACTTTTTTTTTATTCACAATTGGTAAACCCTTGACAACATCTCACCTGGTGGTAAGTGACGATGTTGCCGAAGATGGAACGGCTGGCTATTTCTGCATTAAAATTAGATCGTCATTAAGTGACAAAACATTAAACAGTTTGTCATAATACCAAGATTATCGCATGTCTTATGTTTTAAAAAAATAGTTCCATTACTTGTATTTTTCTCTTTTAATAAAAGCAGTACTTACTTTTTGAATTTGATCATTTATTTTTTAAATTTACTTATTAAGTAGCAATGCGTTATAGATACTTAACCTAAAGTCTCAAATCACGAGAATCCCGAGAGTCAGCCGTATAGTCTCGTCTCGATCTCGGGATTGCGAAATAGGTTCGAGAGTGGAAGCCCTAGTCCGGACTCGGACAGTAAATTTTCCCATCAAAACGCAATGCTTTATTAACACTCGAAATTGGTTTTTTACATTGTATTGAAAATTTACAACTATCTTTTTTATAAAGCCCATATTTTTTAAAGTGTTGGCGGAAATATATTGTAATTTTTTCGGGCGACGTATTAAGGATGGAAAAATAGTTGGTTTTATGGATAAATAGTGTGGTAGAAAATTAAAATGGTTACTGTCTAGTTTCTTGCATGTTATAGAATAGATTTATTTAAAATTTTAAGAATATGATTAAACAATATAACATACTTATTGTTATTACCATCATCAACACTTCTAAAATGAATTATCTCGTTTGACCTGATACTGATAAATATATTTATAGTTGGATATAGTTGATCGTAAATATTTGAGTTTTAATTTAATATCTACTATTAAGAACGGACGCTAGCTGAGACACATTTGAAAAATAGGTATTTGAAACAACTGTTGCCGTCGCGCGTTGGCGTTCGCGCTAGAGCGCTATCAATGTGTAGGTAAACCTGTCATTGTGCGATAAGGACAACTGCAGTTCCCGGTGAATATTTCGATTAAAAAATGCAAAATTCGAGGGTTGGCTCTCGACGATTTTCTCCTCTAAAATTAGACATATGTTAAAAAAAAATCACACATAGAATAATAAGTAGTTGTACTAGGCCTCTATGTTTAGCTTTTTTTGTAAATACTTTTTGAATCTCCACACTAGACGTCTACAGTGGTGATAAAAATTGGGTATTTTTCTGTCATTTTTGAGGGCTTCTAGTTGCTCAAAAAAACATAGAAGCATAGAATAAATTAATATGTATTTTATGTATAAAAATCATTTCTTTAGTGTTAAAAATCAAGGAGAAAACTGTCGAGAACGTTTGTATGGAAAAAACAGTGCCCGCCTCCCCTCTTAAGTACAAAATGAAATCTATTCGTGAGTGAAGTTGACTATGTTTATAAAACAAAGTAAAAACTTTTAAATTTACTTAATTTATGTTTTTTTTTAACTGTGTATAGCTGTTTAAATTGATACTAATACATACATTTTTGGAAATGCAATGAATAAAAAAATTTTTTTTATTATTATTTATAAACAATTGTAAGTATTTTTTAAATATTAGCATTCTTATTCAATATTTAGTATGGTACGATAAACCACAAGACGACTGAACCATCTAGCATAAAAACAGACCTTGCTGTACTAATAATACCGATGGCGTCGTGTGTCAACTTATACTGGAAATGTTACACCGACACTGTGGCCTAGTGTACCATAGTGAAATATGTATATTTGTAAAGTTGATAATTACATAACTTAAATTATTATTACACTTTTTTTCGCTAAGGGACTCGCTGTGAACAGGATGGCCGAGTTGTTGGACTTATTAATAAATATTTTAATTTTACTAGTCATGAATACGGTAGTTAATACCACTGCGTGGTACATTGGTTTTTGAAGGAAGGGGTAAGAATTCTGGAAAGGAAATGACGAACGTTTCGTGTCAAGATGGACAATTATTCCAATGAGGAATGGTGCGTCTTTATGCATTACGTGGTAACAGCTTACGGCAAGCTGTGGAGGACCAACCCAACGAGTGACGCTTGTGCGACTCAAAATCTCAGAGAATATCGCCTAATTCCTCGTTTCTTAGTAAGTACGTAATAACTACGTTTATTTTTCGCGTTTTTGTTGCTTTTGTTGTTGTTTTTGTACAGAACTAGTATTTGTAAAGAAATTAGTTATTTTGTCGGTCCTAAGCCCGCAAGCAGCTGCTACACTTGCCAATAGACACCTGACCTTGGTGACCTCGGTTGCTTTAGGTGTATTCACATTCCGTCCGAAATCAAGCGCGAAAGAAAATGGTTTATTTCCATTCACACTCTAAAACATGCTTGTTATTTTTTTCCGTTTTTTTAAATAACCTGAAATTACGTATAGTCTACATTTGATGGTAACACGATTTACTATTATATCTGTGAATATCGCACTTTTAGACTAACACCTTGTATAGCTGCTTACACCTGTCTTAACGGGCCTCACCCTAGAGGACATCTAACGTCAATTACGTTCATTTTATAGACACAATTTTTCGGAACCATGCGTTAATCAATTTAGCGCGATAGAGTACTATTAATGTACAGTTATGAACACTGACTGCACACAAAAGTGGATGCGATGAAGTCATGAATAGAGAAAATAATAGATTAGGTGGTTAAATCAGCAGAATACGTACGTACGAATATGCACCAGCAGCTTTTCATTTACCACTCACAAACTTTTATTCTCTTTCGTAGTACGTCCACTATCTTTCGCGCTTAACGCCCTTCTGTCTTTCGTCCCGCAATCCTTCTCTGACGCATCCCCATATTCTCTTCGCTCCTCTTTACACTTAACATTCCAACAAAGCAAAACCCATACATTTTGCCAGCTCGCCCATCACCAAAAAAACCCAAAGCGGCAACGTCGCTACCTGCTTACGAAATTGACGTCAATTACCAAAAGATAAGATACAATATTGTTTTCCAACTGTATTTTTGCTCTTCGATATCTGAGTGCAAAAGCCGTTTTTATTCGCTAGAGGATAAAGTAAATATCTGAGTGCAAAAGCCGTTTTTATTCGCTAGAGGAAAAAAGTAAATTGAATTTAGAACATCGTGAATTCAAAACATTATTATACCTATTTACTTCTTCCTCCATGGTGCCGAATAAGCTCCGGTTGCGTACGCGGCCGTAGCGAATTTATCATACAACCTTTTTTAATTTGTTAAAAACTCAGACTCGGAATCTTCTTGGTGTACTTTTTTTTTAATTTGCTTTGCGCGCGTCATTGTCTTTTCACGTCATATTGTTAAAACCTTAGGTTAAAAACAAGAAACTTGAAAACAAGTGAAAAACCTAAAATGAGTGATTATAGTGACGAGGAAGTTTATTTGACACCAACAGGATTGACTGAAACTGTTTGTAATGCGCATTTTTTTTCTCCATTTAGTAATTTCCTCGCTGAGGTGGTATGAAAAGTTACGTGTTGCACTAGAGTGCAAAGATTTTTCACCTCGTGCTCTTTTGATTCCCTCGCTGACGCTCAGGATTCTAATTATTTAATCACTCGCTGCGCTCGTGATTCAAATTTAGACTTCTTCGCTTGCTCGGTCATCAAAATTGAGCACGCGGTTAAAAAACAACTTTGCACTCTTGTATAACAAATAACTATAATAAACGATTTTCCATCTCAACCTCACAACCATACCCATTATTTGTCTCACGCGAAACATCAACGTTGACAGCATATTGATGTGTTCCGGGTTGAAGATAAATGGCCAGTTCCCGCTTCCAACTTGGGCTACATCCTTACTTAACATCAAATGAGACGATGCTAAGGACTTACCAATATGTAGATAAAATATATGTTGGTACCTGTTCATCCACGTCCGGTAATGTCAGTTTATTCAGGTCAGAAAGCCGGGGCCGGTTGGATTTGCGTCCAATAAGTGCTGGGTGTGTGTCCAGTCTCTTGGCCAGATCAAAGTCTTTCTCTTCCCCCTCATCTACGAAGAACGTGTGGGTATTTGGTGTGGAGTCCGCTATGTCCGTCATGTGTAGATTTGCCTGGAAATAAGATTTTTTTTTGAGTGGTAAATCTTAAATCAAATTATAAAACGCAACAGCAAGGCATACAAGCTAAGTTCACCTTCAAAGAGTGAATAGACATTATTTGAGTTTGCGTGTACCATCCTCGATGGCATCGTCATTTCTCATCAGGTGAGTTGCACTCAAATGCACTAGAATTTTTGATTAAATCAAGCGACATATAGTATCCTTTCATAAAATTTAAAACTGTTCACAGGGAAATCAAACGCAAAATCTAAAATAACATTGATTATTTTACTCTCTATAGATATAGCGTGGCGGCGCAGATGCGTCGAAAAAAATACCAGACAAATGTTGTCCGGTAATCCACGCACACCGAAAAAAATAGTATGGCAGGCGCGGGTGTGAGACAGTGGTTGTCACGCACAAAAGCATAAAAAACCGGCCAAAAGCGAGTCGGACTCGCGTTAATTTGGGTTTCGAAGTCTTTTAAAAAAATATGTATTTTAAAAATCAAAATTATATTTTCAGTTGATAATAGAACATTTTGTACGGAAAATCTATGACACCTTAAGTGGGTCGACTGTAACTCCTAAATTAAGAAAGCCTACTTAGCCGTGATAGTTTTCTTTTTAACCCCCGACGCTAAAGAGAGGGGTGTTATAAGTTTGACGTGTCTGTCTGTCTGTCTGTGTATCTGTCTGTGGTATCGTAGCTCCCAAACGGATGAACCGATTTCCGTTTAGTTTTTTTTGTGTCATAGATAATTTTATCCCGAGTGTTCTTAGCCATGTTTCATGAAAATCTGTTCAGCCGTTTGAACATCATCAGCTCCTTTCTAGTTGATGAGGGGATCTGACTAACTTCCTTATGTCCGATCGATTCAAAATTTAGTACCGTGTTACTTCAATGATATTGAAAGTATATGGTTAGGTAACCATGGCCTGATCAGCCGTTTGAAGATCATCAGCTCCTTTCTAGTTGATGAGGGGATCTGACTAACTTCCTTATGTCCGATCGATTCGAAATTTAGTACCGTGTTACTTCAATGATATTGAAAGTATATGGTAAGGTAACCATGACCTGATCAGCCGTTTGAAGATCATCAGCTCCTTTCTAGTTGATGAGAGGATTTGCTTAAACTAATCACTAATACCTACCTTATCTTTAACCTAACCTTAGAGTAGGTAGTTAAAACTTAATCTAGTAAATTGAAACTAATAATGATACCTAGTACCTAACTAAGTTACTAACTCAACTAACTAATCACTACCTATAAATACCTTCCTAATATTTATATCTACTTTAAAAAGGACAAAATAAAAGTAAAATTAAAAATTTTAAAAACCCACCGACACAAAAAATGAATTCTAAAAACTAACAAATAATATTTTAAACCTATTATAATTACTATCGTCACATATATTATGTAAGTTCAAATATTTTATTTTCCAAGCGTTGTCGCGTCGGGGGACCGCTAAGTGAGAAAAACAGGTGTAGTCGCAGATTGCAACAAAAGAATTTACTCCGAAAAATTCGCAAAATCGACACCACCGTCAACGTCGTCTGCCCTCACGTGTCTGCCCGTTCGGGTCGCCGCACTTGGTGACGCCCACCCCCGCGCCGCATACCGCACACCGAGCTCGCGCGCAGAGGTAGACTATATTATGATCGCTCGTATCGTACCTAAATGTAATTAGTAATGATTAATTATCTGTTGTTGGATTTATAAACTTTAGCGGTCCCCCGACGCGTCGACGCTTGGAAATAAAATACTTGAACTTACATAATATATGTGACGATAGTAATTATAATAGGTTTAAAATATTATTTGTTAATTTTTAGAATTCATTTTTTGTGTCGGTGGGTTTTTAAATTTTTTAAATTGATCGTATGTCCTACTATTCACTTTTTTTTTAGATGTCCTGAAATAGCGAACTAGCGTGAAAGGCGGGGCACTTGTCTCAAAAAAAAGTTTTTGGAAACCAATCCCTGAATTGAAAAATGGTTGTAATAAACCCTCAGTAGTTTTGAAAGACTTATTCAACGATAGGGTACTATGCTAGGGGACCTATACCCCACACGATAGGGTAAGTCAAGGAAAAATATTCACCTCCTCTTAACATGCAGCGCAGGTACCCTAAAATAATTTTTTTATTGTATAACCATGTCAAATCACAGCTTTCTAGTACTAATCTCTAAGCTAAGCCGCGGACAGACAGAAATGGCGAAACTATAAGGGTTTCTTATTGACTTCGGAACCCTAAAAAGCAGGCCTGTTCTTATCGAAGTAATGACAGGGTGACGCTTTATCTAGAGAGTAAGTAAATAATCAAAGTAAAATAAAATAAAGCATATAGGGGATGATAGTAACTACAGGTACCTAATACAAAAAATTATAGGGATGAAGACTGTTATTAATTTCAGTAATTTTTATCATCAGTAAAATAGAGGAAATAGGGGCGCATAATACGCAGAATACAGGACAGCCCCAACCGCATCCTGAAGACTTTAGGTAATAGATGGTAATACCTCCATGGTGCCGAATTTATCATACCTGTTTTAATTTGTTAAAAACTCAGACTTGGAACCTTCTTGGTGTACTTTTTTTTTTATTTGCTTTGCTCGCGCCATTTTCTTTTCGCGTCATATTTTAAAAACCCAAGATTAAAAACAAGAAACTTGAAAACAAGTGAGAAACGTAAAATGAGTGTTAATAGCGACGAGGAAGTTTATTTGACGCCACCAGAGCTGACTGAAACTGTTTGTAATGCGCAAAAGTTTGTTTTTTTCCATTTAGTAATTTCCTCGCTGAGGTGGAATGAAAAGTTTCGTGTTTCACTCGAGTGCAAAGATTTTTCACCTCGTGTTCTTTTGATTCCCTCGCTAACGCTCAGGATTCTAACCTTCGCTTGCTCGGTCATCAAAATTGAGCACACGGTTAAAATTTGCACTCTTGTATAATAAATAACTATTTCATCCCCCCATCTCGGAAATTGTATGGGGGGATGTAAATAACTATTTCATCACCCCATCTCGGAAATTTTATTTTTGCACTCTTGTATAACAAATAACTATTATTCTTGTAATTTAATGTTTTCGTATTACTTTATTACTAACCTAATATAAGCCATACTAACATACTGTGCATCCTGGTTGTCCGAAATAAACATTTTTTAATTAAATTTATCATCTGTCGAAAATGACATTTTGTTCTACAGATGTTTGAAAGACGTAGAAATTGACGTCATAGTTTATCAGCGTCATTTATATGTACCTATTTTATTAATTTAAGCAATAACAAATTGAAGTCTTAATGGAAAATAAAGCGAAAAGATTTTTTTTTATTTTAGTAAGAGGGAAATTCAGTGTTCAATCATTCATAATTTATTTTTGAATCAGTCATCACCCCAATTTAATTTATAGAATAGATCGCTTACATTCATACCGAGGACCGTAGTCTCAAATATAAACTTAAAACTGACACCAAGTAGTTTAAGTACATTAAAAGTAGATGGCGCTGGTAATCTTCTTTATATATATAAATCTTCTGTCCGTGTGTTAGTCATTGAACTCCTCCTAAACGGCTGGACCGATTTTGATGAAATTTTTTGTGTGTATTCCAGGGGGTTTGAGGATGGTTTAGATTCACAAATCAGCCCGGCAGATGGCGCTGGTAGTGTAGGGTAGTGTGAGGTGGAACGAAGTACGCCGGGACAGCTAGTTAATATATATTTTGCTTAAGAGAAGTGTCTATTCATTCATTCATAGCACGCTCCATACAAACATAGGTTATTTCTTATTTGATTAAGTTAGTATGAATATTAATTCTCTCTTTCTCTCTTATCGTGTGGCACAATTAACTGTGCTAACTGCTATCCAAGGGAAAGACGGCGGTTGCCCGATGTTGCACTTAGCATCACCCGCGGTCATGTGTAGGGCATTTTAGATTTACACCTACGAAGGTGTGCGACGCGGCATTCGTACACATCTGGAATCAGATGTGCAGGTTTCCTCACGGTGTTTTCTTTCACCGTTAAAGAAATCGGTAAATATTTGTACGTACGTTCCAAAAACACATTGGTATATTGGCCGTCCGGATTTGAACCCGGTACCTCTGGTTAGGAGAACAGAGTTGTTACCGGTTGAGCCACCAACGCTTTATACAGGGTGTAAAATAATTGGTGTAGAACTCGTTACTGGGGGTTCTACTCGTCATACTGAACAACTTTCCCCAAGGAACGCATAGTCAATTATCAAAAAAAAAATTGAACCCTCCATACTAAAATACACAAAATTGGTCGATCAGCTGATCGTTTTGTATGAAAAGCAATCATTTTTTTGCGATTGATCGTTTTGTATGAAAAGCAAAGTTGTTCAGTATGATGAGTAGAAGCTCCAGTTAACGGGACTTGCACCAGTTTTGTTACACCCTGTATATATATTAATTATAAGCTATATTAAATAAGTTATTTAAATTGTGTTGTACACATTCTAGACACTAACATCTGTGACAGTGGTTTTTTTTAAATTCACAATTGGTAAGCCCTTGGTTTGTCAGATTTCCATAAAAGAATCCGAATTTCGTAAAGATTTGCAAACAATTGTTTACGAAATCAAAAAAAAAATCTGACAAAACACCGACAAAGACTAGTAAATTAGTATCTAGAATGTGTTCACTCAATTTCAATAACTTAATTAGCTAATTTAAATTTATTTTATTAAGAAGCAAACTATGTTTGTATTAGACATGCCTAGCGAGCCTAAATCCGGCGTCGGCGTGCTGGCCCGAAACGGTCGGCGTTACGCAAGTTACTATAGTGCATAGTTCATAGTTATTTATTCATAATATGTCAATATATTACATGTCAAATAAATTATACTTAACTAAAATTCAAATATCAAATTATTATAAAATAATAATGAGTAAATAAAATTATAATAAAATTATTATTACATTATTTAATTAGATTTAGTATTTAAGAACTGACAGTCTGCTTATGCCAACACTATTTTTCCGGCGTCAGCGTGCTGGCCCGAAACGCTCGGCGTTGCGCGAGTTACTATAAGAACTGACGGTCTGATAATGCCAACACTATTTTTCCGGCGTCGGCGTGCTGGCCCGAAACGGTCGGCGTTGCGCAAGTTACTGTAAGAACTGACGGTCTGCTAATGCCAACACTATTCTTCCGGCGTCGGCGTGCTGGCCCGAATCGGTCGGCGTTGCGCAAGTTACTGTAAGAACTGACGGTCTGCTAATGCCAACACTATTCTTCCGGCGTCGGCGTGCGGGCCCGAATCGGTCGGCGTTGCGCAAGTTACTGTAAGAACTGACGGTCTGCTAATGCCAACACTATTCTTCCGGCGTCGGCGTGCTGGCCCGAATCGGTCGGCGTTGCACAAGTTACTGTAAGAACTGACGGTCTGCTAATGCCAACACTATTCTTCCGGCGTCGGCGTGCTGGCCCGAATCGGTCGGCGTTGCGCAAGTTACTGTAAGAACTGAAGGTCTGCTGATGCCAACACTATTCTTCCAGCGTCGGCGTGCTGGCCCGAATCGGTCGGCGTTGCGCAAGTTACTGTAAGAACTGACGGTCTGCTAATGCCAACACTATTCTTCCGGCGTCGGCGTGCGGGCCCGAAACGGTCGGCGTTACGCAAGTTACTAAAGAACTGACAGTCTGCTAATGCCAACACTATTTTTCTCGTGATTCCGTACAATTTCCCCGAGGAACACAGAAATTTGTATTGAACCAGACCACGCAAGTTGAACTACTTTGCGTGCCATTTTTCGGGCGTAGATTGGCACTTTGCTCGTCTAAATTTCTTTGGTTATTTAAAATCTATAGTGAAAATGTGCCATGAAATGTTACATGACATTAATTGACCTACAAGATGACTACTCTTACTAAGCTGGAACTAAAGAATCGTAAATTTATTTAAATTTAAAAAAGAAGAAATCAATAATAAAAAAAATGTGCCATCCTTGGTGTTCCTACAATTTGACGCTCTGCTCTTGCCGTTATCTACTTCTATATACGTCTGTCGTCTATTCCAACCTGTTTGACGCAACCTAAGGTTAGTTCTCAAACAAAGGTAAGTAAGTACCATACAAAGATGGTCGGTAATATGGATAATATGTTTTCAAAAAAAAAATTGGGTCTACAGTTTTTTGAAAATTCAATATTAGGAAAGGTGTTCAGAATCTTGAGTAGAACCCCTGATTGATAGCAGATCGACTAATAAATAGGGACATTTAAGGTCACAGGTATCAGGGAGGGGGGGCCAATAGTTGAATACATAAAAAAGATTATTATGACAAAATATCCACAAATTTTCCTCTTACTGAAATATGAAGACACATGGCTCATTTTGTTTCCATCGCGTGTTCAATTTTTATTTAGTCCAATACACCTAAATCATGCTAAAAACCGGTCGAGTGTGAGTCAGAACCACACGCAAAGAGTTCCGTACCATCATACTAGATGGCGCCTAGTACAAAAGGTTCCATACCATCATATCAGATGGCGAGAATTTCTTCACGTTTAAAAAAAATACTTTTTTTTGGTATAGAGACCCCCTTATTATTTCACTTATTGTAATTTTTAGTATTTGTTATAGAGCGTCGGTGGTGCAACGGCAAGGGCCGCTACCTCCTATCCGCGTGGTCGTGGTTCGAATCCTGCCACGTACCAATGTGTTTTCGAATTTCGATCTTCGACGATTTATTTGGCAACCGACGACCTGGTGAAGATAGCAAAGCCACTGGATGCGGGCAGCGCAGGACCGGTCGTCGTGGAAATCCTTGGGGGAGGCCTTTGTCCATCAGTGGACGTTTTTCGGCTGATATGATTATGATGTTATAGCGGCAACAGAAGTACATCATCTGCGAAAATTTCAACTGTATAGCTATCACGGTTTATGAAATAAAGCCTAGTGACAGACGAACGAACAGTAGAGTCTTAGTTTAGTAATAGAGTCCCCCGGGTATGAACCCTAAAACCGAGTTCAATCGCAACAGCCAAGTACAATTTGGTTACAAATATAGCATTGCATTGTCAATTTTGTATTTAAGGTAAGGTTCTGTTTTTACCCATTGGGTACAGAACGGAACCCTAAAAACTATGTTGTCACGTCACTCTTGCTCTCTCAAACATTTTTAGCACAAAATTCAGTTTTTGACGGATGATAACAAAGGAACTACAGACGAGCAGAGAAACCAATAAAAAACCGGCCATGTGAGTGTGGAACTCGCTCACCAATGGTTCCGCACCACCCCATCTCTGGATAAGGAGCCTTAAAAATAATAAATCGAAAACTATTACATTATAAAAATAATTAAAAATCTTTTTAAGTTGTGCCAATGAAGTCCTTTCATATGATACCCTACATGACATTGTTAACTCAATTCAAAATTTGGACCGCCGTCAATTAACTAATCTCTGCTGCCATTCCTTGCATAATTGATTACGTATTTCAAATAAAGACAATATATATGTATAGTTTTCAGATTTTTCCTATACTTGTAGTAGAAGATGGTATTACTTCCCAAATTTCATAGTTCTAGGTCAATGGAAAATACCCTATAAATTTTGATTCCCTTGAGTGTGTTGAAATACACGCTTTTTGCAGCATAAACGGCCGTATCTTTTTTTATGTTAACTTAGAAGTTTGATATTTTCACAGCTTGAAGGGAGTATATTATTATTTCATTATTATTATTATTTGATTAATACACTAGCAGCTCTAAGAGCTGATGCGTGTATATCACTGCACTTGTGTTTTAAAATGTTTATCTAGTCTGTTTTTAAAACTGTTGACTGTTGGAGCACTTATGACTGTTTCTGGGAGAGAGTTCCATAGCTTCATCACTCGAAATGGCAAAAAGTCTGTTCTGGGGTTGCTAGCACATGGAGGTTTTGTTAGTTTCAAGGAGTGCCCTCTTAAACCTTTATTCTGGTTCATCATGAACAGGTCCTTTAAATATCTCACATTATAATGTTCATTAAGTATCTTGTATGTTTCTATAAGGTCTCCTCTTTTCCGTCTCTGTTCCAGTGTAGTCAGGTTGAGTTCTTGGAGGCGTTCTTCGTATGACTTCTTTTTCAGAGATGTTACCATTTTTGTTGCTCTCCTCTGAACTTTCTCCAACATTTCTATGTCTTTTTTGAAATAGGGACTCCAAATTTGGAAACCGTATTCCAGCAGTGGACGAATGTATGTTTTATAAATTTTTATAAATAGTTCCTTCGTAATATTATAAAATGCTTTTTTGACCATGTAGAGCATGAAATTGGCTCTTTTTGTTATGTTAACAATGTGCACGTCCCACTTAAGGTTATGTGTTACTGTAACACCAAGATCCTTTTGTGTACGAACCGCTTGGAGAGGTACATTATCTATGTTGTATTGTAGTTCAGGATTAGTATTTCCTATGTGCAAAACTGAACACTTTGTGGCATTCAGTGTGATAAGCCAGTCCTTTGTCCACTGAACGATGCGGTCCAGGTCTTGCTGTATTATGTTGTGAGTGATGAGTGGATTCCCTATTATTTTAGTGTCATCTGCGAATATTGACAGATCAGACTGAATGACACTTTTCAAGTCGGTGATAAAGATCCCAAACAGAATTGGTCCAAGAACAGATCCTTGCGGCACGCCACTGTGAACATCAAAAGAATCTGAAAGAGTGTCTCCGACTCTCACTTTAAATTTTCTACCAGTTAGAAAGTCTTCAATCCATCTGAGAAGCTGTCCACGGATCCCGAAATGGTCTAGTTTGTTTATCAGCCTTTTTAAAGGGACTCGGTCAAATGCCTTCTCATAGTCTAGGTATATGACATCTGTTGGTTGGCGCTTATCCCAGTTACATGTCCATTTATCGAGGCACATCAAAAGATTTGTGATTGTTGATCTCTTTGGTACAAAGCCATGTTGCTCGTCAGTGACTATGTTTTCCGTGCTAATAAAATTTCTTAGTTCGACAGCGATTATTTTCTCCATCGTTTTGCACACTATGCTGGTAAGACTGATGGGTCGATAATTAGCAGCAGCATATTTGTCGCCTTTCTTATATATTGGAGTGACATGAGCCTCTTTCCATTCTTGTGGTAATTTTCCATTGATAAGGGATAGGTTCATGATATGTGCTAACTGATGACTCAGAATCTCGCTGCACTGTTTTAGCAATACTGATGGCAGAGCATCTGGTCCCATTGAAGTAGAATCATTGAAAGTTTTTAAGGCTTTTGACACTTTATTTGGACTAAATACAAGTGACTCGATTGCATTGTCTACTTTCGGCATATTAATTTCGGGGATGGTCATATTTTTTGGTTCTTCTACAAATGATTTTTCGAATTGTCTTGCGAAAAGGTTTGCAACATCTTTTTGGTCACTTGTTATATTCCCACTATCGTCTTTCAGTGATGGTGGCACCGATACTGCTGAAGATAACTGTTGGCGAACATAGGAGTAGAAGGATTTTGGTCCGTTCTTAACAATTCTTCTCTCAAATTCCATTCTAAGGTTCCTTACTATGGTTACCAGTTGATTGTTTACCTTCCTGTACTCCTTATACGTATCCTCAGAGCCAGTTAGTGTGTACTGTTTCCACAGTGTCCCTTTAAGTTCCATCTTATCCAAAACTTGTTGACTTATCCAGGGTTTATTGATGTTTGCCTTTTTTCGTGGTGTTTTAAGGGGTATATGTTTTTCAATGGCATTGTGTGTTGTCTGTGTAAAATGTAACCAAGCTTCATCAACATCAGTAAAATCTGTGTTCATAATTGTCTCCTTGTTTAATGTTTGGGTCATCATTTCATCATAATCCACATTAAAAAAGTTCCTTCGTGGTGGTTGGATATGACTTTTACTGGTTGGTTTGCACCTAAACTGTGTTGTAGCTACCAATACTTGATGATCACTTTTTCCAATATTCGGGAAGTGTTCAATGCTGGTACAAATGTTTTCTTCATTACAAAGAACAAAATCGAGCAGTGATTCTTCGTTATTTCTCTTTCTAGTAGGTTTAGTTACGAGTTGAGTCAAGTTGGTACTTAGGTACATATTTACAAATCTTTCATGTAGTGTGTTGTACTTGTCGGTATCGACATCTTGTAATGGCCATTTTAAATCAGGGAGATTAAAATCGCCCATAATTAGTATGGGGTCATTCCCATCAGCAGCTTGTCTAATAGTTTCAAAAAGTACTCGGTCAGTTTCTTCAAAAGTGTAATGAGTTGGACGGTAGACACCAGCGAGTACCATTCTGAAATTTTCGTATCTTAGGTTTAACAACAGAGCTTCCACTTCTTTGTTACCATTGTAAATAGGGTGTGGTGTCGCCTGAATGGGCCTGCCATGAAACTTATTTGATACATTTGATATGGTTTTAATTTCAACTTGATACCTCTACGTGTTTCCAAGATAAAGGGTCTTGACAGACAGATGGACAACGAAGTGATCCTATAAGGGCTCCGTTTTTTTCGTTTTGAGGTACGGAACCCTAAGAAAATAAACCTAACCTATAACTGTGAATTTAGTAAAATGTAAATGAACCTGCGCGCGGTTGATCTGGCAGCTCTCGATGGTGCGCTTCATGTTGATGTACTTGAGGTCCTGCGTCTGCATTAGCCTCAGCTGCTGCGGCGTATGCTCGTCATCCTTCTCCAGCTCGTGGTGCACCTGGCGTGGATTACAACAAAAC
This sequence comes from Coleophora flavipennella, assembly GCA_947284805.1. NCBI lineage: Eukaryota > Metazoa > Arthropoda > Insecta > Lepidoptera > Coleophoridae > Coleophora > Coleophora flavipennella. The sequence continues at coordinate 208,431 of OX369264.1, read as the reverse complement.
AAGCCTTACTAAATTTAACAAAATAATCCTTATAAATTTCAGCTGTCCCCGACCCCAAGTGGTGTAATGGTTTAGGTCCATTAGCTACTCATCAGGAGTTTGCCGGTTTGATTCTCGGCTGAGTATAACTTAGTACAACTCGGTTTGGTTGGTGGAAGGGCATTTTCTAAGACCGCCTGACTAATTACCACCATCTTATCAAGTCTTGTTGCCATACATCTGTATTAAATGTAACAGCTTTGATTTGTACCAACATGAAGATAAAATCCAGTTCCCCATTGCATTGAGGAATCTTGGCAAGCCCACTTATATCTTTGACGTCATCGTCACTTACCATCAGGTGAGATGATGCCAAGGGTTTACAAATTGTGGATAAAAGAAGGTACAGTGTATGTATTTGTTTGTTTGTCCAATGAGCAATGGGTCAAGATAGTTGAGTGCCTGGATGGGCAGTAACATGTTTTTTTGTGACACATTTGTATTTTTTATCTAGAACACAACACTAGAATAAATTACAGAACTCCAAATTAGATTATAAAATCATTACATAACTGTAAGTACCTAATGATCCCGACTTAGCAGACTGCCTTTAAAGCATGCCATAGACAGTGAGCTTGCTCACTAACATAGATAGGTAGAGTTAGTAAATTTAAAGTGAGAAGTTTGAGTGTATGTGTGAATGTTAGTGTCATTTACCCAGTCAATGGAAATGTCATGCATGATGCAGCCTTCATTAAGTGCATACAATTTATGAATAATAGGGCAGGTGGCAGTGGGCAGGGCACATAGCTTGTAGAACAGATAGCCGTTGGGGCAATAAAGTTCTCTAGTAGCAACCGCGCACCAGAAAACGTAGCATAGGCAAGCCTTCTATGCGGTGGACCCACGACCTGGTGAAGTTCACGGAAAGCCGATGGATGCAGGCAGGACAGGATTGGTCCTTGTGGAAATCCTTGGGGGAGGCATTTGTCCAGCAGTGGACGCTTTTCGGATGATATGATGAGGGTGGGACACCTGTACAGGGTACAAGCAGGTGTTGAACACCCTATTCCCATATGGGTACAAGCATATTACTTGACCCTGGTGGCATCCATCCATCCCTTCTGTAATATGAAAGGCTCTGTGTTTCAGATCAGAAATAGGTAAAAGTGAACATTATGGACCATTGATTTTAAGGGGGTAAGGGCTTTTTATAAAAAAAAAGCATTATGAGGAGGTTACTTTTCAACGGGGATTTAGGAATTAAACTGCTCCGGCGCTGCGGAAAGGGCAGCCCTTTCGGCCTTGTGTTATAAAGCAAAAAAACTTGATAACATTGACATAACCTCACCCCATCTTTCACCCTGGAGTTGACCATATGAAAGTAGAACTCATCGGGGTTCTTATCCAGCGTCCTCTTCTTCAGCAACTTGAGGGTTTCCCCCTTCTGATGGTAGTCATCAGCTCGTTTCTTGTAGTCCTTCTTTTTCTCGAGAAGACCAAGGTGTTTTCTGGCTTCCGGCTGATGGCGCTCTTTGTGAGTCTTCTGGTTAGCCTTCGCGGCTTTCTTCCATGATGACATTATTACTTTTCATGGATTTTGAAGCAATTTAATACCTAGTTCATCTACAATAAACGTAAACTTATTATTACTTTTTGATTTAGAATTTATAGAGATGAATGAATTGAAAAGATTAGTGTGATGGATGCGCAAAGAGTATAAAATAATTTGTAAACGTAGAGATTTATAGATAGCAAAAAGAGAGAATATTTTAATCGTTACCATTTGTCACGTACCTACTGTGTTACTGTCTCGAGAGTCATGTTACAATTTGGTGTGGTCTTACCCACTAGCATTTCAAGTCTAAGAAATGAACACAAAAAATCAAGACTGTCTCAAAAGGGCTAGTACCCAGAGACGTTAATATATTCTAACCAACAATCACACTATACGTTTACGTCGCGTTTGCGAATCATAGAATCTGTTCAGTAATATTAATATTATTGTACTCCCTTGTGGAGTAATAGTGTTCTGTGATATTGTATTGTGGAGTAATAGTGTTCTGTGATATTGTAGCACTGCTCCTTGACAAGGTTGGTTGGAGCGTGCAGCGTGCACTAAGTATTCTGTGCCCTGTGGACCAAGGTATCTTTAATAACTTCGAAGTCTATGCGGCTACTAAACAAAAGGTTTTTATAAGCAGCCCCTAGAAGTGCACCCGAACCGAATGTTCTGCTAGGTTGATACGAGATTAGCTCGGTCAAAAACTCGAACCAACTTCTAGCGTGTTAATTATCTACCTGCTACCTCGCCCAGGGAGTAGTTTAAAGTACTATAAACGAGTGGTATGTTCCTTGTCACCACTCAGTGAACTATGGAAGTGCTTGTAACTTTGTTTTACGCTCTCTTTGCAATATGTGTTATCTACCCACCAACAGAGTTTGTTTCCGCCGGATTCACCATAGCACAACTGTTCGATAACTATTTGGGATCTGAAAATGTAAATTTTATGAGTTATCACATGAAGCGAGTCACCGTCACGGCGCTAGTACATTCAGTTTTGCCTCTCGGCTATGTATTTTGTTTGTGGACATGGAGTAGCGGAGAATTAGCTTCTTGGCTGCTAGCAGCGGCTTCTAGTGCAGCCATCTTCCCTCTCCTTGTGTGCTATAAGACTATGTGCTGGTGGGAGCGGGATGGTGGCAGGCACCCGGCGGTGCGTGCACTCCTGCCGTACGCGACGCAGGGCAGCGATTGGAGGGTGGTGGCTGCTGATCTCAACACTGAATTTAGAAGGTAAACAAAAACTATAGTCATAGATTGATTCTTCAACAAAAATTTGGAGCTTTTGTTTGACTCCATTTTAGGCAGTGAGTCAGACTATAAAGGTAAACACTCTTTAATCTTATCCTCTTTTAGTTCCCCCTCTTTCACTCTCTCACACACAGACCAAACAAAAATAATTTTATACAGGATGAGTCTTTACCCAATTTACTAAATAATAATAAAATATTAGTTTTGTGGGTGTTTTAGTTTTTCTTATTATTTTTTTTGACTTTAAGTAAACAAAGCATTGTTACTATAAAGGGCTCTAGAATGTTAAAACAAAAGTGGTGAGACTTGGAAACTGCTGGCTGTGCCCTTGTTATAAAAGTTTACTTCAAAAAATTATAGTTAATAAAAATTAAGCTTGTAAATGTAAAAAATATATCACTTTTGTGAGTTTTTTTAATTACCATAAAATGAGACAAAATTACATGTATTAACTGTAATGTTTTATGACTTTAAGTTATTCTACATCATGTTAGCTATCAAATATTGAAAACACCACATTCCTAACCTATTTAAAATTCTTGCTATGAGCTGCTAAAGTGTTAAGATTAGACTTTAATTTTAGATTATTTTAAAAAGATCTGTCTGATTGTTTTTACTTCCAATAATAACAAAACAACACCTGTAGTAGTAATCAAATCATTTATTATTACATAAAACTTAAAACTAAATTTAACTAATTCATAAGATTTTCCAACTATTTAACTCTTTCCTACAAACAAATAGCGGCCCGAAGAATTATTTATTGCGTCAAACGTCTTATCATTTCAGGGTCATTCTTAATGCTAGTCGCACAGTTTAAAATCCTTTTTTTGCAGAAGATCAGCCTCAGTGTTGATCTAGGTGCTGTATATCCTTTGCTTCATTGTCCCCCATAAAAAATAATCTAAAGACGTTAAATCTGGGGAATGTGCATGCCACCCTACTGGCTGGCCAATCTACTAGTTGGGGTAGATTTCATTCAGAAAATTCCTCACTATTCTCGCATAGTGGGCAGGGCATCCGTCCATTTGCAGGAACATTCTCCTCCAAGTAAAAAGTGGCACTTCCTCCAGAAATTGATGCAGCTCATCCCTCAAAGTTTAAGAAAGCTCTCCCCGGTTAGTGCTCGTGGCTTGTGGCAGTATGATTGGTTATTATCGATCAGACCTGCCCATATGTTGACTGAAAATCTCACTTGAATACTAGAAGCTCTTTTAAGTTTTGGAACACCACTTATGCATATTGCTGCAGTTTGTGATGCCATCTCAAGTGAAAGCTTCAACAGATTTTAAATTACTTTTTTTCACATAAACATTTTTCACAGATGATGTATTTCTGTCGCTGATATAACAACAAATACTTAAAAAACAGAATAAAATAAATATTTAAGAGGGCTCCCATACAACAAACGTGTTTTTTTTTGCTTGTTTTTGCTTGATATTGATAATGGCAACAGATAGACGCTTGAAATATTCATAGAATATTTAGTTATATATTCACTTTAAAAATAAATAATTAAATTAAATTGAAACAAATATTTAAGGGAGGCTTCCATACAACAAACGTGATTTTTACAGATAATGGTACGGAACCCTTTGTGTGCGAGTTCGACTCGCACTTAGCCAGTTTTTTTATATGTGTAGGAAGGTACCTATAATATTGGCGTATGTAGTACCTGGGCCCTCGTGGTCGACTAAGGCCCGATCGCCCTAATTCAGGGTAGGCTCAAGCCCCTCTGTGGTATGATGATGTACCTAACAGATTGCACTACCTACAAATTTGTACGGAATCCTTTTGTCTGGTTTTTTTTTTTAAAAAAAATTTTTTTTTAAAGTTTTCGGACCCCTATTTTGCACGAGTCCAACTAGCACTTGGCCGGTTTTTATGAACAAAATTAGTAAAAACATGTACATTTCCACATTTTCTTTTACTATAAAGCCTAGTGTTAGAAAGTAAATATTGACTTTAATTCAGCAGTTCCCTGATCTCCGTCCCGGCCCGGCAGTAACTATTTTCAATACAAATTAGGGCGCGAATACTAAAGTGTTATAATTGAAAACGCTAAACACGTTAAAAAACCGACTTCCATCGGAACAACTTAGTACATTTTTGCATTATCATTTTTGGTTTTTGTTAATTTTCTAAAAAAGTACTACACCAAAGGAATCATAAAAATCGGTTCACCCAGCCCAAAGTTATGAGGTAACAAACATTAAAAAAAAAATACAGATGAATTGAGAACCTCCTCCTTTTTGGAAGTCGCTTGAAAAGTACAGGTTTTACTGTTTGGACCTGTTTAATTGTAAAATTCTATATACCCAATTATTATTGTTCTCAGTGTCGACAAGGTGTCAGTGGCATTGACAGCAACTAGTAAGTTGGTAGCGACTGAGACTTGGCTCATCAAAGTGACCCAGTACGGTTTGCACGTGGTGAAACAAGCTGACTGTGCCTTGGTGGCCACTGCTGTAAGTATACATTGACAGCAACTAGTAAGTTGGTAGCGACTGAGACTTGGCTCATCAAAGTGACCCAGTACAGTTTGCACGTGGTGAAACAAGCTGACTGCCTTGGTGGCCACTGCTGTAAGTATACATTGACAGCAACTAGTAAGTTGGTAGCGACTGAGACTTGGCTCATCAAAGTGACCCAGTACGGTTTGCACGTGGTGAAACAAGCTGACTGTGCCTTGGTGGCCACTGCTGTAAGTATACATTGACAGCAACTAGTAAGTTGGTAGCGACTGAGACTTGGCTCATCAAAGTGACCCAGTACGGTTTGCACAAGAAACAAAGGTGAAACAAGCTGACTGTGCCTTGGTGGCCACTGCTGTAAGTATACATTGACAGCAACTAGTAAGTTGGTAGCGACTGAGACTTGGCTCATCAAAGTGACCCAGTACGGTTTGCACGTGGTGAAACAAGCTGACTGTGCCTTGGTGGCCACTGCTGTAAGTATACATTGACAGCAACTAGTAAGTTGGTAGCGACTGAGACTTGGCTCATCAAAGTGACCCAGTACAGTTTGCACGTGGTGAAACAAGCTGACTGTGCCTTGGTGGCCACTGCTGTAAGTATACATTGACAGCAACTAGTAAGTTGGTAGCGACTGAGACTTGGCTCATCAAAGTGACCCAGTACGGTTTGCACGTGGTGAAACAAGCTGACTGTGCCTTGGTGGCCACTGCTGTAAGTATACATTGACAGCAACTAGTAAGTTGGTAGCGACTGAGACTTGGCTCATCAAAGTGACCCAGTACGGTTTGCACGTGGTGAAACAAGCTGACTGTGCCTTGGTGGCCACTGCTGTAAGTATACATTGACAGCAACTAGTAAGTTGGTAGCGACTGAGACTTGGCTCATCAAAGTGACCCAGTACAGTTTGCACGTGGTGAAACAAGCTGACTGCCTTGGTGGCCACTGCTGTAAGTATACATTGACAGCAACTAGTAAGTTGGTAGCGACTGAGACTTGGCTCATCAAAGTGACCCAGTACGGTTTGCACGTGGTGAAACAAGCTGACTGTGCCTTGGTGGCCACTGCTGTAAGTATACATTGACAGCAACTAGTAAGTTGGTAGCGACTGAGACTTGGCTCATCAAAGTGACCCAGTACAGTTTGCACGTGGTGAAACAAGCTGACTGTGCCTTGGTGGCCACTGCTGTAAGTATACATTGACAGCAACTAGTAAGTTGGTAGCGACTGAGACTTGGCTCATCAAAGTGACCCAGTACGGTTTGCACGTGGTGAAACAAGCTGACTGTGCCTTGGTGGCCACTGCTGTAAGTATACATTGACAGCAACTAGTAAGTTGGTAGCGACTGAGACTTGGCTCATCAAAGTGACCCAGTACGGTTTGCACGTGGTGAAACAAGCTGACTGTGCCTTGGTGGCCACTGCTGTAAGTATACATTGACAGCAACTAGTAAGTTGGTAGCGACTGAGACTTGGCTCATCAAAGTGACCCAGTACGGTTTGCACAAGAAACAAAGGTGAAACAAGCTGACTGTGCCTTGGTGGCCACTGCTGTAAGTATACATTGACAGCAACTAGTAAGTTGGTAGCGACTGAGACTTGGCTCATCAAAGTGACCCAGTACGTCTTGCACGTGGTGAAGCAAGCCAACTGTGCCTTGGTGTAAGTATACAATATAATTATGGTGTGTTTTTTTAACTGGGACAGTATTGGATAACTATTTTTTAATCTGTGGTATTGGGAAGTCCTAAGCCTCATAGCTCTTTTTAGTGAATCGGCAACAGAACTAGAAAACATGCTACAGAGCCGGAACATCCAAAGCCAAAAAGTAGGACTACAAATGAATGCAACGAAAACAAAAATCATGTCAAACAGCTCTAGAAAACCAATCTAAATAGAAGAAAAGCCAATAGAATAAGTGGATGAGTATTTACATTTAGCTAAACTGGTCTCTTTTGAAACAAAGAGTAATGAAAAAGAAATAGAAGGATAAACACAACATGTAAAAAAATTTGGGCTCAAAAAGAAATTCTCAAAGGAAAAATACAGCTGGAAAATGAAGAAGGTAATAAATAATGGCCTTGTGCCATCTCCCAGGTCTAACCTATGCAAATCAAACATGGGTGAGTAGAGTAGGTATCGAAAGAGTAAAAAGCAAAATTTTGTCCTTCCAACACGCCATGGAGAGAAGTATCCTAAAATTAAGAAGAATACATAAAACAAAAATGTAGATATCCGAAAGAAAACTGCAGATTACAGTAGATGCTGCAGCATCAAGCCATGGTTGCTATATTCTGTCTAAAACCTATTCATTGAGACTATTTGGTGCCATGTTACTGTTAACAGATGGCCGTTGGGGTAGTAAAGTTCTCGAGTGGCGACCGTGTACCGGAAAACGTAGCGTAGGCAGGCCTCCCACTCGGTGGGCCGATGACCTGGTAAAGGTCGCGGGAAGCCGCTCGATGCGGGCAGCTTAGAACCAGGCAACTTAGTGCCTCTGCTGTAAGTTGGTAAGGAGTTGGGTATCCTGCAGATTCCAGGAGATGCTGCAGCATCAGGTCAAGGGGTATACTGCTGATTCCAGAAGATGCTGTAGCATCAGGTCAGGGTTACCATGTTCTAAACATCTATTATATCTAACAAATAGGCATTAATTGAGTTTGCGTGTACCATCCTCGACTGCATCATCACTTACCATCAGGTGAGTTGTAGTCAAACGCACTCAAATTTTTTATTATTATAAAAAAAACAGGGCACCAAATTTTGAATCGATCAGACCCTTGGACGAATGTGGTTTATTCGTCCAAGATCAGACCTGTATAAGTTGATAATAGCTGATGATCCTCAAACGGCTGAACAGATCTTCATCAATTATAGCTAAGATCCACCGCAAGGAAACTTGCTCACACGTAAAAAATCCGCATCAAAATCGGTTCATCCGTTCGAGAGCTACGATGCCACACACACACAGACTTTGGCGTCAAACTCATAACACCCCTCTTTTTGCGTCGGAGGTTAATAATAAGTTAAACAAAAAAACACGGTTTCGGATTTGAAGTCGAGCCATTCAGTTTGTCAGCTACAAATTAGTTACTAATAATTTCACAACTTAGCGGTCCCACTACGGGACGACTTTTAGATCAAAATATAACTACTTATATTGAACTTAAAGGGCCAAGACATATTATTTTCTACTTTTTAACGGATTTTTTGTCGGGAATTTTTTAAATGTTTTATTTAATTTTTATATAATAATGTTGTTATTATTTCAGACAGACAGCCACGATTTGTCGTTATCGGGCGATGATGAAGTGCAATACGTGAACATTGAAGCGATTCCATCCCGCGATGATATTCCAAAGTTCACGTTCCGAATAACGGCGGCCGCGCTGGGCGAGCTGCAGGCGCGGCTGGCGGCGCCCGTGCGTTTGGCGGAGCACGTGGCGCTCGCGCCCACGCTCGTCGAGCGGTTCGTCGACGTGTTCAAGCAGTACGTCGACCAGAACCCGGTGTACTATGTGGATCAAGTAAGTATCACTAGCTCAATGTTTTATGCCAACACTAGTATTGTACACATATGCATACATAAAACCCGCGTATCTGTAAATGGCGGCTACTTCCGGTAGCGTCAGCAAAATAGATTGTAAAGTGTAATAGTATATTATGCAATTAGTGGATAAATTAGATTAGATTTATTCGTCACACGTCACAAATTCATAAAATATACATGTCAAATTATAAAATATGTCCAATGGTGAGGTGATCGTCAAAAAATTAATTTAAAAATTAACAAAAACAAAATGTCAAATTACAAAAAATAAAATACACAATGAGCAAATAAATATATGTAAATTAAAACATTGAAGTATGTCAGTATTTCATTTAAAAAAAAATTTCAATTCAATAATATTCTTTATCAAACAATAAGTTTTTTCAATAGTGCCTGCGAGTATTATTCATTACTCGATTCCCGACGCGTACTTTAAATTGAGAAATATTTTGCCTCACGTACAAGATACATTAAAATAAGTATTGTGAACTCAGTCAGGATTCGATTTTTGGAGAAGAGAACGACAGGTGGTTCGTTGTTTAGTGCCAGTTAACTGTCTTATTGCTCGTTTTTGTGGTGTTGGAGGCGGATGCTAAGGATTCCTTGGACAGCTAAGCGAACAAATGCGTCTATTCTCTCGCAACTCAAAGTTCAAACACAGTTGACTACCATCTGCCTGCAGCGCATACTTACCTATTTCGACCACGTAATGAGAAAGAGTGGTGACAACCTTGAAAAACTGATTTTTGTTGGCAACATTGAAGGAAAAAGATCCAGAGGCCGCTCGCCAACACGATGGAGTGAACAGATAAAGGAAGGCACCACATCTAAAAACTTTTATCAAGCGGTGAGGGCGACCATGGACCGCAGTCTATGGAGAGAAATTACGCGTCTCAAGGCCAATTTGAACCACGATCCTCAGTAACGAGGGACCGAACAGAGAGAGAGAGAGAGAGAGTAACCTATTTAAAATAAATTATTTTGTTTTGATTTTGATTTTTACCCTTGTTGGGACGTCCAGGCAAATGGCAGGTAAAATGTGTATAACGTCATCTTCGCCTCACCAACTTAGTTCCCACTCTAACGTATCGTGTAAAGAATAAAAGGGCAAGTGTTATACCATTTTGGAATTATGGCTTAGGGAAGTTTTTAAAGGTATTTGTTCATTATGTTTGAAGTAATTTTTTTTCACGGTGGAGGCTCAAAGTCGAAACTTTTCTTTTTAAGTATGTGAGAATAAATTGAGATTGACTATCAATTGTCGTTATTTCACATTATTTATGGATTAAGTATTGTTTGTTTCATTAAGTGCCGTATGGCTCCCGGCTTAGAATAGGGCCATCCTATTTCATCCAATAGGTGTCGTAAGAGCCGACTAAGGGACTCAAACCGGAGGATGGGCAGCAGCGTCTTTCCGTGACTTGCAGCCAATCTGCAACACTGCGATCGCCAACCCGCCTGCCAAGCGTGGCGATTACGGCAACACCCCCCAAATGACCGACACAAAGAAAAAACGGCCCCTAGTCCCCGGCGGCCCCGCTATTCCTGGCTCCGGTAGCGGTCAAGGTAACGGCGGGGCATGGGGTGCGAAGAATCCCCGGCAGATGCCAGGCTACCAAAACAAATGACCTCTGGCCCTGGCAACCTACAACACGCGCACACTGCGAACCGACGTAAAGCTAACAGAACTCGAGGAAGCATTGAGCAGGTTACGATGGGACATCGTAGGATTGTGTGAAGAGAAGAGAGGGGGAGGACACCATAATCCTTAAATCCGGAAACCTGCTCTATTTCCGGGAGGGCGACCAACTGTCCGAGGGTGGTGTCGGGTTTCTAGTCCACAAGTCCCTCATTAACAATGTGGTCCGAGTCGAGAGTGTCTCGACGAGGGTAGCGTACCTTATTCTCCGAATTACCAAACGGTATTCGCTGAAAGTTATTCAGGTATATGCACCGACCACGCAACACTCCGACGACGAAGTGGAGCTCCTATATGAGGATATCTCTAGAGCTCTACATAATAGCTCCCGGACTCAATACACCATTGTTATGGGGGACTTTAACGCGAAACTGGGCAAACGAAGTGATGGTGAGCTGAGAGTGGGGCAATTTGGATATGGAGAGAGAAATGCACGTGGCCAGCTGCTGGCCGACTTTATGGAGAAGGAGGGCCTCTTTATGATGAACTCCTTCTTCAAAAAGCCTAAACAGCGAAAGTGGACATGGTTGCATCCCAATGGCGTAACGAAGAACGAGATCGACTTCATCTTGTCGACAAGAAGGCAAATATTCAATGATGTCTCTGTGATCAACTCAGTCAAAACAGGAAGCGATCACCGAATGGTAAGAGGCACATTGAATCTAAAGACCAAGCTAGAAAGATGTCGACTGATGAAGTCCACACTCCGACCAGCGCCCATCCAGCTCCAAAACCCCGAAAACTTTCAGCTCGAGTTGCACAATCGCTTCGAATGCCTAGGAGACTGCGAGAATGTGGACGATTATAACGACAGGTTCGTGGAAATTGTCCAAACGGTCGGGTCTAAGATTTTCAAAACTCGCCGTTCAAACAGAACCAAAAAAATCTCTGACTTCACCAGCAACCTCATGGAAGAAAGACGTAGATTGGTTTTGCAGTCCTCTGAAGACGCTACTCAGTATCGGCAACTAAACAGGCAGATCTCTAAGTCTCTAACTCGCGATTTGCGCCACTTTAATACAAATTGTATTGAAGAGGCCATTGAGAACAACAAAGGCTCAAAAGTGTTCGCTAGAGATCTGTCTGTTGGTCAAAGCCAACTGACCAAGCTGAAGACCGAGGACGGCAGGATCATATCGTCTAAGACTGAGTTGCTGGAAGAAGTTGAGAAGTTCTACGGACAATTGTACACGACCACACGTCTGCCTGTCAGCGATCTGGCTAAAGACCCAAGAGCTAGACTCACCCGACACTATACCGAAGATATCCCGGACGTCAGCCTGTACGAGATTAGAATGGCTCTTAAACAGCTTAAAAACAATAAGGCACCGGGTGATGATGGAATTACGGCTGAACTTCTGAAAGCAGGTGGAACACCGGTACTTAAAGCTCTTCAGAAGTTATTTAATTCCGTTATACTTGAGGGACAAACGCCTAAGGCATGGCACAGAAGTGTGGTCGTGCTTTTCTTCAAAAAGGGCGACAATACCCTGCTGAAGAACTACAGACCCATCTCACTTCTGAGCCATGTCTACAAACTGTTTTCGAGGGTCATTACGAATCGTCTCGCACGCAGGTTTGACGACTTCCAGCCTCCCGAACAAGCCGGTTTCCGAAAAGGCTTTAGTACCATAGACCACATACATACGCTGCGGCAGATTATACAGAAGACCGAAGAGTACAATCAGCCACTATGCTTGGCGTTCGTGGACTATGAGAAAGCCTTCGATTCGGTCGAAACCTGGGCTGTGTTACAGTCTCTCCAGAGGTGCCAAATTGACTATCGATACATCGAAGTGCTGAAGTGTTTGTATGAAAACGCCACCATGTCGGTTCGCCTCCAGGATCAAAACTCGGAACCTATCCAGCTGCAGCGAGGGGTGAGACAGGGAGACGTCATATCTCCGAAACTGTTCACCGCCGCCCTGGAAGATGTTTTTAAGCTTTTGGACTGGGGTGGACTCGGCATCAATATCAAGGGCGAGTACATCACCCACCTTCGATTCGCTGACGATATCGTGGTCATGGCTGAGACTATGGACGACTTAGGCACAATGCTCGATGGCCTCAGTAGAGCCTCTCAACAAGTGGGTCTTAGAATGAACATGGACAAGACGAAAATTATGTCAAACGTCCGTGTCATACCTACTCCTCTGAAGGTTGGAGGCTCTACACTCGAAGTTGTTACCGAATATGTATACCTGGGACAAACAGTCCAGTTAGGTAGGTCCAACTTCGAGAAAGAGATCAATCGTCAAATCCAACTCGGTTGGGCAGCGTTCGGGAAGCTTCGCAATATCTTTACGTCCCAGATACCGCAGTGTCTTAAGACCAAGGTCTTCGACCAATGTGTGTTGCCAGTGATGACGTACGGAACTGAGACATGGTCGCTTACTATGGGCCTCATAAGAAGGCTCAAAGTCACCCAAAGGGCAATGGAGCGTGCTATGCTCGGAGTTTCTCTGCGTGATCGAATCAGAAACGAGGAGATCCGTAAGAGAACCAAAGTAACCGACATAGCTCTCAGAATTGCTAAACTTAAGTGGCAGTGGGCGGGGCACATTGCTCGTAGAACAGATGGCCGTTGGGGCAGTAAAGTTCTCGAGTGGCGACCACGCACCGGAAAGCGTAGTGTAGGCAGGCCTCCCACTCGGTGGACCGATGACCTGGTGAAGGTCGCGGGAAGCCGCTGGATGCGGGCAGCGCAGAACCGGTCGTCGTAGAGATCCTTGGGGGAGGCCTATGTCCAGCAGTGGACTTCCTTCGGCTGATATGATGATGATGATGATGAAGTATTGTTTGTTTCATCATAAGTAACTATCGTTGAGGGCGTAGACATAAAAAAGTACAATAAAGAGCTGTTTAAATAACTCTGGTACAAACATTATAAAAAAAAAATTTTGGGACGCCGCCCTGTATGAGGGTTCCTTGCCCCAGTATGCGACGCCACCTACCGGCGTTATTCGCTGCCTTTATCACTGAAGGAGAATGTTTATATCTAATGTAGTCCCCGTGGACTGTTCCTAATACATCAGGTACAAACAATCTACAAAGAAAAAAATTACCTACACAAACAAAGACAGCAATTTACATCTAGCTACTCACCAATATTGAAGAAATGCGACTTCCTCTTAAGTAAAAAGTAGGTAGTGTCAAGTGTGTGTATAATGTATGTATGTTTATGTATGTTTGCCACAAGGACCTATCTTTCTCTTCGAAAGTTGCAGCAATCCTCGGGACACCTAGGACGGTCGGCAGATAGATACGGTTCACAATAACTCAACTTACAAGTCAACCACGACGTACATACATTTATTCACAATCTGATAAATTCTACGTGGTCAGTTTTATAGGTACAAAGTCGGGTCTGTGCGAACTTATTACAATTTTACAGAACACGCCCCCGGCACGCATAGCTGACATAATTTACGCTTAATGTCGGTATTCAAACAAATTCCATAGTCCGTTTTATTACACTGCCTACACAAAATAACTATCTTCCGTACTCGATAGGTAGAACTTAGCGCGACACTCCCGAAGTACCATATTGTACGTGTCCTCGGAGCCTTAGACGTCTGGCTCGAAAATAAGGACTCGCAAGGGATTTGCGAGACCGTGGCTTGCCTGGTAGCCGCACTCAAAGGCCCTAACCGACTCACTACTACGGGCGCGACGCGATTGACTGTCCCAGTAAAGGCTATTATTATTATTAATTAAATAAAGTATTTTTTCTCGTGTCACCAATTAATGGCAGTGTGTCGCCGGCAGGAGCCCGAGCTGTGCATCGGGTGCATGGCGGTGCCTGCTGACGTGAAGCTGAGGTGCCGCTGCGAGCCTCTGCCCGCGCCCCTCGCGCCCCCCGCGCCTGCGCCGCAGTGTCAGCAGTGTAACTGCAGGTACCCTCACCACACCCCTTGACAGTCGTGCTCGTGGCTCTCCCAGACCATATTCCAAATCAAAATTGATAGTGTATGCACCATAATGGCAGGATCCAGCGTGCAAGTATAAAGACGTGTAGATCTGCAAACAAGTGTAAGCAGTGTTGTACCCGCACCGGAGCTCGGAGGTGGAAACGCTCGCCGCCGGGGAACCCGCACCTGACCCGATTTTGTTAGCTCCCGCTTCGCTCACAATTTAGTTCGTCTACGCTTCTAGCTCGTTGTGCATGTTACATTTCCTTTGATAAATAATACGTATTTTGTCGAATAAGTGCGCGAACGCATTAATGCGGTCTCTGTGCAGGGTGCTGTGGTGCACGGCGTGCATGGCGCGCTGGTGGGCGGCGCGCGCGCCCGCTGAGCACGCGCAGTGGCTGGCGGCGCGCTGCACTTGCCCCGTGTGCCGCGCGCCCTTCTGCCTGCTCGACGTGGCGCCCGTGCGCCGCACTCCCTCCTGATTGTGATAACATACGCCGCGTCGCGCACGCGCAGTGCATGAGACCTCCGTTCCGCTGTGACTGACTGACTACTGACTGACTTAGAGACGAGTTTTGGCCTATAAGTACGGATTCCAAGTGGAGCGTGTCGCGTGATAAATGTCTCGTATGATGTCATAGGTTTAAGACATTTTTTATCGAATGCCTTCTGCATGTCTAGACGAGCTATGAACATGTTTAATGGATTTCTATTTTCCTCGCGCGACTCAGCCAGTGTTTTAGGGTAAACATAAGTAAGTAAGTGAATATCCTTTATTGCACACCAGAAAAAGCTTCACAGAAACTTAATTTAAATATGTACAGTGCAAAGGCGGCCTTATCATTTTTAGCGATTTATTCCAAGCAACCTTAAAGTACCGGTAGGAGTTAATAGGTAAAAACGCTAAATGCGGGTGGCTGCAGATTGAAAAAATATGATTACGAAATTATATTATAAAAGAGCTTGTTGTGAGAATCTAAAAAATATATTTTTTAATAATTTTGAGTTGAATAGTTTTGAAGTTAGGTACTTAAGATTAAAATTAAAATTTAAAAAACCCCCGACAAAAAACCTGTAAAAGTAGAAAATAATAAGTTTTGGCCCTATAAGCACAGATTACTAAATAGTTACTTCGCTATAAGTTTAATATAAAGTAAGTAGTTATATTTTCATCTAAGAGCCGTCGCGTAGGGGGAACACTTAGTTGTGAAATTATTAGTAATTAGTTGTAGAAAAGTAAATTTGATTAACTAGCGGTCCCCCTACACGACGACTTCTAGATCAAAATATAACATTAATATTAAATATAATATTAAACTTATAGGGACAAAATGTATTATTTGAGGACTTTTTTCCTTTTTTGTCGGGAGTTTTTAATTTAAGTTTTATTTAATGCTTTTTAAAATTTATGTATCTAAAGCATGGTACCTCTGTTGTAAGTTGGTCAGGTGTTGAGTATCCTGTAGATACCAGGAGATGCTGCAGCATCAGGTCAAGGTTACCATGTTCTATCTAAAACCTATTCATTGAGACTATTCCAATGAGCCCAAACACGATTCATCTGCTGTAAGTTGGCGAGGAGTTGGGTATCCTGTAGATTCCAGGATATGCTGCAGCGTCAGGTCAAGGTTACCATGTTCTATCTTACACCTTTTCATTGAGACTATCCCAATGGGCTCAATACGATACCTCTGCTGTAAGTTGGTAAGGAGTTGGGTATGCTGCAGGTTCCAGGATATGCTGCAGCATCAGGTCCAGGTTACCATGGTTTTTAAATATTATTACAGTTAAAATAAAATAAATAAATTAAAAAGCCTTTTATTTCTTGCTTCACAGTAAATAAAAAAATACAGTTTAAGACACTGCACACTAAATTAATTATATGATAGAAATTGTTGATTAATGATTACTTAGTAATTGTATTTTAGTTAAAAAATAAAAGCTTAAAAAAACTGAAAAACCGACTTCATAATGAAATTCACTCAAAAGTATGAAATAATATTATATTTAAATACACAACATTTATTATTAAAATATTATTATACAACATTATTTAAATATCCAACAATAACGAAATCAAAGGTGGGTACGAATTAAATTAGGGGCTTTAATTTTTTTTTGAGGTCGGTACCAGCACACAGTTTCGTATCAAATGTTTTAGATTCGATGGTTTGCTGACACCAACCTCAAAAAAATTTAAACTCATTTAATTCGTACCCACCTTTGATTTCGTTATTGTTGGCTAATGTTGTGTATTTATGTATAATAATATTATTTCATACTTTTGAGTGAATTTCATTATGAAGTCGGTTTTTCAGTTTTTTTAAACTTTTATTTTTATTTTCTTTATTTTTAGTGATAACGCTATCTATCTAAAAACGTTAAACCCAATCACCTACTCACCAATAGGAGTTATCAAATCATAATACATGTGTTTCATTAACATTCATAACAGATGAAAGTTATGGAGTTAATCGTCCATCATCAGCTCATCTGAATAACCTGAAAGAATAAAACCTATCGGTCTATGCATACCTACATATATATCTATGTATAATATATATTGAAAGAATTTTCCTCCTACTCTTAACCAACATGAGATGATGACTAACAGACAATACTTATTTTAATAGCTTTAGAAAACATATGAATCACGTAATAAGTGCCTGCTTAATGAATAATTTGAGGGTTGTTCTCGATTTCCCTGGAATCCCATCATCAGATCCTGACTTGGTGACAATGGGACCCCCTCGGGAGTATACTCTTTCGAATAAAAAAAGAATTTTGAAAATCGGTCCACAATTGAAGGAAAAATCGGTGAACATACATAAAAAAAATACTTATGCAGACGAACATAGAACCTCCTCTTTTTTTGAAGTCGGTTAATTAGTGTTTCAGGTAGTATTGTCGTAGGCAACTCATTTGGTAGTTATATAATGTAATATGGTATTGAACTTCCCGTTCCCAGTAATTAATTGTGTAACGTGCATCCCTAATAATTTCGGAACGTAATTCTCCCGTCTCGCTCACTCCACCTCTCATTTCATTCGAAAAAACGATTCGTTGTTCCTGTGCTGGGTAGAACTTTCTAACATATATCTCTCTGTATCAAAACCCATGTGAAATACTTAAATTAAAGAACTTATAAGTAAACAAAACTGTGTTCGTTCTTATAATGGCGCACAACTCGAGGCCAGAGAGATTGTAACAAGAAATAGCGCCCGCGAGAGACTTTCATTGCGTTTGATCGCCGCCATTACCGCGCCGCCGCGCCAATCTTTTGGGACTTATTTCTCCGCCTAGTTTATATCCCCATCTTCAAACTCACAGTGAAACGTGATGCATACCCGGAGCAGAAGCCGGGAAGTACGAGGATGGCAGGGCGACGAAGCCTCAAACGAAGAAACCACCAACGCCGGCAGGGTCAATGACCTCACTCGCCCGCAAAACTCCGCTCGCGCTGCGGCCGCACAAAACCCGCGCGACGCGCGCACACAGGACAACACGTCGCCAACTACCCGCGCCCACGGCGACGCTGGCACGCGCAGTCCCCGTGCCCAAGACGATCCCAGCATGATAGCGATCACGGAACAGCAACTGTCCGACCTGCTGTCAAATGTCATGAGAAACGCGATGCAGAACGCTGCCTCCGTCGTTGCCGCGCCTACCCCTACCGGTAACCGGACGCCGTCAGCGCCTTCGCCTTTCAGCACATCAGCTGGAAACCTAGCCAAGTGCACGGCTAGATTTGACGGGAGCAACACAAACCCCGACGCTGTCGAGGCCTTCATCGACGCTGTGGAGATGTTCGTGGAGTGCATGAATGTCAGTGAGGAGCACACCCTGCGAGGGCTACCCATGCTGCTCACCGGAGACGCCGCTACCTGGTGGAGAGGAGTCAAAGACGAAATCTACACTTGGGACGAGGCCAAGACGCGCTTGCGAGGGATGTTTGGAGCCCCGCGCCCCGCCTACAAGTTGCTCCACGATTTATTTTATACGACACAACGTAGTGAGGAACGTGCCGATATGTTTGTTTCACGTTTGCGTTCTATTATCGCAAAGTTACCATACAAATTAGATAGTGTAGTGCAAATCGACATCATTTATGGACTTCTGAGTCGTAAAATACGTAAACATGTGCCTCGTAATTCCGTGGATAGTGTAGAGTTGCTTTTATCCCGAATCCGAGAGGTGGAGGAAGCTATCAATGAGGTATGTAGTTTAAATATCCCTGTTTCCGCGCCAACGAGTGTCATTCGTAACTCGTGTGACGTCACCACTGAGATCGTGACCCCTACTGTCGGTTCGAGCGCTACTACGAGTTCTCGATCAGTTCTCACCACAGATAATACTAAGGAAAAGCAAAAGCGTTCTCGCCCGCGATGTACGTACTGTAAGTCGTTCGGACACGAAGTGAATGACTGTCGTAAGGCTTTAGAAAGTAAGAAAACTAAGTTGTCTACTGGTAACAATGAAATTAAGTCTACCATTCATTGCTATGGTTGCGGGCAACCAGGAGTAGTGAAATCGAGGTGTGATACTTGCAATAAGAAACCTCCTACTTCTGAGCAGGTTGAATTTCATACACTAAATAGTTTTGAGTGTATTGACAGCTCGCGACCCGTTGTCTCAGTGACTATCGCAGGACAGGCAGGTGTCGCCGTCCTGGACACCGGTGCAAACCAGTGCGTGGCCAGCCCCGAGCTTTATGCAATCCTCGTGAACTCCGGCGTTGAGTTCTCGCCGTCCCAGCGTACCGTAGGTTTGGCTGATGGTTCACGACAGGTACGTGACATTTTGGTTGCTAAGGTAATAGTAAGTATTGGAGGCCGTAATGTAACGACAGATTTCCTGGTTTTTCCCAATGCCGATTGTAAGACACTACTTGGAAGCAACTTTATCTCAAATGCGGGGATAGTTTTAAATACTCCCCAAGCCTGCTGGAGTTTTGTTGACGCTCCAGAAGAAACATTTGATTTTATTCAGTCCTACTCCCTCTCATCAAAGCTCACTGACTTGATGCATGCTGACACATCTAACTTGCAGTTGAGAGCTGATGAAGGTCGTGCCCTCTTGGCTGAGGATAGGACTGCCATTAATAATTTAATTTGTAACAGCGCTAAGCAGTTTGCGTCGGAAGGACCGGCCACTGATTATGCCATTCACCGCATCAAGGTCGGCGAGGACCAACCGCCCATTGCCTGCCAGCCCTTCAAGATGTCCCAAAATAGAAAGGAAGCTCTGAAAGAGGAGATGGACAAGCTGCTTACTGCTGGGGTGATTGAAGAGTGCGAGTCCCCGTGGGCGGCTAACGTAGTCATGGTGCCAAAGAAGACTGGAGGTATGCGTCTCTGTATTGACTATCGAAAACTCAATGAGGTCACCGAGCCAGACCGGTACCCATTGCCGAGGATCGAAGATGTTTTACATGCTGCCAAGACAAGCAACTATATGACTACGCTCGATCTTAGATCAGGATATTTTCAGGTGAGCGTCCACCCTGACGATAGAGATAAAACTTGCTTTATCACACCAATGGGGACATACAGGTTCGTTCGTATGCCAATGGGTCTCCGTAATTCGGGAGCCACTTTCCAGAGGCTAATGGACAAATTCAAGTCTAACCTGTCCCTTGAGAACAGCACTGTCTTATGTTACTTAGACGATCTGATCTTGCTATCCCCAGATTTTGAGTCACACTTAAAGGATTTACAAGCAGTCTTCGACAGGCTTGCCCTGTTCAACCTGAGGATTAACCGTGACAAGAGTTGCTTCGCTTGCGACTCAGTAAAATTTCTTGGGCATGTGATTGTACCCGGTGGCATCCACATGGATCCCGGTAAAACAGCTGCTATCTTTAACATGCCTCCACCACAGAATGTTAAACACTTAAGGTGCTTCTTGCAAACTTCCAGCTGGTTTCGACGCTTCATACCCAACTACGCCGAAGTCGCGCGGCCCATGAACAACCTGCTGAAGAAAGACACCGCATGGCACTGGGGCCAAGAGCAGAGAGAGGCTTTTGAGCGCATCAAAACGCTCCTGTCTTCGGCTCCGATCCTGCGGCAGGCTGATGAAACGAAGCCTTTCATTCTACGCACGGATGCCAGTGGGTATTGTCTGGGAGCTGTTTTAATGCAGGGGGAGGGGCACGATGAGCGACCGATCGAGTATGCCAGTAAACAGTTAAGCGCTGCCCAAAGAAACTATACAACTACTGAAAGAGAGGCCTTGGCGGTAGTGTGGGCCGTAGACAAGTTTAGAGGCTACATTGAAGGCACTCATGTTATTGTGAAGACCGACCACCAACCTCTTAGATGGTTGATGAACACTAAGTCACCCAGCGGCAGACTAGCAAGGTGGGCTCTCACTCTTCAGGAGTTTGATCTGCGCATTGAATACACGCCTGGTAAGTCCAACGTGATCGCAGACACGCTCGCCCTCCTTGTTCCCAGGAATTTCAAACTGACTGTGACCTGTGCTATGCTGCTGCGGATTTCCCCACACGGTCTCTTTCCGACATACGAGAAAATCAACTGAAAGACCCAGAGGTACGCAAGATCATCGAGGATCTCGAGTCCGACGACGCTCCGTTTAGGGGGAGACAATGGGCGGCCCGTGGCTACGTACTCTCTGATGGCATACTGTACCGGTATGCACCTGACTGCGACGTAGACGATGATAGTGCCTGTCGTGTTATTCCAGAACACGAGCGTGCGCAGGTGATGGCAGAGTTTCACGACGCACCTACCGCCGGCCACTTCGGGGTCGAGCGCACCCTGCAACGCGTATCGCAGCGCTACTACTGGCCCGGCATGCGCAGCTACATCGCCGACTACATCAAACAATGCGTCGCGTGTCAGCGTTACAAGGCTGACACAAAGAAACCAGCGGGGCTTGTGCAAACACCCGCGACAGCCCGGAGATTCGAGGTTGTATCAGTAGATTTATTTGGTCCATTACCCGAGACTGCAGATGGAAACAAATGGGTTCTCATTGTCGAAGACGTGTGCACACGATGGGTAGAACTATTTCCCCTGAAGAACGCCACTAGCTTGGAATGTGCTAAGGTGCTCATCTCTGACATTTTCCTACGTTTTGGTGTCGCACGTCGTATGGTTAGCGACAACGGGGTGCAATTCGTCTCTGAAATAATGCAGCAAGTCTGCTATGTTTTAGGCATCAAGCAATCGCTGACCCCTTTCTACCATCCCGAGGCTAATCCTATAGAAAGGAAGAACCGAGACTTGAAACCTCAACTGGCTATCCTAGTGAGAAACGATCATAGTACATGGGACATGCACCTGCCTGCAGTACGGTTTGCTATGAATTCTGCGATAACATCTAGTACTGGCTATTCCCCTGCTCACCTTACCTTTGGCAGGGAGCTCCGAGCACCAGCAGACGCCGCCTCTGACATGAGGGACATTGTGGAACGCGACAACTTTGTGGCAAGTGTCACCCCGTACTTACGGCGACTGGCAACCGCGCTCCTTGACGCGCGAGACGTCCACGAGCGCGCGCAGCAGCGGCAGAAGGAAAGCGCCGACGCAGCTCGCCGACCCGCACCCGATTATGATCCAGGGAGTCTAGTATTACTCAAAACCCAAGGGTCTAACTATACAGGTAAAGGACAGACACCTAAGTTTATTCCCCGAAGAGACGGCCCCTACAGGGTGCGAGAAGTTGTCAGTCCTACTTCTTACTTACTAGAGCGTATTAGCGATAATGTGTTGTTAGGCAAGTATCACACCTCACAGCTTACTCCTTTCGTTGGAGATGAGCAGCCCGCCGTCCACGAGAAACGTAAGCGTGGTAGACCTCAACGTAACACTAGGCGTCGCCACCATTGTGATTTGTGCTATCACGAATGCGAGGGCGCTTCTTTCGTGCTAGAGGGGGAGGTTGTAACGTGCATCCCTAATAATTTCGGAACGTAATTCTCCCGTCTCGCTCACTCCACCTCTCATTTCATTCGAAAAAACGATTCGTTGTTCCTGTGCTGGGTAGAACTTTCTAACATATATCTCTCTGTATCAAAACCCATGTGAAATACTTAAATTAAAGAACTTATAAGTAAACAAAACTGTGTTCGTTCTTATAATTGTAATTAAATTTCCTTCGTATACTACGTAAGGGCCTCCTCCAGAGATTGCCAGTGTTTTCTATCTTCTGATACTCGCATCCAGTGGGTACCTGCTATTTTTATGAAGTCGTCTGTCCAGCGCGCATTTGGTCTACCCTTTTTTCTTTGGCCCGATGGTCCTAACCATGATGTTGTCTTTCTGGTCCAGCGATTGTCATTGAGTCTAGCAATATGTCCTGCCCATCGCCATTTTAGTTTCTGTGAGTAACTGAGAGCGTCAATGACTAGTTTTTTTTCTTATGTCAGTACTGCGGATTTTTTCGATATTTCTTATCTTCACAATGCTCCTTTCCATACTTCTTTGAGTTGTTATAATCTTGTTTTTTATTTTCCTAGTAAATTTTCAGGTTTGACAGGCATATATTAGTGAGCGGAGTAGGTAGGTGTTCATGACTTTGCTTTTTAATTTTATGGTCAATGGTAACGCCATCTCTCATCAGGATAGCAAACTACATTAAGTAAAAGCTTATTAGAATTCACCTATCCTCTTTCCTTTTCCCGCAAGCGCATTATTGTATCGCTGCATTGCACTCGCCGGTCGAGTGCAAAGATGAGAAGAAAAAAGAAGCCATATTGTTTTTTGAGCCACATCGAATCACCAACTCGGCTGGTCAAAATCTTCAAAAATTAAAACAAGCTGTGTGTGTTTTGTGTAAAAATATAATTTAAAAGGTATAACGCGTGTGCACTAAAATTAATATCTGGATATTTGGTAAAAAAGAATTGGAATTCCTTTCGCGCGTGAGCTGAACTCGCTCCGCTTCCATGTGCTAAAGACCCTGGAGGACGTCGCCTTCATCAGACGAAAACCAGCAGCAAAAGGGTGAGTGCGCTTGCAGTTCTCCTTCCCAAATCTTCATTTCCTCGAGATATACAGTCCATTAAAATTCCGGCAGTAGCGCTGTCTCCTCACGGACAGGCTTTGTCATAATAAAAAAACCGCGTCACCATACTAATGGTCCTTCGAGCCGGATATCCTACCCCAGCTAATCCAATTACACACTCATTTATTTCGCATAACCTTATAAAGGTTCCGAATCTTTAATAGGTACAATTCTGCGTATACCATTATTCCCCGCCTGAACGACCGTCGTAGGTATTCGATTCAAGTTTATTGCCTAATTATTTACCTAGGTGAATATTGGTTTCCGTACTAGTTCCCCATAGGTAGGTATATAAATATTGTAATAAAACCGCGCCCTCAGAATATTAGTTCTCTGCTAGTTCTGTTGTATAGTGTATAGGTGTAGGTAGGTAATACCCGCGTTATTAAAATCAGTTCATTGTATAGGCATAATAAGTATAGGTCATTCTGCCTGCCGCGTAATCTGTGCTGCCGCTTTCGCTCGCATAATTGTTTACTCCACGCGTTGTACACAATATACTTCGGTAGGTACATATAGGAACCGCAGCCTAACTCAGCTGACTTGTGAGTTACTACTGATCTTGGTTCGTCGTACGTAGCTTCATTACAAGGTTTGCAAACTAAAGCAAAATGCCCAAAGGTAATGAAGATAAATTTACCGACGATGGAGCCCGATCGGAAACGCAAATAAGGTTAGAATTAAAGTTATCGCATCGGAACAACATATTCGCTCGACTGCAAACTATTTACAACCAAGCAACGCATGTTCACACCGATGAGACGTTAAAGAGTACCTTTCTTTCCTCGTTTCTAACCGACTCCGAAAAAATGTACTATCTGATAGGTAAATTATCGAGTAAGGCGCAATCCGCGTTCGCAGGAATCCCCCCGAGTGGCGAGAACTACCCTTTGATTCTCGAATCACTCATAAAGAAGTACGATGACAAACGCGTGCTTGTTTCTACTTATTTAAGCAAATATTCGAACATAAATTCCATGATTATGACTCATTCATTGATAAATTCGTTTCCGCAGTGAGTGTGTTATTAAGCTCCAATATTGAGGACCTCACAAGTCACAGACTTCATATTTTTATACATCGCCCTCAAAAAATTAGACATCGAAACCGTACGAGCTTTCGAAATGTCTCAGCATGACGTTCAATTTCCTAAGTTCGAGTCTCTCGTCAAATTCGTAAAGGATCAATCCCGAATAATAAAAAATACTCACTCGAATGAAACTTAAAAATCGAGTTCCAGTAGTAACGCCGCAAAGAATAGCGCGCCCCGTGCGACGCATAGTAAAGCTGCGGCCAAAGCCCCACAACCGCATTCGTATGTATCCTTATCTACAGGTACATGCATATGTGAGGGGGTGATTCACGAACATTTATTTAAATGCCCCGCCTTTGAAAAGATGTCTCCGCTAGAGAAGATAAGATTGTCAAAGATAAAAATGCATGCGTAAACTGTTTAAGTATAAGGCATAAGTTTTTCAATTGCAATTCTCATTTCAAGTGTAAGTTGTGTAATCACAAACATCACTCATTGCTGCATTTTGAAAATAACGCGCTCCCGACACCAATCGCAAACCCCGTCACTTCCACAGAGTCATGCTCGATGCCCTGTTGTTTTTCCGACGAAGAAAATGCATTTCTACCCTCCCACGCACAAGTCTCGCTACCGTCGTGTGAACCGCCTGCGTTTGATGACGTTTCGCTTTGCACCACGTCCATCGCTGCTTCGGCTGCGATGAATAACAATAACGAGCGCACGCACAGACAGCAATGTAAAGCGCCGGTAACGGTCTTGCTTGCTACTGCCACTGTAATGGTACATGATTCGCGCGGCAAATTACAGCCTGTACGGTGTCTTCTCGACAGTGCGTCACAGAGTAATTTCCTCACAGCAGCCTGTTGTAAAAACTTAGGATTACGCTGTAGTAATAATTTTGACCAAAACTTAAAGGTCAGGGGTATCGGGGGGACAGAGAAAGGGGTAAAGGGTATCCGTATCGTTCCAGTTCTCGTCTCGATTTAATGAGAATGTGAATTATAATGCATCTTCGCTTATAGTAGATAAAATTACAGAAAGTCTTCCGACCGCTAAGGTTGACGTTTCCGCTCTGCCCTTCATACAGGGCCTACCGCTTGCCGACGAATCGTTCGGTACTCCTGGGCGTATTGATGCCCTTATCGGTGCTGACATTTTTCCACATCTTCTGTTGCCGAGCGTTATTCAGAATAATCCCGCTTCGCCTCCCGTTATACAAACCGTGTTAGGCTATGTAATTATGGGTTCAGTTCCCACTCTCTCTAGACAGGGAAGCACTATGCTTACCCACTGCTGTTTCGTACAGAACGAGCCTTCGCGTGAGAAGACGGATAACTTGTTAAAGAAGGTCTTCTCTTTAGACGAAGCGCCGACTAACAGCAAACTGCCAACTCAATCCCCAGAGGAAATTGAGTGTGAGCATTTTTTTCGTGCGACTACCACGCGTGATAAACATACTGGTAGGTACACCGTAGGTCTACCGTTCTCAGAGGATCCCTACATATTAGGCGATTCGTATCAAGCCGCGCGAAGACGTTTTTTATGTCTCGAAAGGAAGTTAGAGTGCAATTCTGATCTTCGAATCGCGTATAATAATATCATTTAGCGAGTATCTTGATAAGGGATACATTTCGCCCGTACCAGAGTCGGAGTTAGTTGATAGTAAACTATGCTATCGTATCCCTCATCACGCGATCGTACGTTTGGATAAGACAACTACCAAAGTACGTTCCGTATTAGACGCGAGTTGTAAAACCACCACTGGTATGTCACTCAACGAAATATTGCACAGTGGCCCGAATATACAGGGTGATTTATTCACCATTCTTCTTAATTACCGCTTATTCCCTGTTGGGATTGCCGCTGATTGCAAACAAATGTTCATGCAAATAGGAGTTAGGGATTGCGACCGCCGCTTTTAACGAATCCTTTACAGATTCGATCCACAACAACCTCTGACTGTTTATCAGTTCAATAGGGTCTGTTTTGGCCTCAAGTCAAGTCCCTATCACGCTCTGCGTACTGTGCAGCAGCTCATCGATGATGATGGGCATCTGTTCCCTAACGCAAGGGAAGTGGCATCCAGTTCTCTTTACATGGATGATATAATCAGCAGCCAAATATCTGAGACTCAAGCTGTCCAGGTGTCGCGTGAGCTTATTGACTTGTTCAAACGAGGACAACTCGATCTAGTCAAATGGACTAGTAATTCTCAAACTCTCCTAGATAACATTCCCGCTTCCCACAAACTGTCAGAGCAGGTGGATTTTGACAAATGTACCGAGCACAAGATTTTAGGTCTTCGCTGGTCGCAGTCAGATGATAATTTCAGATTTAAAATTAACCATACAGATAATAATTGCACCAAACGCATAATATTGTCAACAATTGCTAGACTGTGGGACATAATGGGTTTTGTAGCGCCTGTTATCCTACACGCAAAGCTATTCATGAAGGATTTATGGCTCTTAAAGCTTGAATGGGATGATACTCCTCCACCTCATATTGTAAACTCGTGGCGAAGATTTTGCGAGCAGCTTCCTGAACTAAATGACTTTAAAATACCGCATACATATCGGTGTTCGCGATGGTTGCATAGTTCGCTTATTAGGCTTCGCAGACGCTAGCGAGAGAGCCTACGGCGCTGTAGTATACCTACATGTTACTCATGCTAACCGAGTTGCTGTCAGTCTTGTGTGTGCCAAATCTAAGGTCTCACCAGTTAAACCCATGTCTGTCGCACGGCTAGAACTTTGCGCTGTCGAATTATTGTCAAAACTACTTCGCCGTGTCCACGACACGTATAATCCACGCTACAAGGTAACCACTATGTACGCTTTTACCGATTCAAAGGTCACGCTATGCTGGCTCAATGGTTCGCCTCATCGTTGGCAGACTTTTGTAGCTAACCGCGTCGTAAGAACTCTAGAGAATATTTCAGCCGATCATTTTTACCACGTGGCTGGCTTAGAAAACCCAGCGGACTCTATTTCCCGCGGACTTATGCCCGATAAGTTTATTGACCATCCTCTATGGCTTCATGGGCCACCATGGGCTAGGCTTGACCCTTCTGAATGGCCAATTAAAAGGGTCGAATATACAGAAGATGAGACATTACCCGAAGAAAAGATACTCGCGCACCCTGTAGTTTCTACTAATGATACTATATCTCTGATCGGCTCTTTATCCGAACGCACGTCATCCTTATCAAGGTTGCTTCGTATCATAGTGTGCATCTTTAGATTCATAAAGAAACTCCCGCGTCGTCAAACCTTTGGTGTCACATCACAAGATTTAAATTTCGCAGAATACGCCGTACTGCGTGATGTCCAATCTCGACATTTCAATAGAGAGTTCCACCTCATCAAAAACGGTGAAAATTGTTCGGGACCGCTTTTGAGGTTGATTCCGTTCATCGATGAAGATAATAATATCATTCGTATTGGAGGTCGTCTTATGAACTCAGCTGAATCCTATTGCCGCATCATGATCACGTTGTTGATTTGTTGATCGACTACTATCATAGAAAGTACTGTCATGCCGGGCCTGAACTATTAATGTCCTTGATACGAGAGAAATACTGGATATTGTCTGCTCGTAGCATAATACGGTTTAGAATCCATAAATGTAATGTTTGCTTTAGATATTAACCGCGACCTAGCTTTCCGATAATGAGTTCCCTTCCAGCACAACGTGTGATACAGGTTAAAAAGGCATTTACGCATACTGGATGTGACTATGCTGGTCCCATCACATATACTCCAATACGAGGGAGAGGTGTGCGGAGTCGCAAGTCGTATCTATGTATATTTACTTGTTAAACGACCCGCGCAATTCACATTGAACTGGCTACTGATTTGACTACAGTGAGCTTCATAGCTGCCCTGAAGCGTTTTCTTTCGCGTCGCGGGCCAGTCCAATGCATGCATTCAGATAATGGTACAAATTTTGTAGGTGCCAAGTCTTACCTACGCGACTTGTATGACTTCATCAACAAGGAGCCTCACCCTAAACTGGAAGAAGAGCTCGCTGAGAGCCGAATCGAATGGAAATTCATTCCACCCGCATCTCCTCATTTTGGAGGTTGTTGGGAGTCTATGGTAAAGACTGTAAAGACTCACCTCTTCAAGACCATCGGTCAGCAACTCCTCTCATACGAGGAGCTAGTGACTACTCTTACCCAAGTGGAATGCCTCTTGAATTCCAGGCCAATCACTGTGCTGAGCGCTGATCCCTCGGAGCCTACAGCCTTAACACCCGCTCATTTCTTAAATACTGCGCCCTTGCTTTCTCTGCCTGCGGCGGAAATAGATTCCACGTCGGGTAGTCTGATTCAGCGACACTCCTTACTGGACAAACTTGTACAGTCGTTTTGGAAACGTTGGAGGAAGGAATATCTCCACCGATTGCAGACTAGAGAAAAATGGAATAAGCCATCAGCCCCTATAAAACTTGGTACCGTAGTGGTCATCATGAATGATAACTCACCAGTTCACCACCCTTGTCTTGGCCTCTCGGTATAATTGAGAGATTATTTCCATCAAAGGACGGCACTATTAGAGTGGTGGAGGTTAGGACTAAGAAGGGAACTCTTGTGCGTCCCGTAGTTCGTTTGTGTCCATTACCAACTCAATAGTCTCTCTTAACTTGTCACATGTTTCTTCCGTACTTTAATTTCAACTTTTAATAACAAAATTATTGAATGTAAGATTGATACATTAGAGTTTAAATTGTAATTTAATTAGTTTCCGTTAAGATGTATTATTTTAATAAAGAATTTTCTTTAAGATGACTCTTAAAGGCCGGGGGAATGTGGTAACGCCATCTCTCATCAGGATAGCAAACTACATTAAGTAAAAGCTTATTAGAATTCACCTATCCTCTTTCCTTTTCCCGCAAGCGCATTATTGTATCGCTGCATTGCACTCGCCGGTCGAGTGCAAAGATGAGAAGAAAAAAGAAGCCATATTGTTTTTTGAGCCACATCGAATCACCAACCCGGCTGGTCAAAATCTTCAAAAATTAAAACAAGCTGTGTGTGTTTTGTGTAAAAATATAATTTAAAAGGTATAACGCGTGTGCACTAAAATTAATATCTGGATATTTGGTAAAAAAGAATTGGAATTCCTTTCGCGCGTGAGCTGAACTCGCTCCGCTTCCATGTGCTAAAGACCCTGGAGGACGTCGCCTTCATCAGACGAAAACCAGCAGCAAAAGGGTGAGTGCGCTTGCAGTTCTCCTTCCCAAATCTTCATTTCCTCGAGATATACAGTCCATTAAAATTCAGGCAGTACCGCTGTCTCCTCACGGACAGGCTTTGTCATAATAAAAAAACCGCGTCACCAGTCAAGTCGCTTTTTAGAATTTCTCTGAGACTCCAGATTTTTTTCCAAGTGATGTTGACTCTACGCTCTACTTCCAGTTCGTTGTTGTGTTGGTTGAATGCTATTTGTTTTCCCAGGTAGATGTAGATACCTATCGACATAAGTTAATGGCAGATTTTCGAGATATATAGGTATTTTAGTATGGTTCGTCATGACGTTAGTTTTATTTAGGTTGATTTCCAAGCTTACTTTGCGACTTTCTTCATGTAGAGAGTTTATCATCAGTTGCAGTTGGTTTGTGTTTTCTGATAGCAGAACTATATCGTCAGCGAATCTGAGATGGCTCAGGTGACATCCGTTTATATTTATGCCGACTTTCTCCCAGTTGAGGTTGTAGGTGATGGACTCTAATACCGCTATAAAGATTGTTGGGGAGATTGGGCCTCCTTGCCTTACACCTCTTTTTATTTGTACTAGGGTGGTACCAGTGGTCTCCAACTTCACTCTGCTAGTACTGTTGTCGTAGATGTTTTTTTAGGACTTGTATGTAATCTAATGCCACTTCTTGAGAGAGTAGAGCTTCCTAGATCGGTGGGTGGTGTAGAGTATTGAAGGCTTTTTGGTAATCGATAAAAACAACATAAAGTGGTCTGTTGAACTCTTGGAATTTTTCTATCACCATCTCTAGCGAATTTATATGGTCGACTTTCGAGAAGCCAATTTATAGCTCGCCAAATCAACCAGGATATAAATTACCGAGTAGCATTACAGAAAAGGCGAAAGCAACCATTGAGGAAGACGAAGTGACGAAAGGAATTAAAGAACTAAAAACAGATAAAAGCCCAGGAGTCCAGGACCCGACAAGATCACCAACGAAGCTATAAAATTAGGACACATGTATGTAGCCACACCTCTAACCAGACTGTTCAACATGATACTGAGCTGCAAAAACACTCCACGTCAATGGTCGTAGTCGGAAATAATTTTGTTCTACAGAAAGGGAGACCCAAGCGACATCAGTAACTATAGACCTACTAGTACCAGCCTACTACCTTCACTATATAAATTTTTCTTCTCTTTAATAGAGAAATAAATAACCGAAACCACAAAACAATTCAACATATAGAACAGGCAGGCTTCTCGACAGTCGACCACATTATTACAGTTACAGGACACCAAAGTTCGAACCGATCAGACCGACCGATATAAGTTGCCCACATCCCTTCATCATCTAGATAAGAGTTAATGATCTTCAAATGGCTAAACAGATCTATGTAAATTATAGCTAAGAACCAACTCGATCACGTCAGCTTTCAAACAAAAAAAAACACATCAAAATCGGTCCATTCGTTCAAGAACTACGATTCCACTGACAGATACACAAGAAACTTATATTGTTATTAGTATTAATCATTTATTTCAGACATAGGTAGTCCTTATTTAGGTTAGTATATTACAAAAATCTTAAAATTAATATTAGTACTTTTTTAAAATTTTGTTTTATTATATCAGCTCATACCTATACGTCCCCACCGAGGGGCTCGAACCTACCCTGAATCAGGGCGATTAGGCCTTAGTCGACCACGCGGGCCCAGTGGTCGACTTCACACACAACCTTCGAGTTTCTTCGCAGGCCTGTGCAGATTTCCTCACGATGTTTTCCTTCACCGTTAAAGCAATCGGTAAGTATGTACGTAAGTTTTTGAAAAACTCATTGGTACATTGGCCGTCCAGATTTGAACCCGGTACCTCTGGTTAGATGGACCAGTCGTTACCGGTTGAACCACCGACGCTTTTGTACTATACAAATTAAAAATGAATTTAATTACGGATTTACAAGACAAAATTAAATTAAATAAACTTAATTATTTAAATTAAAAATAACTACTCTAGAACCCGTATGGGTAGAGTCCCAGTGCTTAAGAAAGGGACTGTCCAACTTGCCTCCCATGATTTTCAGAAAACTGTTGGCGCTGCCACTCACGCGACTCATCAACGATGCCACTCTCTTTCTAATTATACACTGAAAGGAATCAGTGCGGTGCGAGCCTCCGCGAACATCGCCGATGCACTGCAGTAAAGTGGCAGCCCCAGCAGCAACCTGAACCCGTTGTTGTATTGGATCCGCAGAGCGTTGGTACCTGACCCACAGACTACACGTATAAAATGACTGGCAGTACGCTTTAAAAATAACATCCCTCTGTTTGCGTCGGGGGTTAAAAATACACAGATACACACACGTTAAACTTATGACACCCCTCTTTTCACGACGGGGGTTAAAAATGGGCGAAAATCGACCACTCTGGACTTTGGAAATTTCAATTTTCCTGTAGGAAAAACACACACATAATTATACACTTTAAAGTTTTTCATAGCTTTTCCTGAAATTATGCATTCAAACTCATATTCTGTGATTCGCCAAGATTTTATACCCCATAGTTATGGAGATGAAGAAGGAGGGGGGGGGGGGGTATAATGGTAAAGTTTCGCCTATTTACTGAAATAACTTCAAAACTATTTATCTGAAAATTTTAAAAAAATATATATTTGAGATTTTCACAACAAGCCCTTTCACAACAAGCCCTTTCACTTATTATGTCACACAATATAGTTTGCAAAACTTTTTTTAAATTTTATAATTTACCCCTATGTTTAAAATTCATTTATTTTGTTACACGTCCCGATTTACAAATGTGTACTAAATTCGGTCGGTCTAGACGTTACGGAGCAAATTGGCTGTGACAGTCGAATGGACGGACAGACAGACACACGAGTGATCCTATAATGGTTTTTACCTTTCGGTGTACGGTACCCTGAAAACAGTTATTTTGAGTAAAGAAGACCTAGCAAACTGATTTTACACATGTTTTGTTAACAAGGTACGCACCCTGTAAGATCGCAAAGTAACGGTTCTTGCATATTTGCCTTTAATTTCCTTTACTTCCCCCCTCCCCCCGTAGTACGGTACTACGTACGTACGTACAGGTACGTACGCAGGGTAGACAAAGTATTGTTATCGCGAAAAAAAAGTTTCTCCTAATTTAGTGAATGGAACTTATGGATTTAAATTATTTCATCAAGGGATTGTCAAACATTTATTCGTACCGTCAAGTCGAAGAGTAGGTGTCATACAATAATGAAAAGTAAAAAATAATATGTATTGGCCGTTTGAGTTTAATTTAAGTAGTAATATTTTGATCCAAGATCGTCGCGTAGCGCGCGGGGGGAATGCTAAGTTGTGAAATTATTAGTTATTTATTAGTAGTAAGTAGTTTTAGTAGTAAAGTAAATCAGTTTTATTCTGTTTTATTTTATTAACTTAACGGTCCCCCTATAAAGCGACGACTCTTGGATCCAAATATTACTACTTAAATTAAACTCAAAGGGCCAATACAAATTATTTTTTACTTTTTAGAGTTTTTTGTCGGGGATTTTTAAATATTAAATTTAATTTTTATTTCGTGCTTTTTAAACTTTACATACCTATTACATACAATCGAAACTCTATCCCCACATTCACACAAATAGTTTCTTGCGACACGAAATCTAGCCTATTTTGAATCGATCAAACCTGTGGAAGTCGCTCACCGCTCTTGTTTGAAGCTGCAATTAAACTGTAATAACTCTAAACTTCAAATCAATTGGACCTGTGGCAATTTCACTTTTTTTTATCTCTGCTTCAGGAAATTCCAGAAGGTGCTAAAGAATCAGTTCGAGATTACCATGTTCTAGGTAACACCTATTCATTGAGATTATTCGAATGGACACGTTACATAAACACGATACCTTCGCTGTAACTTGGTAAGAAGTTGGGTATCATGCAGATAACAGAAGATGCTGCAGCATCATGTCAAGGTTACCATGTTTTATCTAACACCTATTCATTGCGACTATTTCAATGAGCCCAAACACAATACCTCTGCTGTAAGTTGGCCAGAAGTTGGGTATCCTGCACAATCCAGGAAATGCTGCATCATCAGGTCAAGGTTACCATGGTTTTGCAATATTATAACAGTAACGTAGGGCACCAAATTTCGATTCAATCAGACCTGTATATAAGTTGCCCAGATCCCTTAATCAACTAGAAAAGAGCTGATGATCCTGAAACGGCTGAACAGATCTTCATCAATTATAGCTAAGAACCACCGCAACTTCGCTTCACATAAAAAAAACGCAATAAAATCGGTCCATCCGTTCGAGAGTTACGATGCCACAGACAGACAGACACACACACACACAGACATTGGCGTCAAACTTATAACACCTCTCTTTTTGCGTCGGGGGTTAAAAATTAGCAGTTCAAATTAAAAATTTTAGAAGACCTATTTAACACGACACCAACGGAAAAAAAATCACCTCTCACATGTAAGGGAGGTACCCTATTTTTTTATTCTCGTTATTTTGCCAGTTCGTGGGCGTGATTAATATGGATACGCATTCCAAATTACAGACTTCTAGTACTTATAGTCTCTGAGCCACAGATTTGGATGTAATATAGAAGTCATTGCTCTGAGCTAAGCCGCGTACAGACGCCAGACGCACAAACGAACAGACAGGCACGGCGATTTTGCTGCATTTTTTGGTTTTTGTTATTTTCTAACGGGTACTGAACTCATTTTGATAAAATTTATATAGAACCAACCTGGAAGCGTACACGATCAAATAAAAAAGAATCATGAAAATTGGTTAACAATTTGCGAAGAAATCGCGTCACAAACACAAAAAAACAAACAGTCTAATTGAGAAACTCCTCCTTTTTGGAAGTGAGTAAGTCATTTATTGCAATATCCATGATATCGGTGGAACCTGAAGCCGGCCTGTTGTGAGGCGAACTCGCGCACCCAGGGTTTTGTACTACCCACAGATTTCAATAGAAGTAATATAAAAGTCACTGGTACTACCACACCTTTCCACTCAAGCTTAACAATGACATCTGTTTATTACAAACAAAAGAAACAAACGCGAGTGACAGAAAATTGCAAAAATTAAGTTTGGACTCCTTAACGCGAGTACAACTCACACTTGGACGGCTTTTAGGGTTCCTTAGTCAACAAGGAACCCTTGTTGTTTCGCCGTGTCTGTCTGTCTGTTCGTTTGTTCGTCTGGCCGTCTGTACGCGGCTTAGCTCGGAGACTATTAGTACTAGAAAACTGTAATTTGGAATGCGTATCTATATTAATCACGCCCACGAACAAGCAAAATAACGAGAAAAAAATTTAGGGTACCTCCCCTACATGTGAAGAGAAAGTGATTTTTGTAGATATCGTGATATCGTGTCGGGTGTCGTTAAATAGCTCTTCTAAAACCATTTTTCATTTGAAGTGCCAATTTTTGACCCCCGACGCAAAAAGAGAGGTGTGATAAGTTTGACGCCAATGGCTGTGTGTGTTGTGTGTCTGTCTGTGGCATCGTAACTCTCGAACGGATGGACCGATTTTATTGCGTTTGTTTATGTGAAAGCAAGTTGCGGTATTTCTTAGCTATAATTGATGACGATCTGTTCAGCTGTTTGAGGATCATCAGCTCGTATCTAGGTGATGAAGGGTTCTGGGTAACTTATACAGGGTCTGATGGATTCGAAATTTGGTGCCCTGTTACTGTAATAATAATCCAAAACCATAGTAACACTGACCTGATGATGCAGCATCTCCTGGAATCTACAGAATACCCAACTCCTCACCAACTTACAGCAGGGGCATCGTATTTGGGCTCAGTGGAATAGTTTCAATAAAAAGGTGTTAGATAGAACATGCTAAATCCGAATAAGGACCCATTAAATTACAGACTTAAAATAATTTTAAATTGACTGAAATATACTAAAAGAAACAAATATGGCCGATATTTACCTGGAGGCTAAGATATTATACTTAAATTTCGTTGTTATAATATGGCCTTGTTATAAATAAATTTAGTTTAACATGATATTTAAATTTTAAGAAGAGGTTTAGGTGTAGATGTCCGAAAGGTGGAGAGAGCAGTCCGGCACCATGGGGTAGCCGAAGGGAAGAGACAGAAGAATAAGTTAGGTACTTCCTCAGAGCGCCTGGCGACTGGTATAGGATGTCCGCATCTGGTGTCTTAGGCGGCAGAGCCTTCCGCCTAGCTGGGAAGAATCAGCACCCGTCTCGTCGCGGTGCGCCTCAAACAGTCAAGCACGGATGCCGATGGAGGCAGCCCCAAAAGTGATACAATCCGGTAATAAAGGCCCTAAATGACAAACAATATAGTCATAAAAAAGCCGTACTAAGCACTGAGGAAACCAAGAAACAGACTACTCACCATGTACAAAAACACGGTTTCTGCGTATAGTTATTGATTAAAATAACAGATGGAAAAACACTAATAAGATAATTTAGAAATCAGTAAACATCCAGAAGAAAAATCTCCACATCACCGCTTGTTATTTTCTTACTCGAAAGCCAAATTCATCTGTAAGATTATTAAAATAAAAGCTGTTTGGAACTTAATTAATGAAGAGACGAGGAAAACGAAGCCGCGAGAGAGACGATATGTTTTGCAAACTGATAGTGGACTCATTTCTTAAACCTCGGAGGTAACAGAAGAGTTTGAATCTTTCTTAACATATTTTCCACTTAAAACAACCGCGAGCCTTGACTCGTCGCCTATTCTTGCAAATCAATTACTTTCTGACAATGTACCAAAGTGCGAAGAAGATTTTACATTTCGAAAAATTAATCCACACAATTATAAAAGCTTTCAAGTTGTTGAAACTAAAAAATACTGAGGATCTTTGGGGCATGTCTGTTAATTTAATAAAGTCCGTAATTGAAACTTTAGCCCCTTACTTGGCCGATCTATTCAACATTTGTATTGACATTTGTATTTGGAATGTTTCCGGATCTCATGTAATTTAGTAAAGTTGTTCCACTCTTCAATTCGGGACAAATGAAAGACCCAAGTAATTGTAGACCTGTTTCTGTGCTACCATTTTTAAGTAAGGTTTTTGAAAAAAATATACTTAACCAAATGTTGACTCACTTTAACATCAATAAATTGCTCCATAACCTGCAGTTTGGCTTTAAAAAACTTACGCGGGAGTTAAACTCATTAAAAACAAATATGATGCTTTTGAGAAATCCCAGAATGCGATAGGGATCTTCTGCGACTTGTCGAAGTTATTCGATTGTGTGGAACATAAAACTCTGCTTGTAAAAAAAATAAGGCTCTAGATCTTTTAGAATTGTATTTAGGAAATAGTATACAAAAAGTACAAATAGATGGTACGAAATCAAGTAGGTAGTTAAAATTCACACCTCACGGGGAGTAGTAATTTAAGGGGGGAGGTGAGAGGAAAACGGGACATATTTCAGTCGACGGAGCCCCTTCATAGGGGGCTCCTAGTTCTATATTTTTATGTTCAAGCTAACACTACGATTGTGAGGAGAAGGCAACCCAACCAAACAAGTCGGGGGTTCTTTAAAATTCGGAGCTCCTACTTCGGTATTCGCTTCGCTCGTTTAATGAATATCCTAAGCATCAGCCAGCCAAGTCATTAAATGTAGGTATGATGATTCAGCCAGTTAGTTGACTGCCGCCATTTAATAAACCGACTAGGCAGTTAATTGAATGGCTAATTTAACCAGTTGGCTGCGACATATACCCATATCTAAGGCTACCCACACACCTACAATAATATTGCGCAATGTTGATGATTGCACAATATTATTGATGAGCTCCCGGTACAATTAAATCTTCAATACTACCCCTATATGTTCAAGAATATTGTGCAATCATCAACATTGCGCAATATTATTGTAGGTGTGTGGGTGATTTTGATGTGCCTATTAGCTTAAAAAAATTTTTAAAAACCCCCACAATAACCTCTGAAAAGTAAATCAAAAACAATTTATTTCAAATAGGTGTTTACACACACTTTTAAATAGTCAAAACAAACAAAAAAATACAGTATATTACAAATAATGTCATGATTCAGATTACAGTCTCAGGTAATGGTATTTGATATAGAATCAACATATATATCTTTGTCATTTACATAATCTATTATTTTATAATATCCTCTAGAGCACAAAACTTTTTTGACATGAGTCTTGAATTTATTCTCTGACAAACTAGTTACATTTTCTGGAATTTTATTGTAGAATCTTATACACTGCCCCACAAATGACTTTTTAACCTTACTCAGTCTCGAAAAGGCTATATCTATTTTATTTACATTTCTTAAATTCAAATTATGCCTGTCACTGTTTTTAGGAAATAAATGCAAATTCTTACGAACGTACATGATGTTTTCATATATAAATTGACTAGCGACAGTTAAAATATTGATTTCTTTAAACTTATTCTGTAACGACTCACGTGATCGCATCTGATAGATTGCGCGGATAGCTCTTTTCTGCAGGATGAAAATAGTTTCTATATCAGCCGCATGCCCCCACAGTAATATGCCATAAGACATTATACTATGGAAGTAACTAAAATACACTAGTCTCGCAGTATCTACATCCGTTAACTGTCTTATTTTCTTAACGGCATAAGCAGCTGAACTAAGCCTTCCCGCTAAAGTTTCAATGTGTGGTCCCCATTGAAGTGAAACATCCAAAGTTATACCAAGGAACACCGTGGTATTTACAAATTCTAATTTATTACTGTGTAATATTACACTATTATTGACCTTTTTTACATTTGGCAAACAAAATTTTATACATTTTGTTTTCTTAGCATTTAATAATAAGTTGTTCACAGTGAACCAGTTCAGTATCTTTGAAAGAGTGTTGTTTACTTCGTCAATTTCGTTTTCTTTCCTATTCACTTTAAAAATAAGAGATGTATCATCCGCAAACAACACAATATTTGACAGATGTTGAACCATAAAAGGCAAATCATTTACATAAACAAGGAAAAGAAAAGGCCCTAATATGGAACCCTGGGGCACACCCATTTTCACTTTAGATCCAGATGAGTTCGTGCCAATCACTTGTACTTTTTGTGTTCTGTTGTCTAAATACGAATTTAAAAGACTGAGAGCCCCTTCCTCTACACCATAATGCTTTAATTTCATAAGTAATGTTTGGTGTTCAACACAATCAAAAGCCTTAGATAAATCACAAAACACTCCAATTGCATTCTGCGATTCCTCGAAGGCATCATATATGTTTCGAATGAGTGCTACTCCTGCATCGGTTGTTGATCGTCCTTTAGTGAAACCGAATTGTTGGTTATGCAGTAGTTTGTTTTCTGTAAAATATTGTAGCATTTGGTTAAGCATAATCTTTTCAAACACTTTACTAAGAACTGGCAGCACAGAAACTGGTCTGTAGTTGCCTGGATCAGTTTTTGAACCAGATTTATATAAAGGTATCACTTTACTAAGCTTCATGAGATCTGGAAAGACGCCACTATCAATGCTAATATTAAAAAGACAAGCTAAATATGGCGCTAAAGTATCAATCACATTACTGATCAAGCTTACCGATAATCCCCAGAGGTCTTCGGTTCTTTTCACTTTAAGAGATTTAAAAGCTTTTAGAATAGATTGTGGTTCAATTACTCTGAAGGAGAATTTTTGATCACAATTATTAACATTATCCTTTAGCAGCCTTTGAGCATACATAGGTGATGAGTTTAGGGCTTCAGTAGTCTTAAGTGGAATATTTGTGAAAAAAGTTTCAAATTCTTTGGCTACATCGGCATTCGAACTAATTTTACCTTGATCTGTTTGGAAAACATATTCTTTGTCGCGAGGTTTGACTTTACCTGTTTGTTTGCTAATGATATTCCAAACAGTTTTTATTTTATTATCTGACAATTTTATTTTTCTAGCCAGATAATTAGATTTTGCTACGTGGCAAACCTGCTTAAAATTTTTTGAATATTGTTTCACATAATTTGTAAAGTTCTTATCAAAAGTGTAAGTTTTTTTGTCATAAAGGTCAAACAAATGTTACACCGCCAACTCTAACCACCGAATAAACATTCAGTCAGTCAGCCCTAACGTCAGCGCCACCTACGATGTAGCTGGTCACACTGAGAAACAGATCGCAGCCAATCAGCGTGGAGCACGTAGTGCATCATGTTCTCTCGGCAACGAGCCCGCCGTTCTATATAAAGCGTTGTAACGGTTGTGCCGCCCTCTTTTGTTGGTGTCCTCGAAGCGATCCAGAAGTGTTCCCGCGCTATACTGTTGCATCTACCGGAAGTTAAGTGCACGTGCTGTTACGCTGCAATAAATTATCGTTGTCTCATTTCATGTTAAAGCTATCGTCTATAAATTAGTATAACCCGCGATTATTTGATTACGTTAGTATTACTCTGCTCAAGCAAGATAATCATTATTGTAAATAATACGTAAAGTGCTTCTAGCTACTGTGATTAATTGTTTATGCTGAAATAACGTGAAATAAACATTTATGCAGATATATCGCTGTTGCTCATTTTATTTTAGCGTGTTCCTAATTTTAGTGCCTAATAGTTTCAGAAGTGAGATCGAGATGAAGAGACACGCAGATCCTGACAGCAGCGATGACGATGATTCCGATTGGCGCCGAGCGTCGAAGCGTGGACGCATCCCACCGACCAGCGGTTCAGTGTCGCCCATGTCACCCACGCACGAAGATTCTGTGCCGTACTCAGATAATGACAAATTGGAGAGATTGGTAAATAAGAAGATTGAAGGTATGGTGCACAAATTCTTTGAGGTTAGAAAGGAGGTTAGATCGGATAACATTAAAGGTGACGTAATTATTCCACTCTTTGATCCCGATGATAAAGAAAATAATGTACATATGTGGTTAAAGAAAATCAATCAGTTGGGGGACATTTATGGATGGGACGATTCAAAGCGAGCATACTATATGCAAGCTAGATTAGACGGTTCGGCACGTAGATGGTACAATAGGTTGGAAAACTACGATTTCACATGGGAGGAGTGGCAGAACCTTTTGAAGCGAACGTTTCCTAGAATGTTTGAGTTTGCGGAAATACTGGAAGAGTTAGTGCGTAGAAGAAAAGAAATAAATGAGCCTATGAGTAAATATTTTTACGATAAATTAGCGATGTGCCGTAGATGTAAATTAGATGATGAGTCGACAGTGTCGTGTATTATTCGAGGTCTACCCTCTGAACTTCAAGCCAGTGCAAAGGCTTTGAAAAGTAAATGCCCTGAAAATCTCTATTGCGAGTTATTGGTTTCATTGGAGAATTATCAAGGCCCTAAGGTCCCTAGACGTGAATATGATGATTTGAAAATCAAAGTGAATGCCAATGTTCCCTTACAACCTAAACATATGGAAAAACTTTCTGCGCCCTCAACATCTAGCACTATTAAATGTTATCGCTGTAACAATGAGGGTCACACTGTTCGAAACTGTACAAACCCAGATACTCTTATCTGTAATATTTGCGGTAAATCCGGGCACATAGCAAGATTCTGTAGGAATTCAAATCAAAGCAGTCAGATCAAGGATATCAAAGTCATCCAAAATCTAAACGACGCATACTTTAAGGAGGTTCTAGTAAATGGTACGCCGATAAATGCATATATCGATACTGGGGCACAAAGTAACATTATTCCTATGAGCACCGTTAAAATTTTAGGATGTGATATACAACCTTCAGATAAATTACTTAAGGGTTTCACTGGGGTACAAATGCGCCCTCTACTTTACTTGGAGAAGTAAAGATTAGTCTTACTGTCGATGGTCTATCTTTCGATACTGATGCCTTGATAACTCATGTAGACATGGGCCGTATGGGTTTATTGATTGGGCAACCTATTATCAATAGAAGTGATGTCTCTTTAGTAGTGAAGGGCAGTGACGTACAAATTAAGCAAGTGATTGAGCCATCTGTGGATAAAATCGATGTTGAACTAAGTCAAGGGCGAATAGACATTCTATCCAAGTCTAATATTAAAATCAATGGTAATGAAGCAGCTATGATAGAGGTTTCCATCAGAGGCTCGGATAATACAACTGTTTGTACTCAACCTCGATATTTTAACTTCTCTGGGCAGGAGTATATCATTCCCGCTACCGTGCTGCAAGGCTGTGGCGGTATATTGAAGGTGTACAACTTGGGAAATAATGCTGTGGACTTTGCTGCTGGGCAAGTTGTAGTAAGAGGGCAGAGTTGCAGCGAGGTGCTTGGTAAAAAGGAAAATCATCTGGTGAGTCAAGTTTTTCTTTGCTTATGGTCCAATTTCGATGCTGAAAATATTGTTGGTTCCGCACCGTGTAGTGAGAATAATTGTTGTGGTTCCGTACCGAATGCTGTTGATGTGTTGAAATCGGATCATGGTTCTATACGGACATGTTTAGCTGTTAGCAATACCGAATTGTCTGCAATGGTTAACGAAACAATTGGTGGATTGAGGCTCAAGGATATTGACGTGGGCAATATTAATCCGTCTGATTTATATAATTTGTATAGTATACTGCTTCAATATCGAAGATCATTTGCATCCACAACAAATGAGTTGGGACTTACCAACTTAACTGAAATGGAAATAAAACTAAACACAGACAAACCAGTCTATCATAGGCCTTACAGACTATCGTTACCTGAACTTGATGTAGTCCGATCAAAGATTAAGGATCTCTTGGAGGCAGGTATCATTAGGGAATCAAATTCAGACTTTGCTTCCCCAATAGTTTTAGTAAAGAAGAAGAACGGTGACATGCGTCTGTGTGTAGATTATAGGGCATTAAATGCAGTAACAGTTAGAGATAGATATCCCCTCCCTATTATTGATGATGAGCTTTCGAAGCTAGCAAATAAGAAGTATTTCACAAGCCTCGACTTGTCTCAATTCCACCATCAAGTGGCTCTTTCTAGCGAAGCGATACCCAAAACTGCTTTCATATCCCCAGTAGGGCACTATGAATATTTAAGGGTCCCTTTTGGCTTGGCAAATTCTCCAGCAGTATTCCAAAGAATAATGGATAAAGTAATAGGTAAAGTGAATTCTAGCCTTATGGAGAGGGACCAAGGGGAAATCCTGGCATTCATGGATTATATTTTGATTCCCTCTGAAAATGTAGAATGGGGTTTAGATTTATTATAATTGGTACTAACAGCACTTGAAAATGCAAATCTCAAACTTAATTTAGAAAAATGTTCCTTCTTAAAAACAGAGTTGAACTACCTCGGACACAATGTATCAAATGAGGGAATAAGACCAGGTAATACTAAAATTGAAGCAGTTCGAA
This sequence comes from Coleophora flavipennella, assembly GCA_947284805.1. Taxonomy (NCBI): domain Eukaryota; kingdom Metazoa; phylum Arthropoda; class Insecta; order Lepidoptera; family Coleophoridae; genus Coleophora; species Coleophora flavipennella. Next base: position 165,423 of record OX369264.1, on the reverse strand, counting down.
ATTTTCCGGTGCCGAAAAACGTACACCAAGTGAGACAATTCATCGGGTTGTGCTCATTTTTCAGAAAGTTTATTCGAAATTTTGCTCAAGTCGCCAAACCCCTTACTGATCTAACAAAAAAGCTTTCGACTTTTCTATGGCAAGACAAACAGATAGCAGCGTTCGAGCTTCTGAAAACAAAATTGATATCAAAACCCGTGTTAGCGCTATATGATAGGAAGTTACCTACTGAGCTTCATACCGATGCGAGTAAGATAGGCATCGCAGGTATATTATTGCAGCAGCAAAATGACACTTCAATAAAGCCCGTGATGTATTTTAGTCGAGTTACAAGTCGCGAAGAGCAAAATTATCATAGTTATGAGTTGGAGACGATGGCTTTAGTAGAATCCCTTTTAAGGTTTAGGGTCTATGTACAAGGACTAAAGGTAAAGGTGGTAACGGACTGTATAGCAGTAAGATATACTTTTGTTAAGAAGGACTTGATCTCTAGAATAGCTAGGTGGTAGTTGCAATTTCAGGATTTTGATATTGAAGTGGTGCATAGACCTGGAGATAAGATGAAACATGTCGATGCCTTAAGCCGCAACCCGGTAGGACCCGCTGCTGAGATTAATTTGTTATCCACTGAAGACTGGTTTTTAACCGTACAGATGCAGGACGAAAAGTGAAAAAATATAATATCTCAACTGCAGGGTGAAGATGTGAACCCTGATATTGTAAATAACTATAAAATTTTAAATGGTAGGTTATATCGTAAAACTCTAATTGGGGATCGTTTAGTTGTACCGAGCTGTGCGCGATGGAAGTTAATGCAGAAATACCATGATGAAATAGGACACGTAGGTCTTAAACGTTGCGATGAGCTTATCAAAAGAAAATACTGGTTCTCTAAGATGACAAGATTTATTCGAAAATATGTCAATGCTTGCCTAGATTGCGCATTTAAAAAGGGGCACTATGGCAAATTAGAAGGAAAATTAAACCCTATTCCAAAGCCAGATGTACCTATGAATACTGTCCACATTGACCACCTGGGTCCCTTCCCAAAAACTTCAAAAAACAATCGGTATATCCTAGTTATAACTGATGCCTTTTCAAAATTCGTGCTAGCCAGACTCACGCGCAGCTTAAGTTCAGCAGAAACCATAAGGGTCTTAAAAGATGTTTTTAGCATGTTTGGCTATCCATCAATAATCATTTCAGACCGTGGACTTGCATTTTGTAGTAGGTACTTTAAGGACTTTGCGGCAGAAAAGCAAATTAAGCAGATCTTTAACTCTGTATGTACTCCAAGGGCCAATGGCCAAGTAGAGAGGTTCAATAGGACTATATTAGACGGGTTGAGGACATCTAGCGATGATAGTACATGGGACACGAAGTTACCTGATGTTGTCTTTGGAATCAATAATGCAAGGCATGAAACTACTGGTCATGCTCCTTTCAATCTAATGTTCAACCATACGAGCCGAGTATTATCTGATTTGGAAAGAAGCGAAAATAATGCTAATCTTGAGTCAAACAGAGGGCAAGCATCTCGTAATATTGCAAATAAACAAACAAAAATGAAAGAATATTTTGATAAAAGGAGGAAGTCCAGTCACGTTTACAAAAGAGGAGATCTAGTGTTATGGCGGAACCCTAAGGCGTGTAGCCAGTCTGGTGTAAACAAGAAGCTAGATCCCTCTTTTGCTGGGCCCTATAAAGTATCCAAAGCTTTGGAACATGATCGTTATATAATACAGAGCGTAAAGGGTTTTAGAGGGTATAAACACTTCACCACTGTGGTTGCTGTAGATGCTCTTAGGCTGCTGGTTCAGAAACTGAGGCTGATAATGATAGTGAGCTGGATACGGAAGATCTTATTGATTTGTTGGAGAGTTAAATAAATGTGAGTGTTGAATTGTATTTATTAACGTGTGGTCACTTCATTGCAGGATGGCCGAGCTGTTACACCGCCAACTCTAACCACCGAGTAAACATTCAGTCAGTCAGCCCTAACGTCAGCGCCACCTACGATGTAGCTGGTCACACTGAGAAACAGATCGCAGCCAATCAGCGTGGAGCACGTAGTGCATCATGTTCTCTCGGCAACGAGCCCGCCGTTCTATATAAAGCGTTGTAACGGTTGTGCCGCCCTCTTTTGTTGGTGTCCTCGAAGCGATCCAGAAGTGTTCCCGCGCTATACTGTTGCATCTACCGGAAGTTAAGTGCACGTGCTGTTACGCTGCAATAAATTATCGTTGTCTCATTTCATGTTAAAGCTATCGTCTATAAATTAGTATAACCCGCGATTATTTGATTACGTTAGTATTACTCTGCTCAAGCAAGATAATCATTATTGTAAATAATACGTAAAGTGCTTCTAGCTACTGTGATTAATTGTTTATGCTGAAATAACGTGAAATAAACATTTATGCAGATATATCGCTGTTGCTCATTTTATTTTAGCGTGTTCCTAATTTTAGTGCCTAATACAAAGTTTGGCGACTTTTGTATATACCTATAGTAGCCCATTCACTGAATTTAAATTTGATGTTACTGATTGTGGATTTAGACTTAAATATACTTTGGAATTCCCTATCCAGTACTGTAAAAAAATCGTTGTAAAAACTGTTGGCTTGCACTTCATTATCAAAATCTGGTATGGGCAGTTTTTCATCTAGCACTGTTTTAAACTTTTCTATTCGACTAGCAGTGACCGGTCTCGTTTGAATTTTTATGTGTTCTGCAGAAATACTTACGGGAAAGCTAGCCATTACTCCGCTATGATCTGACCTCAAACAATTAAAAACCTTTTTATTTAAATAACAGCAATTACAAAATATGTTATCTATACATGTGGCAGAGGTCTTTGTTATTCTTGTGGGTTCCAGAAATACATAATTTAAATCAAATGACTTGAAGAGACAAGTAATTCGAGTCGTCAAGGACTTTTTTTCCAACAAATCAACATTGAAATCGCCGCATACTATCACGGATTTACGGCTTTTACTAACGATATTTAATACATCCTCCATTGCCGATTCGAAGCTAACAAAGTTATCGTCATATGGGGGCCTATACACGCAAATAATGATGTGGTTCTCCAGCTCCACACAAGATAATTCCACAGTTTTTTCAATCGAAAGGCCAACAACGTCCTTCCGTTCTTTAAACTTTAGAGAATTTTTAGTAAATATAACTGAACCTCCACATTGTAAGGACTTTCGATTGAATGCACTGGCTGTACAATAATTTTCAAAACTAAAAAGCATTTCATGGTCTTTGAGCCAGTGTTCTGTTACACAAAAAATATCTACACAATACTTTTCCAGAAAAAGTTCTATTTCTAATTCTTTGCCGAGGAAGCCTTGAATATTTTGGTGAACTAGTTTTAAAAAACTTGGCTTCTTCGTTGGCTTTAAGCCTAGTTTAAATCTGAAGGTTGAACACTGCCGCCAACGCCGGCATCGCAGGGTATACTATCAAGTATATTTATAGCCTGTGCTATACCTGCGGTACCGTCACCAGCGGCGGGCTGCTCCGTCGTTAGGCAAGTTATTACCGACTGAATACAGTTGGTACGATTTAAAATACCGTAAGCTAACGAATTAGCTAGTCTCTTTTTCTGTGCATAAGGCAAGTACATTTTGTCTTGAGTCAACCTAAACTTATTTACAAAACTATTTGTATCAAAAAATCATACAAAGTCGCTATGACTACAAGTCAAATTGTATAAATATAAATTTAAATAATACAATTTTGTATTATAGTTGGGTGTTTCATTAGTACAGTAAGGAAATGCACACACTGTTACATTACATTTCTTTTCCTTGCTAAGCTCAATTAGCCGGTCAACAGATTTTTTAATGTGAGTTTTCTTTACATTTGTGCTATTTCCTAACATTAACACAAGTGAGGTGTATTGGTCAGAGGAACTTTTACACATTTTACCTACTATATAATCTAAAGAGGTATCAGGGTAGCACATGGTTTCCGTGGTACTTGTCGAGTTCTTCACGCTACACACAAACAATGGTCCAAATCCAACACCAAGCTTATCAGAGAAAATTAAAGTCTTTTCCTGCGAACTAACTGGAGCCGACAAAATAGTCGCAGCAGCTCTTTTATAGTGCGAGGTTGGTACAGCACTAATATGTTCGCAATGGTTTTTTGTTGAATTTAGGTCATTTTGCAAAAATACATTTTCACACTGGTTTGTTGCCGGCCCTTCGGCGGGGACTATTAGGCCGCAGTCACACTGATGATTATTCACTAATGAGTCAAAGCGCTCTGAATTATACCTACACAGTTCCAACAGCTTATCTGTAGCCAAAACATGTTCTTCTATTTGTTTTTCGGATTGCTCATATTTTTGATTCATTTCTGCAAGACAATCTGTTAACCTAACTATTTCTAACTCCAGATTCCGTGTGTCCATGTCATATTTACTCTTATAACTATCTACTTGAACGTTGTACTTGTCTAATTGTGCTAATAAGTCCGTTCGTTCTGCTCTTAGTTGGTCTGTTGTTCTACATTTACAACAGAATTTATTTATTTGAAGTGTGGATTTCTTAATTAATCTATTAATCCTAGCATACTTTTTACTTTTGTTTCGGCTACTGTGACAAATTCCTACAGCAGACTTGGATTTCCGACCAACTATCTCATCGTACAGGTTCTGAGTATCAGTTAGCTGCCTTTGATGTTTCTCCGCCTCCAGCTGCTCAATGCGGCCCTGCGCCGCGGACAGCTCGCATTCCAGGTGTTGGATGCGGTCCAGTGCCTCCTCGTGGATTTCATTGCACTGGTCATAAGTGGAAATGGCTTTTACCAGCTGGTCGCGTTCGTCAAGGAGATCGTGTAATTTAATGTCATATTCACTAAGCTCATTTTTAAGTTCCTTATTTTTGTTCACTATTTTCTGGAGCTCCACTTCACTGTCCTCTCGCTCCAAAAGCAGCTTATCACACAAGTCCTGGCTTAATTTCAACTTTTCCAGTGCACAATGTAGTTTGGAGTCGAGCTCGAGTATTTTGGCCATACTTCTGGTAGTCATTTTTCTGAAAAATAGGTTTCAACAAGTTTAAATCAAATAAACAAAAGACCACCTTAGTATACCTATAACTAAATTATGTAGCAGGTTATTTGTTCACAGATTGATCTAAGTCTATTAAAGCAGTCCGTGCCTATAACTTAGCAATATATAGTTAGGCTAGCCGAGGGACGTCCAGTTGTATGAAATCTACCATCTGTCAGTACCTACCAGGTTCGCAGACACTAAAGTAAACAAAGAGATATTTCACAAGTAAATTGTTACTACTTATTAAAATAACTACCTATGAGTGAATAATTGAATTAATTGTTGTTATGTTTACGACTGTGCTGTGTTTGTGTCGTCCATCAGTGTTTTACTAGTGCGTCAAACAAAGGGAGACAAAACGTAAGCCATATAAAATAAATTAGGTTAGGTTGTTATTATATTATTAACTGTTCACGGTGTGTATACCTCAATTAAATATCTGTAAGTAAATTTATAATTAAAACAATATACTCCCCAGGTAAATTCAATGCGATTCCGAAGCGATGAATTTCAAATTGTAGGTACGTTGCGTCACAGCTGATTTTTTTGGTCACAATTTCTTTGGACTATACTTTATTAAAACACGTCCGTCGTTTAAATACTGCCTATTAAACACAATAAACACTACATTTTACGGCTCAACTGTACAATAGGGTCCATCGATTTGGCAGTCCGCGATTTTTTTGGTAAGAGATATGCTTTAGCTGAACATCCATACCAAATTTCAAGGTTAGGAAACCAGCGGTTTTTGAGTTATGAATTTTTGAAAATTGTAATTTTAGGTACTCTTTGGTCCTTTAGAAATCGGTATTTTTACATACTCTTTGATCGGAAAACTCGCTACCGCTTATTACAAAAAGGTGTTAGTCAATTGGAACCCCGAGATCCATAATATGGGGTCCGCGTAGCGGACCCCTAACGGGGGCGTAGCCCCCGCCACCCATTTAAAACACCCAACAAACCTTCGGGATCCGAGGGGATGTGGGAGTATAAGGGCGGGGGAAAGCACGCGGGGCCGACTTGAGGCCGGACAAACTCTGGGGTAACAAATTGAAAACCAGGGGGTAATCCGTCAAGGTCAAGGTCAATCATACAAGGTCATTTCAAGGTCAAGGTCTAAGTAAATTGAATCCCAATGATTCATAATGCGGACCCCTAACGGGGGCGTAGCCCCCGCCACCCATTTAAAACCCCCAACAAACCTTCGGGATCCCAGGGGGATGTGGGAGTATCAGGGCGGGGAAAGCATGCGGGTCCGACTTCGTCGACACTGTAGGAAGGGTGTGGTACGGGGAGTCCTAAATGGAAGCGGGAGCGAGCGAAGCGAGCTCGGACTTTCGGAGCACCCCGACTCGGATGCGTTAGGTTCGGAGACTGTGCGGGGAGGCGAGCTTAGCTCGCCTCCCCGCACAGTCGTAGTGTTAGGTTTGACATGAGAACACAGAAGTAGGAGCCCCGAAGGGGCTCCGTCGACCACTCAACACTGTAGGAAGAATGTAGAACGGGGAGTTCTAAATGGAAGCGGGAGCGAGCGAAGCGAGCTCGGACTTTCGGAGCACCCCGACTCGGATGCGTTAGGTTCGGAGACTGTGCGGGGAGGCGAGCTTAGCTCGCCTCCCCGCACAGTCGTAGTGTTAGGTTTGACATGAGAACACAGAAGTAGGAGCCCGTCGACCACTCAACACTGTAGGAAGAGTGTAGAACGGGGAGTTCTAAATGGAAGCGGGAGTGTTATCACATATCCCCTTTCGGATTCTGAAGGTTTGTTCTGACCTTGACCTTAGACCTTGACTGGGGAGGGGCCTTGACTTGTCACCCTCAAGTTTGTCCGCCCTCAAGTCGGCCCAGCGTGCTTTTCCCCGCCCTTATACTCCCACATCCCCCTCGGACCCCGAAGGTTTGTTGGGGGTGGGAAACGGGTGGCGGGGGCTAGGACCAAATTACGAATCTTGCGTTTCAAATTGATTCCACCTTTCGGGAATGAGCGGTAGCGATTTTCGCCGTCACAAAAGTGGATGAGCTTTTTTTTTAATAAGCGGTAGCGATTTCGGCCGGCACAGAAGTAGGTGACTTTTTTTAGTAAGCGGTAGCGATTTCGGCCGGCACAGAAGTAGGTTTTTCAATGTAACCACCGTTAGCAGGCGGTTTTCCGCCCAAAGAGTATGTAAAATTACCAATTTTCAAAATTCATTTTCTCGAAAACTACCCCCGTCCTAACTTCCATCTTCTAGGGGAGGGTTCCCCTCCTCCCCCTCCCCCCTCCCCCCCCCCACTCCCAACCCCCAAAGCGATGGACCCTATTGTACAGTCCTACCCATTTTACATACTAAACTACATTTAATATTATTAAAACTAAATAAAATATGGAACTTGCACTGTTACTTGGCAGGGTTGCCATCCTCCACCTAAAAAAATAATATGTATTGGCCCATTGAGTTTAATTTAAGTAGTAATATTTCAATCCAAGAGTCGTCGCGTGGCGCGCGGGGGGGGGGGGGGGGGCTATTTTGTAAAGTACAACTTATTGAAAAACATAATGTACATTTTAAACAACAAATTTGCTTTTGCAATTGGTAATTAATATTTTGTATGGAACATCTATGAACTTTTTACAAATCCAATTGCATGTCTTACTTCTAAATTAAGAAAGTTTACTCAGCCGTGATAGTTTTCCTTTAAAACTAATTTTGTGTGTCCTACTGTTAAACACTTTTTTGCAGATGTCCTGATATAGTGGCTTAGCTGGTAGGGGCGGTGACACGTCTTGACTCCAACCAAATTTCAAAATTTAAAAGACCCCCGACAAAAAACTCTTAAAAGTAATCTCACTAATATTCTAATGGCGAATGTTTGTGAGTGTGTATGTTTGTTTCTTCTTCACGCAAAAACTACTGAACGGATCTGGCTGAAATTTGGTAGGTAGACAGATTAGGACCTGGATTAACACATAGGCCACTACTGTTCACGCTCGCGAGCCGCTTGCGGCTCGCGCACTGCGCACCCTCGAAAAGTCATAGAAACGTTGTTCACGCGGGTGAAGCCGTTGAAAAGAGCTAGTAAATAATATGTATTGGTCCTTTGAGTTTAATTTAAGTAGTAATATTTTGATCCAACAGTCGTCGCGTAGCGCGCGGGGGGACCGCTTAGTTGTGAAATTATTTGTAATTAGTTGTAGTAAACTAAACCAGTCGTGTTCTGTTTTTATTTTATTTACTTAGCTTAAAATACAAATTATTTGTTACTTTTTATAGGTTATTGTCGGGGTTTTTTTAATTTTTGCGGGCGGGTACTCGCTAGACCGACCGAGCGACTGCGGCCGGTGGATCTGATAAGCAGATACTCGAGCTTTACATGTACAGCGACGGCAACTTGATTACTAGGCGGTCACTAATGGGGTTCGATGCCATGTCGCATGTCGCATGTCGATGCAGCCAACAGATACCACCATTCAGGACCACGATCAGCAGTCGTAGTGGGCGGCGGGCGGCAAGGTGGCCGCCTGTACTCAGAATTCATCAATTATCAATGCCCTAGAACACGGCAGCTAGCAGCGGACTGAATGAAACACGTCGTCGATACCTACCCTCTGTCAAAGTATAATTAGTAGTATCGCCTCTGTCCAGTGTGGGCCGCGGCGCCGGCCGGTGTAGCGAGCGTCTCGGCGTCTCGGCGTCTCGGCGTCTCGGCGTCTCGGTCACAGAGGAGATGACGTGCGAATGAGATGAGGTAATGTGACGAAGCGAACATGAAGAGAGTGCTCGGACAGTTTTGTAAAGTGACTACTTTACATGGTTTCAAATATTTGCGTTCGCCTTACTATATAGATCGGTAAGTGTTATCGACATCGATTTAATAATGTACTACGGTTATAAATGGCTCATTTAACATTTCGAGATTGCTTTCTAAATCTTATTACTTTAAACGAGCAATTCTTGTATACAGAGTTACTTTCCTGATTCTGAACAATTCTCCCCAAGGAACCCACGATCTAAAAGTAACCCTGTATATGTATGCCTAACGCACTCAAATTTTTGAATAAAATAATAATAATAATTAATGGTTTCTGGGAAACGGCTCTAACGAATTGCTTGAAAATTGTAGATGGGGGGTGTTTAGGGGAGAAAAATCCATCAAGATAGGTCTCATCTCTGAGAAAACACTATTTTTCCACTTTCCACGCAACAGAATCGGGCGCGGAGTACGGCGCGCAATATGCGTCTAGACACACGGCAGTGTGTCCGCCAAGTTCGAAAAGAAAAAGGACACCAGCCATGGGTTATTACACGAAGCATTTCGGGCCACTTTCGACCTACCTTTAACTTAAAATCTGTTTAACTTAAACACTTGCGATATTGTTTGTCTAATAAGACCCCCTCTATCACCTTGAATCCCAATTTTCATTCATTTACCTTTTACCATTTCTGAGATATCGACGTCCGAAAATCACTGTTTTTATGACTCACTCACAAATCGTCACCCTCCCCGCTAACTATCCTATCTAACAAACTGACCTATCTACACTGTCAATACCAACAAGTTCATCTCTTTATTTTGAAAAAGTTCTCTCTAATCGTCATATCAGTCATATTGTCATACCGTTTAGAAAAAAATCGTATTTTTTGTTATGCCTATCTGCACAAGGAGGCAAAAATATTCTTACTACCTGTCATATGAACATACTACATTTAGCGTGATTCATTTTATTGTATTCAATTTTAAAAATGTCTGAAGTATGTACATAGGACACGTAGATGGAATTTTTGTCTGCAATTTTTACATAGTTTTGCAAATGAAACAAAAGTTATTTTTCGAATATGAAGCTAATTACCACTACTTAATAAACTTAAGATTTTTTTAAAACTGGCCAGGTAGATACACTACGCTCTCTTTCTCTTATTCGACACCTGCTAAGTTTCGGTAGAAAAATAAAATGATCTGATGTCCCTTACAAGAGACGCTCAGAGCACGTGGCATTTGACACTTCACTTTGCCATTAATTGCGATTGTTGTCGTTTTGCTTCTTCTATTCGTTTTTATTCTTCATTGTTTATTTTATTAGCTAGTTGTTTTTATAAAATTAAGTTCTTTTGTTAGACCTTGCCTACCTCTAACTTAATTATCAAAATCATTTTAGTTCCTACGGGCAATAAATAAGACTGATTGGTTGTACCTACGTTGTAACTCTAAATTAACAAGTTTACGGACAATAAGTCACACCTGTTTGACAAAAAAAAATATGAAAAATTTGGAGATGCTTTGGCTTTGTTGTAACATATGATCCTAAAGCCAGTATAAATCACAAAACTGCTCTCCAGGCCACTTCCCTCAGGACTGAACAAAATTTAATAAGTACAGGACTGCTAATAGCATCCGTGTCACTCACATTGAAGACTATTTTTTATGTGTGTGACACAAGTCGTTAGTGTAAAATGTGACAGTTATAGTGAGCTTCTTATATTTAATACTAGCTGTTTCCCGCGGTTTCACCCGCGTGGACAACGTTTCTATGACTTTTCGAGGGTGCGCAGTGCGCGAGCCGCGGCTCGCGTGGTAAAAAGTAGCCTATGTCTGAATCCAGGTCCTAATCTGTCTACCTACCAAATTTCAGCCAAATCCGTTCAGTAGTTTTTGCGGGAAAGCGTAACAGACAGACAGAGTTACTTTCACATTTATAATATTAAGTAGGGACTAGTAGGGATTAGTAGGGATGAAGGCACTGTAATATCCCCTTTTTATATTTGCAAAAAGAGGTTCTTAAAACTCTTTGCAGTCTAGATGTGAATAAGGCCAGCGATCCTGACGATTATCCAGCCATAGTTCTAAAGAACTGTGCTACTGAGTTGTCTCCCATGCTCTCACGCCTGTATACCACCTCTCTCTCTCTCAAAAGCGTTATAAAGTCTTGGAAGCTTGCCAACGTGCAGCCGTGCCTAAAAAGGGTAGTCGTGCTGACTCATCCAACTATCGAACTATTGCAATCACTTCCATACTCTTATACTCTTATGGAGCGTGTATAGAACACCCACCTCTTAACATACCTAGATGACAATGACCTTCTCAGTGATCGCCAGTATGGCTTTCGCCAGTATCTGTCAACGAGAGATCTTCTAGTGTATGCTACGCATGTATGGGGTAAAGCCATAGAGAAGCACGGTGAATCTCTTGCCGTATCTCTCGATATCTCCAAGGTATTTGATAGGGTCTGGCATGCTGGCCTTATTGGTAAGCTTCCTTCCTACAGAATACCTACTGGTTTGTGCAACTGAATATCTTACATCCTGAGGGAACGGCTCATTCGAGTGTTCGTCGATGGCTGCTCGTCTGACCTGATGGCTAATGATGCCGAGGTACCTCAGGGCTTAGTTCTATCCGCAACTTTGTTTTTCTGCCTATTAACGATCTGCTGAAACCTTAGTACGGGACAAGATATCCAGATTTCTTTAAAGGATCTGTGATTTGAAGGCACTTTTGTACTAACAGAAACAACCACGCACCGACCAACACATTTATATGGCAGATTTTCGCACGCCTCTCGTCTTATCTTGATGGCAATTGTCAAGTTTATAAGTTACCTGGAAGTCATCTAAATAATAGGTCTTAATAAAATTGCCGATTCAGTTTTTGAAGTTCAATTTCAAGTTTTATTGGAAGTAAAAAAGTTATTGGTTTTTATTATTGACGTTATGGTGACACTACTTATGGTCTTTTATTAGTAACTAGTGGCACAGTATAATAAAGAGTACTACGTTCTAGTGGCATGTCTTTTATTAACCGACTTCAAAAAAGGAGGAGGTTCTATGTTCGAATGTATTTTTTTTTAATGTATGTTCACCGATTTCTCCGTCAATTGTGGACCGATTTTCAAAATTCTTTTTTTACTCGAAAAATAAACTCCCGAGGGGGTCCCATTGTCACCAAATCAGGATAGATAGATAGATAGATAGATAGATAAAACATTTATTCAAAGCTACATAAATTACAATTTATACACAAAAAAATTTATAGGCACTTATTACGTGATTCATATGTTTTCTATAGCTATTAAAATACTTGCGTCCGTTAGTCTTCATCTCATGTTGATAAGCTGATGAAGGAAGATACGACTCGTTAACGGTAAGAAGTTGGAGGAAAATTATTTCAATATTATACATAGATATATAATACGTAGGTATGCATAGACCGATAGTTGTATTCTTTCAGGTTATTCAGATGAGCTGATGAAGGACGATTTAACTCCTTGACTTTCATGCTGCTGAGATGATGATGGAAGCTACAGGACTCTGAAACACATGTATTATGATTTGATGTTTCCTATTGGTGAGTAGGTGATTGGGTTTTACGTTGGTAGATATAATATAGCATTGTCACTAAAAATAAAGAAAATAAAAATAAAAGTATAAAAAAACTCAAAACCCACTTCAAAATGAAATTCACTCAAAAGTATGAAATAATATTATTATACTTAAATGAACAACATTAACCAACAATAATAAAATCAAAGGTAGGTACGAATTAAATGAGGGGCTTAAAATTTCTTTTTGAGGTCGGTTTCAGCAAACAATCGAATCTATAAAACATTTGATACGCAAGTAACTGTATGCAGGTATCGACCTCAAAAAAAAATTACGCCCCTAATTTAATTCGTACCTACCTTTGATTACGTTATTGTTGGTAAATGTTGTGTATTTAAGCATAATATGGTCAGATGTAGCAATTTTTTAGACTAGTTAGTTTCCTTGAATTTTCCTGAAAGTGACGAAATCTTATGCGGGGTATTTCCAAATATGACATTAGTAACGAAGAAACTGCTGCGATAACTCTAGAGCTTTAAAATTAAAAATGTGTATTTTTTGCTTTAATAAAGCCGATTTTTTTTCAGGTGAAAAAACCCGACTTCATGGGGCTAAAGCCACCGTGCTCTCAAAATATCTAAACAATAGACATATGTTTACCACTTTTTAATGTCTAATAGTCTAATGCTATTTTGAAAATAAATTTTGTTTTAATAGCTATTGTTCTTAATATTAATTTTCATCTTTAAACTTTTTTGTACAATCGGCAATTTCATAGGTAAAGACCGAATATATTGCTGAGTTGTAGTGATAAGGAACCCCTAGTGTGCGAGTACGACTCACACTTGGCCGTTTTTCGATATTTTTTTTTGTATACGTCTAATAACTAGAGATGGACCGAATATTCGTTTTATATTCGGTATTCGGCATATTCGGCAGCTTTACCGAATATTCATATTCGGCCGAATATTCGGCTGAATCACCTAATATTCGGCAAAGTGATACTCAAAGTTTTTACTGTTATTGACCCGTGTATTATCATGATTTGAGTGTACAGTGTAATGAGGTAAGTATTTTAGAGTGTAGCTTTCTATTTTTGTCGTCACTGAAGCTTTATTTTCAATTAAAGTAGGTTGGTAAAAGAATAGCTGAATCAAATTACAATACCTTAGTAGTTTAGTAGATTATGAATAGCATTTTTTTTAAGTTTCTACTCAGCATAGCGTCGCAAAATATACTTATTTATATTAAACGTTTAAACCTATCCTATTCAACCAATATCGTATATAGCAGATTCAAGTCTCTTTAATTTTGCCGGGTTGTCAAATTAGTTAGACGTGTCATTCGTCATATCTCGGAAATGTATGTAGGTACTTATAACCCGGCAAAATTGAAGTTTCGTGAATCTGCTAAACAATTAACATCCGTTACCGTACCTAGCTTGACAAAGTGGATGTAACTGAACGTGCCGCAGAAATTCGGATCGCGAAATCTAGTAAGTACATGTATATTGATGAATGTACCAAATATTCGGTTCTGTAAAAGTTTTACCGAATATTCGGCCGAATGTTCGTATTCGGTGAAACCCATGTTCGGCCCATCTCTACTAATAACCTACCGCGATGCCAAATTGAAAGTTTATAGGTTACCTGGAAGTAGCCTTTATATTTTGCTAAGTAGTGGTGAAACGGAAAGCGTAGTGCGGCAGTGCGACATACACTTGGCCGTTTTTTGAATTTCCCTTTGTATTAATGCCAAATATCAAGTTTCTCAGTCACCTGAAAGTGGTCTATAATTTTGATGAGTCAGTGAGTCATAAAAATAGTGATTTTCGGATGTCAGTATCTCAGAAATAGTAAAAGATATAAAGGTATGCACTTTTTTTAACTGGAGCTTGTACTCATGAAACTGAACAATTTTCCCCAAGAAACCCATGGCACAGAGGAGATACTAGTTATGCCCTCGGTCAATTCACAATTGCTATTTTTTAATTAAATTATCAAACTGCTCAGAATAACTCCCAGGTTTATGAACTTGACAGTGAAATGCCACAGTTCAATGACCGCGCCGGCCCGCAATGGTACCTTAATAGTTTTATTTTAAAAAAAACGATAAAGTTTGGTGTTGCAGCTACATATCTATCATCTCCATCCAAATTTCAATTACGCCACTGGGTAGCTAAAAAACCAAAGAATTTATTACGTTCAGTAAGTACTGTAACACATCGCGCTCGGGAGAGGGGAAAGCGCCGCCATTTTGAGGTCATTCTGCTGCATTACGAGATTTCCATTTATAGTGAAGCTACGACGTTCGTTTAAGTTTCAATCGTCAGCACTCGTAAAAACTATCGATTATATATAAAACATTAGTGTAATATTATGACTGTTAATATAATAAGTTGTTGAAATTTAAAAAAAATATGTAATGTCAGCTAATACGCGTGGAAAAGCCAAATCCAAATGCAAGGATCGTATACGGTTGGAAAGTGTATCTCAAAAGTAATCGAATAGTACCGATAAAACACCATAAGACTGAGTCAAGCAGTGCCGGCAACGTAAAACGTAAACGTCCGTGTCCTTGACACAGCCAACCCCACATTTGTTGTACGTGAAACCGTCGTTGATCTACTCGGCCGCATTCAATTTTTATGTTGCCGGCACTCCTTGACTTGGTCATATGGCATCTTATTGGTACCATTCGATTGCTTAATTACCTATTATATATAATATAATCGATATATTTGGCTAGTGCTGACGATTGTAACTTGAACGAACGTCGTAGCTTCACCGAGACGAATGTTATACTAAATGGAAATCTCGTGCGCAGCAGAATGACCTCAAAATGGCGGCGCTTCCTCCTTAACTTAGCGTACTTATTAAATTCTTTGATTCTTTAGCTATCCAGTCAAGTAATTGATATTTGGATAGAGATGATAGATATGTGGCTGCAACACCAAACTGTATCCCCTAATTTTGTTTCATTCGTTTTTTTGAATTGCGACCCACCCCCCACCCTTCGACCAATTCCATAAAAAAAATCACTTCAATCCGTTGCTCCGTTTTAACGACGCTGACGTGCGCAAGCGTGGAAATGAGTTTTCTCCAGATCCATCGGGAACTATCTCGGGATATGCTAATTAGTAAATTATGACATTTCCCACCCCCTCAACCATATCTGCGCAAAAAATATCAACAATCCATTGGTCCGTTGCGATGTTAGAGAAATTAACCAAAAAAATTGTTTTAGTTCCCTCAGGAACTGAATCGGACTATGCATTTTGACGGGATAAAAAGTAGCCTATTTCCTTCTCAGTGACACAGGCTACCTACATACCAAATTTCATCCAGATTGGTTGAAGTGTTGAAGCGTGAAAAGGTAACAAACAAACACATTTTCACATTTATAATATTAGTAAGGATGGTTAGTAATAGTTTTTTATTTTTTGTCTGTTTGTACAACACTTTGTAAATTGACAGTGTGTATCCCAGAATAACATATTACATTAAAATATCTAGAAAATTGGTCGAGTAATAATAAATCAGCAACAAAACGTAACAGAACAATTCCCCAATATCTTCATGGCGGAATATCAGGTCATGGGGTGTTGGCGTACCTAGATGTTTTGGCGGCAACACTTAGCTCATCAGCTGGCAGCCAGCCAGGTAGGCTAAACATAGCGTTCTCTTAAGTGAAGGAGTAACCTTAACAGAAATCCTTACCAGAAAATAATTTAAGAGGGCTTCAGCTCCAAAAACTTAACAACTTTTTCCACGGAACCTAAAACGAATTCGCAAAAAAAGTTAAGACCTGCCATAATTTGCACCCAGCTGATCAGTTTAGTACGTACTGCGCACCCAGCAGATCAGTTTAGTACATACTGCGCACCCAGCTGATCAGTTTAGTAAATTCTGCGCACCCAGCTGATCAGTTTAGTACATACTGCGCACCCAGCTGATCAGTTTAGTACACACTGCGCACCCAGTTGATCAGTTTAGTACATACTGCGCACCCAGCTGATCAGTTTAGTACATACTGCGCACCCAGCTGATCAGTTTAGTACATACTGCGCACCCAGCTGATCAGTTTAGTACATACTGCGCACCCAGCTGATCAGTTTAGTAAATTCTGCGCACCCAGCAGATCAGTTTAGTACATACTGCGCACCCAGCTGATCAGTTTAGTAAATTCTGCGCACCCAGCTGATCAGTTTAGTACATACTGCGCACCCAGTTGATCAGTTTAGTACACACTGCGCACCCAGTTGATCAGTTTAGTACATACTGCGCACCCAGCTGATCAGTTTAGTACATACTGCGCACCCAGCTGATCAGTTTAGTACATACTGCGCACCCAGCTGATCAGTTTAGTACATACTGCGCACCCAGCTGATCAGTTTAGTACATTCTGCGCACCCAGCTGATCAGTTTAGTACATACTGCGCACCCAGTTGATCAGTTTAGTACACACTGCGCACCCAATTGATCAGTTTAGTACATACTGCGCACCCAGTTGATCAGTTTAGTACACACTGCGCACCCAGTTGATCAGTTTAGTACATACTGCGCACCCAGCTGATCAGTTTAGTACATACTGCGCACCCAGCTGATCAGTTTAGTACATACTGCGCACCCAGCTGATCAGTTTAGTACATTCTGCGCACCCAGCTGATCAGTTTAGTACATACTGCGCACCCAGTTGATCAGTTTAGTACACACTGCGCACCCAATTGATCAGTTTAGTACATACTGCGCACCCAGTTGATCAGTTTAGTACACACTGCGCACCCGCTGATCAGTTTAGTACATACATAGATACCCTTTTTGAAGATAAGCACGACCACACTCCTGTGCCATGCCTTAGGCGTTTTTCCCTCGAGTATAACGGAAATAAATAACTTATGAAAAGCTTTTAGTACCGGTGATCCACCTGCTTTCAGAAGTTCAGCCGTAATTCCATCATCACCCGGTGCCGTGTTGTTCTCGAGCTGTTTGAGAGCCATTCTAATCTGTACAGTCTGACGTCCGGGATATCTTCGGTATAAACATTACAGTGCAGCTGAAATGTCTGCAATAGTGAGTGATATTAAAGTGGCAGTTTGTTGAGGTATAAGTGTTGCAGCGCGTGGTGGGTGGCGTGCTGCGTGGCGGGCGCGACGTGCGCGGGTGCCCTGTGCGCCGTGCTGTGGGCGCGCTTCCTGCAGGTGCCCGCGCTGCTCGCCGTGCAGAACCTGGCGCCCGCCATCCCCTACGTACCCACGGTCGCGGTTTGCGCCTCGCCGGACAGGGTGGCACACTTGATTCTAGAAAACATGTAAATAATTACTCTTTTTCATACGAGCGTACGAGTACGTAGACATAAATGTACGAGCACCAGTGACTTATATATTGTGACGAGCACGCTCTGCAGCCACAATGACATTAAATTAATAATAAGTAGGTATTTTTAGCTGACAATGCGACCTCATACATCACCCACCGTCATTTACTTAGTACAATAAAGACGCTTGATAAGTGCACACCATATTTGGTGATCAAACGCGCTTACCTGTAAGTGAAGATCGATCACAATTAACCGAGCAGTTTCATTCGATACGATTTGTTTACCATTATGTAGATGATATGCGTCCAAGCCCTTACAAGGTTTTAGAGTAACTAATCAAAAAGAGAAAAAGTAAGTCAATTGATATCTCAGTACTAGGTATTAGCATCTAGCGCCATCTAGCACTGCGCGTGCTACTCATAAAGTGTCTGGCATCAATTCATCTACCTACTAATTGATCAGTAATGCGACAACACTAGACCGACCAGCGCAAACTAATCTCTCACGCGCATTGATTCGGTTCATTCTCGCGTAAAACTCGATTGTTATCGGTGTATGTATAGGTACGAGTATGTTGAAGTAAAACTGGAGCACTAAGCGCGGATGCGAACTAGACTGTTCTTTATTGCTGCTTAACGAGAGTTGTTATTTATTTAAAGCTTCATTGCGAGTACTTCATCTGTACGTTAGTATGTACTATTATTCTAATCTGTGCTAAAATCTTAAAAAATCACAGTTTATGACGTTGAAGGCATAGATTACAGGATAATTCATAAGAAAATCTGTAGTCCTTCCGTTCCCACAGGATAAATAAAATTTCGTTTACCAGAATAAGTAGATCCCTATTTACCTAGAGCATAGTATGTTCAGAGAGGTCTTGTTCAGTTGGTATTTAAAGTTTTGGTGCGGAACCCTGTTTGTGTGACCGCGAGTTGCACTTGGCCGGTTTTTTTTTATATGTTAGGTAGTTAAGTACATTCACGTTCTACAGATAAAAATTGTAAGTGCTATATTTTCCTGCTATGTTGTTCTCTACCTATGTTTCTTACTTTTTTAATTAAATAAAATGTGTCCTTTGATTTGTTTACTTACTTACGCGGTAGGTCCCATAATAAATTGGCCTAACTGAGATGTGGAAGTAGAAATGAAATAAAATTCGCATTACTTTTCAATAAAGTCTCCTTTAGGTATTTACAACACAAGTTTTAGATAGCTGAACCTATTGATTTATGTAATTTAAATTTATGATTATTTCTACAAAAATTAATCTGTTAATTTCAGTATAATATCACCTTGATTTTTGATGAACATTGTACTGACTAATTTAAAATGCGTTACGTAAATAATTCATTCTTTCGTTCCCCATTCGATCACAGCAGTCAGTCAGATTTTCTACTCACTTCCTGTACGGACACGACAGCTATCGGACATATACCTTCCTAGTGTAAATAAAATAAAGTAATTGATTTTTCGACCATACAAAAGTGTGTTTCGTTTATAACCTGGTTCCTACAGGTTATGGGCCCAGTGCTCGCGTTCCAATAACTATCTGCGTGAATAAACGTGCACATTTTTTTTATTGAGGGTAGGACTAAAAAAAAAATGGACAACGTAAAAACGAAACGAAATATTAAACCTTTTGACGGAGAAAATTACAGCGTATGGAAATTACGAATTCGTGCCTTGTTAAGTGAAATGGACGTGATAAAAGTTATTGACGACGATCCTATAATACGGTGCAGTGAATGGGAAAAAAATAACCGGATTGCCAAAAGTGTAATCGTCGAGTATTTATCCGATTCCTACCTCGGATTTGCAAAAGAGGAAAGTACAGCAAGGGAAATTTTAAAAAAATTGCATGCACTTTATGAGCGCAAAAGTCTCGCAACTCAGTTGGCGTTAAGAAAAAAACTACTGGCGTTGAAACTACAAGGTGATGTACCCCTAATGAAACATTTCGCCATTTTTGATGAGTTGGTCACGGAACTTTTAGCGGCCGGAGCCAGATTGGACGAAACTGACAAAGTAGCACATTTGTTACTCACCCTACCTGCTACTTATGATGGTGTGATTACCGCCATTGAGACATTATCTGAAGACAGCTTAACATTGGCATTCGTAAAAACCAGGCTATTGGACCATGAAGTAAAATTGAAGAATGAAAGTTCTGATACAAGTGCTAAAGTGCTGCACGTTGAAAATAAAACTGAATCATTTAAAAGGCGAAAAACTGAAAACACTAAACAAAATAGTTACTATTACAAGGACAATTAAAAATGAAAAAGGAAGTCTAATTTTGTGAAGTGTCATCACTGTGGTCGTAAAGGGCATACGAAGAACGACTGCTACTATTACAAAAGAATGAATCAACAAAAAAATACTGATCGCACAAGAACAGTTCAAGCAGTCGAGTTCACTCACAATCAGCCATCAAAATCAAGTGATTTTTCAGGATTCGCTTTCATGACCGGCGACTATCAAGAAAAAATACAAGAAAATAAAATAACCTTTTTATTAGATTCTGGCGCATCGGATCACATCGCAAACAGGGAAGAATTATTCACTAATCTTACCGACTTATTAATACCTTTAAAAATTTCAGTTGCTAAAGCTGGTGAGTTTATTTCAGCTACAAAAAAGGGAACAATAAATATCACCACCAACATGGGCGTTCAAGGAGTTTTGGAGGACGTGCTCTTTTGTCCCGAAGCACCATACAATTTACTATCGGTGTCGAAGATGCAGCGTGCTGGATTGACAGTTATTTTCAATCAACAAGGTACCCAAATATGTAAGGACGGAAAAACCATTATGAAAGGTAGGTCTTCGAATAATTTGATTGCTTTAGATTTTCATGTACCTTTATCAAGTCTGCCTGTTTCCCAAGTGTGCAATAGTGACAAAAAGAGTTATGAGCTGTAGCATCAGCGCTTAGGTCACATTAGTAAAAATATTTTTTTAGAATTAAAAACTAAAACAATGGTAAATGATGCTAATCAAATTGATTCTGTTGTACCAAATGATGATTTATGCGAGGCATGCATTAATGGGAAGCAGACACGGCTACCGTTTAATCAAACTAAAAATAAATCTCACATTAAGCGGCCGTTATATGTGGTGCACTCAGATGTTTGTGGTCCTGTCACTTCTCCTACAGTTGATAACAAAAACTATTTTGTGTTGTTTATCGACGAATATACTCATTACTGTGTTACATATTTGCTCACATACAAATCAGATGTGTTCGCGGCGTTTAAAGACTATGTTGCAAAAAGTGAAGCTAGATTCAACACAAAACTAGCTAATCTATATTGTGATAACGGTGGCGAGTATTTATCCACTGAAATGAAGAGCTATTGTGTTGAAAAGGGAATCACTTATCATTTGACAGTCCCAAGAACTCCACAACAGAATGGTGTTTCAGAGCGAATGGTACGAACTGTAACTGAAAAGGCTCGTTCCATGATAAGCGGTGCTAAATTAGATAAAATATTTTGGGGCGAAGCAGTATTAACTGCTGTTCAATTAATAAATATAACGCCGACTAGAGCCTTAAAATAGCCTCAAACACCATTCGAAATGTGGCATAATAAAAAGCCTCAAATAAAGTTTTTAAAGGTTTTTGGCTCAACTGTTTATGTGCATAACAAAACCAGTAAAACAAAATTTGATGAAAAGTCATGGAAAGGAATACTGGTAGGATATGAACCAAACGGTTATAATACAGAATGCGAAAAATTCATTACTGTCAGAGACGTTGTTGTAGATGAGACAAACTTTTTACAGTCCAGGCCTGTTTCGAGGCCTGAAGGGAATAATACAAAAAAATCCCGTGACGAAACTGATAATACTTATGCTAGCTCAAAATCAGTGTCACACAAGTCTCAGCATCCTGACAGTAATAAATCAGATAACACTAAATCTGATGAATACGGTTGCCTTAAGAAAATTCGCAGATTAAACACTGATACTAACAGTGTGCCGTCCACAAGCGATACACAATCTGATGATTCATCTTTGCCAATGAATAACCAAAACACAGATCAAACTGTTGAACTTCGGAGGAGTGATAGACTTAAAGGCCGTCCCCCTGTGTCATATAATGAAAATGATGATGTTGATTATTTAACATGTGCTCAATCTGTTTTATGTACAGTACCAACTTCTTATAAAGAAATTAAAACAGGAGAAGATAGGTCTCAATGGGAAAAGGCTATCACGGATGAGCTTAATTCCCTTTCGGAAAATAATACTTGGACATTAGTACCAAGACCACAAAATAGAAACATTGTAGACTGCAAATGGATTTTTAATGTCAAACATGATGAATTTGGAAAGCCTGTTAGGTATAAAGCGCGTCTTGTTGCTAGGGGCTTTAGCCAAGAATATCTGATGGACTACAATGAGATATTTGCACCCGTGGCTCGAATAGGAAGTTTCAGGTTCATAATTAGTTTTGCCAACCACTTCAGTTTATTAGTTCATCATATAGACGTTAAAACCGCATTTTTAAATGGCAATTTAAAAGAGGAAATATTCATGGAAGTACCTGAAGGTGTAGTTAGCAAAGAAAACTATGTTTGTAAGCTAAACAAAGCTTTATATGGACTCAAACAAGCAGCGAGGTGCTGGTTTGAGTTATTTGAGCAGTCGCTTAATGAAATAGGCTTTCAAAACTCATCAGTTGATAGGTGTATATATATGCTAGATAAAGGAGACCTCAGTAAAAACATTTATGTGGTATTTTATGTTGATGATTTAGTTATAGCTTGCGCTGAAATTGAAACAATGAATCATTTCAAGAGATACTTAATGACTAAATTTGAGATGACAGATTTAATGGAAATAAAACTGTTTCTTGGTATTAAGGTTACACGATACGATGACAAAATAACACTTGATCAAAGTGCGTACATTAAAACAGTTTTGAGCAAATTTAACATGCAGGATTGCAAACCTGTAAGCACCCCTCTAGAAAATAAACTGAATTATGAAGCATTAAATTCAGAAGAAAACTATAATGCTCCCTGTAGTAACGTAATAGGTTGCTTGATGTACATAATGTTATGTACTCGTCCAGACTTAAGCACAAGTGTTAACATACTTAGTAGGTACACAAATAAAAACAATAAAGAATTGTGGCAATGTCTGAAAAGAGTACTGAGGTACTTAAGAGGTACAATAGATATAAAATTGACTTACAAACGTTGTAATTATGTGAATATCTTGTGTGGGTATGTAGATTCAGATTGGGGTGGAAATGATACAACAGATAGAAAAAGTACCTCAGGTTATTTATTTAAATTGTTCGACCAAAGTACAATTACATGGAGTACAAAGAGACAAATGTCAGTTGCAGCCTCATCCACGGAGGCTGAATACATGGCGCTATTTGAAGCCGTCAGACAAGCATTGTGGCTTAAGTCTCTTGCTGTTAGCATTTGTATGAATATTACTGAACCCATAGTTATTTATAAAGACAATAACGGTTGCATCAGTATTGCCAACAATCCCACCAATCATAAACGATCAAAGCATATTGATATAAAATATCCTTTTTCCAGAGAGCAGATTGAAAAAGGGGTAATAAAGTTAAAGTATATCCCGACCGGTCAGCAATTGGCAGATGCTTTAACAAAGCCGTTACCTGCCATTTCTTTACAAGAAATAAGATATAAAATGGGCTTAGAATAATATAATAAGAACATAATATGATTGTCATGATTTAATTTTAATTAAAGTTCATTTGTAAGCAAAGTGGTCTGATTAGGTTTTACTGGGTTTCCCTAATCCACGCAACAAATGTTGGGCCACGATTTTGTAACTCTCCCAGTAAACACTAGGAAGGTCCATATATGCTCCGTTAAGATAATTTACTGTGATTTTTAGTGATTGTATTTAAAGATTAATTTTTGAGGGGGCGTATTGATTTATGTAATTTAAATTTATGATTATTTCTACAAAAATTAATCTGTTAATTTCAGTATAATATCACCTTGATTTTTGATGAACATTGTACTGACTAATTTAAAATGCGTTACGTAAATAATTCATTCTTTCGTTCCCCATTCGATCACAGCAGTCAGTCAGATTTTCTACTCACTTCCTGTACGGACACGACAGCTATCGGACATATACCTTCCTAGTGTAAATAAAATAAAGTAATTGATTTTTCGACCATACAAAAGTGTGTTTCGTTTATAACCTGGTTCCTACAGAACCAACATTTCAATACCTTTAAAAAAGTAGTCTGAATGTTTGTTTTCAAAATGGCCAGAAACAGCTGATTGCAACTCTTCATCATTGGTAAATTTTCTTCCCCGTAGCGTAGTGAAGAAAGACTTCTTCAAATTTGGAAATAAGAAGTAGTCGCTCTGGGTCAAGTCCGGGCTCTTGGTGTTCAAGTTCAGTAAACCCACAGTCCCGAATGGCAGCCTCCGAAGTAGCAGCAGTGTGCACAGGTGCATTATCGTGCAATAGGAGGACACCTTTTACCTCTACGTTTTTCTATAGTACTGTCCCTCAACTTAGCGTTTGGGACTTAATATGGCCCATTTACAACAGTACCCATTTTGTTCTTTGAAATTAACCATTTGCACTTCTTCTGAATCCCAAAAAACCGTGCACATCAATTTTTTAATTGCACTTATGCCTTTCTCGGCGACTTTTCTCGCTTATAACGCTTCTCCATGGACTCGCGTCTGCTCACAGGATCATAATAAAGCACCACCGTTTTATTACTAGTAACCATCTAGTCAATCGTTTGTTCAGGGTTTTCGCCACACAGTTCCAAAAATGCCGAAGCGCGTCGCACTCTTTCCTCTCTTTGAACAGCCGCGAGAAGTTTCGGCACCCATCTTGCGCTCACCTAACTCATATTAAATCGTCGTGAATTGCACGATAAACGGTACTCTTCGATAACCCTAACTTTCCTGCAATTTTTCTAATTTTTCATCGGCGATCACTCAACACCGCCTCCTCGATAACGGCGATTGTTTCCGGGTAAGCACCTCCACCGGTCGGCCTTCATGGCCAGGGTGTTCAACCGCCTGTCGTCCAAAAAGAAAATTCCTTAACCCAGTTCTTTACAGTACTATAGGAAGGGGAAGACTCTCCATACACGCCATCCAAACGCTGTTTGATTGTAGCGGGGGAATGACCTTCCTTAAAAAAAGTTTAAAAAAACTTAAAACCGACTTCAAAATGAAATTTACTCAAAGTATGAAATAATATTATTATACTTAAATACACAACATTAACCAACAATAACGAAATCAAAGGTGAATACGAATTAAATTAGAGTCTTAAAAAAATTTTTGAGGTCGGTGTCAGCAAACCATCAAATCTAAAACATTTAATACGTAAGTAACTGTGTGCTGGTACCGACCTCAAAAAAATTTCAAGCCCCTTATTTAATTCGTACCCGCCTTTGATTTCGTTATTGTTGGTTAATGTTGTGTATTTAAGTATAATAATATTATTTCATATTTTTGAGTGAACTTCATTTTGAAGTCGGTTTTAAGTTTTTTAATCCCTTTTATTTTCTTTATTTTTAGTGCTAATGCTCTCTATCTAGCAACGTTAAATCCAATCACCTATACTCACCAATATGAACCATCAAATCATAATACATGTGTTTCATTAACAGATACAGAGTCCTGTGGCTTCCATCATCATCTTAGCAGCATGAAAGTTAAGGAGTTAAATCGTCCATCATCAGCTTATCTGAATAACCTGAAGGAATACAACTATCGGTCTATGCATACCTACGTATATAATATATCTATGTATAACATTAAAAATAATTTTCCTGCAACTCCTAACCGTTAAGGAGTTGTACCTTCCTACATCAGCTTATCAACATGAGAATATATCTAACAGACGCAAGTATTTTTTATAGCTTTAGAAAACATATGAATCACGTAATTAGTGCCTTTAAAATTAAATTTTTTCATTATTTTTATTTATTTACTAGCTTTTGCCCGCGGCTTCGCCCGCGTGGACATAGCTTTTATGACTCTTTTTGAGGGTGAGTGGTACGCGAGCCGCAATCAGCTCGCAAGCGTGGACATGAGTTTTCTCCAGTTCCCTCAGCAACTGTATCGGGCTATTCGGATTAGCAGTCTTTGTCACTTCCCACCCCCTCTACAAATTCTATACAAAAAATCACTTTAATCCGTTGCCCCGTTGCGACGCCACCGACGTACGCGAGCGTAGAAAAAAGTTGTCCCCAGATCCCTCGGGAACTATTTCAGAATATTCATTCATTACAGCTCATATACGTCCCCACCGAGGGGCTCGAGCCTACCCTGAATCAGGGCGATTAGGCCTTAGTCGACCACGCGGGCCCAGTGCGGGTTGGTCGACTTCACACACAACCTTCGAGTTTCTTCGCAGGCGTGTGCAGGTTTCCTCACGATGTTTTCCTTCACCGTTAAAGCAATCGGTAAGTATGTACGTAAGTTTTTGAAAAACTCATTGGTACATTGGCCGTCCAGATTTGAACCCGGTACTTCTGGTTAGATGGACCGAGTCGTTACCGGTTGTGCCACCGACGCTTTATTATAGAATATACTTATTAGTAAATTAATCTCTGTGCTAAAAATCACACCAATCCATTTTTTCGTTGCGATTTTAAATTACTTAACGAACAAAGAGTATTGTTTTAGTTTCTTTAGGAACTGCATCGGGCTATGATAATTTCCAGAGATAAAAAGTAGACTACTTCATTCCCAGTGGTACAGGCTACCTGCATGTCAAATTTCATCAAGATTGGTAGAGGTGTTGAAGTGTGAATAGGTAACAAACAAACAAACACATTTTCACATTTATAATATTAAGTAAGGATTTCTAAATCTTAAATGACATATATAGAGCATCGGTGGCGTAACGGTTAGGGCCACTACCTCCTGTCCAGAAGGCCGTGGTTCGAATCCTGTTACTTACCAAGATCTATACGAATATCGATTTCATACTCGTATGTACGTTTATCCGACGCTCTTACGGTGAGAAAAACATCGTAAGGAAACCTGCACACGCCTGCGAAGAAACTCGAAGCTTATGTGTGTAATCAACCCGCAATGGGCCCCAGTGATCGTCTAAGGCCTGATCGCCCTAACTCAGGGCAGGTCGAGCCCCTTGGTGGGGACGTATATAAACTGATATGATGAAATAACACATATACCTATATTATCAAAAACTAATTCAAATCATTATATCAATGTAGTAATAAAATTTCCTAAAAATATTAATATGGGTCAAATCCTCGAGTCGTATTAGCTCCAAAGGAGCCCTTAACGCACTTCTCGTTGCCGCGCTGGATGGCAATAGACAACCTTAGCAGCTGTAGGACCCGGAGCGGGCGTCACGTCTCCTCTCTCGATGGCGACTGCCAATCTCCTTAATGAACGGTTCAGCAGCCGGTTGTCCCACAGACCAGCGGCACAAAGCAGTAATTTGCCTCCAAGATCGAGTACTTATTATGCTTCTTTCTCGCCGCAAATTGAGCAGCAGTACCGTACGGGTAAGGTGAGAGGCAGAAAAAGTGGCGTCCCAGAGCAGGCACGTTCCTCTCTGCCATGGCACCTGTTTAAACCCTCCGGCCTTTTTCCATCACATCGACTAAAGCCCGGCGGCTGCATCGAAGATGGAATATTCCATCTGGCAGAGACCAGTACCCTCCGAGTGAGGTCATTAAGGAATTGGTGACGTGGGAATCTTCACAAACAATGACCGCAACTCAGTGCTTGATGGCCAATTGCCTCCACCGTGGACCCGCAAATACATTGATTGAGTGAACCTATCACAGATATTGATATTGCAGGCGGAGAGCAACTGCCACACGCAAATAGTCGCCGTCAGAAGAGTTCCCATGTCTGTGCCTCCTGATAAAAAATGCTAAACTCGATTTATGTGTTTTTAATTTTTTTACACCATTGGAATCTGTAAAAAAAATACCTATCGGTTCGTCTATGAGACACATCGCTACGTGCCATAGTTCCAGAGTAAAAGTTGTGTAAAGTAGCGTATGCTGAAAAATACATAAAAGAAATCCAATCAAAAGTATGAAATAATATTTTAATGTTTTAATACAACTTGAGCGCGTTTTATTATCCCTGCAGTGCCATCTATTGACATTCTGCTGCTATGATTATTATGTGTGGTATGTGTAGCTAATATGGAGAAAAAAGTACTCTATTGTTATTAATGTAAGTATCAATAGATCTAATTTCCCACGGGACCTCTTTAGTTTTTCGGGATAAAGAATACCCGACTATACAATGATGGTCAAAACACCCCATCCCAATGTAAAGGTTTCATATTGTTACGTTGAGCCATTCTAAAAATACAATTTTTTGCACTCCTGCAGGAACCTTTAATTTTTTTGGGATTCACAATGTTCCAGTTTTAGTTCGCGATATAGGGTATCAAAGTGTAAAATTAGATTGTAATATGTCAAGCCACATTTGCGTGGTGAGCCATTCTATAAATGAATACTTTTAATTTTCCCACGGGAACTCTTCAATTTTCCGGGATAAAAAGTATCCTATATGTTACCCCGGGCTATAAGGAACCACCATACAAAATTTCATCAAAATTGGCCCGGTAGTTTTTGCGTGATGCGCGAACATACAGACAGACAGACAGACAGACAGACAGACAGACAGACAAAAATTCCAAAAGTTGTTGTTTTGGCCTCTATATCGTTAGTAATGTCCACCACAGTGATTATTTTCCAAAAATATTTCATGTACAGACGCGGCCCCGTTACAGTTTTATTATATTATAGATTTCCGAAGTTATCTTATCTAATAAATACAAGTTAACTGTGACCCCACACTAGGCTAGGCCTGTCTCGTGGCGGTCAAAAGAACATTAAAATAAAACAAATTTAACAGGTGGCGGTCAAGCAACGTAACAGAAACTAAGTGGTTATTACAAGAAGTGGAAAACAACAAAAAGGTTAAAGAAAAATAATATAAACAAAGAAAATATAACAGAACATTGTGTGTGTGTGTGTGTGAGATTGTGTGTGAGTGTGTGTGTGTGTGTGTGTGTGTGAGTATGTGACAGAAGGCTACTATGTATTTTACTGAACAATTCTTAGAAGGCTCTCCACATCATCATAATTCATGTCTTGAAGCAAACCCCGAATAACTATTTTTATTTTGGTTGGTGAAAAATCTTTCACATTGCAAAGCTTAACAATTTTGTTATAAATATGGGGAAAAAGAAATGGTCTGAATCGTTGTGCGAAGGAAGTCTGCACTGAGACAGTGTTGATTTTAAATATTCTTTTACACAATAAGGACTGGTAGCAAGGAGACTTTATTGTTAGTATATGTGTGAATGTAACTGACCTCAAAACAAACAGCTTCCGCACAGTGAGAACCTCTGCTTCCTTGTGGAAAGACATAGTGGGGTATCTGCGAGATATTCTTAGAGCAACGTTAAGAACGGCTCTTTGAGCTCTTTCAACAACAATGAGAGTAGTTTTACACATTACTCCCCATACAAGAATACAGTAATTAATAAGAGACTGGCACAGCGTCACCGTCATTAAACCATTTTTAATATCTTGCCGTCAATCGCCTCACGTAGGAGTTTCATGACGTACATGACTTTCTTGACTCTATTCGCAAGAGCTATGGCCTGATTCATAAATGTCAGTTTTTCGTCCAATATTATGCCCAGATATTTTAAAGCATTCGTTCTCTCGATACAGTCACAGTTACAATTTTGACGCTTGCAATGTGTTTTATGTATAATAAGATCATGGGGAGAAAAGGCAGTTATTTTATGAAAATACAAAAACTTTGTCTTAGATAAATTGAGGGTTAATAGATTACGGTTCAACTATTCAATAACTCTAGACATACCAAACTCAACCTCATGGTTGACAGCCTGGTCCGAAGATTCTCCAAAAATTAGTGCGGTATCGTCAGCATAGCATATTACATCTGTATTAGGTGAAGAAGAGTTTGCAATGTCATTAATGTAAATAAGGAAGAGTACTGATCCCAGAATGCTGCCTTGTGGTACGCCAAAAGACACACACCTTGATTCACTAGTGTCATTGCCGATCGTCACACACAGTTGTCTGCTTGATAAATAAGACGAAAACCATTGAAGTGCAATGCCCCTTACCCCAACCAACTCCAACTTTTTTAATATTATGGGAATCGAAACCGTGTCAAAGGCCTTTGCAAGGTCCAAAAACACACCTATGCATTTTTTACCTTTGTCCAAATGGGTTGAAATTATGTCTGTGAGGCGAGTAACAGCGTCTTCTGTGCTTTTCCCGCGCCGAAAGTCATACTGGTGTTCATAAAGTTTATATTCACTTCCAAATAGTCAACCAATCTTTTACTGATCACACGCTCCAAGAGTTTAGAAAAAGAACTCAATAGTGATATAGGACGATAGTTGCAAGGGTTGTCCTTGGGATCATTTTTGTGAATTGGGATTACTGCTGCTGTTTTCCATTGCTCAGGGAAAATTCCTAATTTTATACTTAAATTAATGATAGCAGACAAAGGCGCCGAAATATCCTGACCAATAGCTTTTAGAATTTTGTTGTCAATATTATCCAGACCTGGTGCACTATCGGGGTTAAGATTTTGTATAAGAGAATAAATTTCAGAAGGATCCGTAGGGGTGATAAAGAAAGAGGATACCGAGGATAAGAGAATAAATTTCAGAAGGATCCGTAGGGGTGATAAAGAAAGAGGATACCGAGGATTTTTCACAAGAAACTTTAGCTGCTAGTGAGTCTTGAGTTTCGTTGAGTCGACTAAGGATATCTTGGGCCAGTTTTTCACCTACAGTGCAAAAATATTCATTTACATGATTTAGGGATTCTTGATTGTTATTTTTTATGGTGAGAAGTTCAGTTGGAGAGGAAAAGTAAGGCTGTTTGTGAGATAATTTCTTGATGGAATTCCAAAGTTTTTTAGGACAGTGACTATTACTTTCTATCTCTCGGTTTTCATACTGTGACTTAAGTTCTTTAACAGATCAATATAAAAATTTCTATATCTTGTGTAGACTAATTGTTTGACAGGGTCGTCAGGAAATTTACGCGCCTCCAGGTGTAACTTATTGCGATGTTTAGAACATCGTATAAGACCTGGGGTCATCCATGCCTCAATAGTAAACATGGAGCGACTAACTTTTGTACGTAGTATGTTGTTTTGAAGGGTTGCTCTCGATTTCCCTGGGATCCCATCATTAGATCCTGACTTGGTGACAATGGGACCCCCTCGGGAGTATACTCTTTCGAATGAAAAAAGAATTTTTAAAATCGGTCCTCAATTGACGGAAAAATCGGTGAAAATACATTTTATATATATATATATATATATATACACAGTCGAACTTAGTACCTCCTCCTTTTTGAAGTCGGTAAAAAGGAATGTAATCGCACGTTATACACGTCCTCTTTAATTGGCTGTCGCGTGTCGCTGTGTCAAACTAACAAAGGCAGGTTGATACAAGTTTCATAACAGATATTATTTTATTTGAAGATGTTTATAAATTTAATAGGCCAATTGATTATGGGACCGCCGCCGGGTCTATGACATATAAAAATCGGTTCACCCAGCCCAAAGTTATGAGGTAACAAACATTAAAAAAAAATACAGACGAATTGAGAACCTCCTCCTTTTTGGAAGTCGCTTGAAAACTTACATAATTTTATTTATTTGTACAGGCCAAAAAAACCGAATGAAACACTTTGGCTGCCCGTACTGCTGAACAGAATATTAAGAAAGAAAGGAGCTGCTACCAGTCAGTTGGAACCTCTGCACATGCTGCTGGTAGCCAATAACATGACGCTGGAGGAAGCGCTGACGCACGCAGCGCCACCGTGCGGGCAACTGGTACGCGCCTGCGCGTGGCTGCGCGCGCCGCCCCTTGCTCCGCTCGACTGCGCGCACCTCTTCCGCCCGCAGCTCACCGCCTGGGGCTCCTGCTGCCTCATGGAGCCGGACCTTCCTGAGTACGTCCCCTTCCAGGCTACCCCCACCACACAGTGCCTACTGCGCCGCTCGTCAAAGTCGTTAAAAAAATCGTCGTCAAGTAATGACTCCGGGACCTGTAGTAAAACGTTGAAATAAATAAGTACCTAATATACGCGAATGCATTGGCCTCTCCGGAATGTACCGCCTCCGTGTAGTAAGGGTTAAGTCCATTAGCTTAGTGAGACTCGGTTTGGTTGGTGAAAGGGTATGTTCTACACCTGCCTGGCTAGCTACTACCATCCTATCTAAGTTTTGCCGCCAAGCAACAATGTTAATAACATTGGTGTGTTCCACCTTGAAGATAAGATCCCATCAAAAGCATTTTATGTAAAAATTTGCCAAGTGTCGTGACTCTCCCGTGAAAAAATATTATAAGATCTGTCTCATAATATATTTTTAGGAAATTATTACGGCAAATTTTTTACATAAAATGTTTTTTATGGGATCTTATCTTCAAAATTATTTTCAGACTTGGCTCCACCTCAGAATTTGGAGTCAAGCCTGGAAAAACTTTTTTACTTTCTCAACCCCGTAGAACGGTACGTACTTAGGGTAGCTGAGGATTTATTAATGTTATCCGAAAAAACAAGTTTTTCCAATTTTCGTTAAAGTTTGTTCTATGTCATTAACACGTACCGAAAAACCGAACATCTCAATTCCGTCTGTGCGTCCGTGCGTTGTGAAGACCCTAACCTCCCTAAGACTGCTAGCTTTGGCTTGGGTCTCGGGAGCGCTGAGTCTATATTTGTGATCGTCTGTTTTCGTACTGGTGGCAAATATCGACTTGATTGTTAAATAGGGTTCGTTCTCGATAAGTCCGACTCTGACAAGTTGTTCATAATCTGAATTAATGAAATTTATATATTATTTCTACTTTATAAATAAATTTAATTTGTACGATCTCCTTTTTGTTCAAGTCGCGTCGCAGGATAGTCAAATTATTTGCATATCAAACAAAATCTACTTCCCTGCGAAAGAGAACCGCCCGAAGAAGTCCTCAGATCTGATTTGCATAATTAGAATGATCTCGTGGATCATTCTGGCTGTCTCCTTATTTGTTACAATTGCTTTGGGGTTTTTCGTAGAGGTGTAAGGAAAGGGAACGGTGCATCCTTTATGGGAGATTCAGCCGAGCTCGCATTCATTCGTTCGTGGATCTTCTTCGTTTAGTTTCAACAATAAGTGTTAGTACGAGATTAATTTAAAACTCTGAGCCCCAAGGTAGACCTGACTAAGTTTGTAAAGTAGGGCATTTTAAACCAAGAGATAGTAACAAAACACAGCAATAAATTTATAGTAATTTATCGGGGATTGTAGCGAAAAGGTCTATAAATAAAATTTTACTTAATCAAGAACGATCCTTCTTTAATACTTTCACTGTTTCTAAGCAAAAATTAAAAGTGTCTACTTTCTATCTGTCAAGTTTAAAAGTATAGTCAAGTGTGTTTGTTTAGTGTTATATGTCAAGTTTAACCCAAGAATTTCGATCTACAGTACCAAGTGAAACAAGGTATGATAGTATGAAAGCTCCTGGCTAATTAATGCAAGGTGGATAGTTCTATTATTTGTAAGGACTATTTCCCTAAGCGGAAAAAGTAGGTTTTTAGAAAAATAAAGTGAGGAATCGTTTTGTCATAAACTTGATGTCCGTTTATTGCATTAGTAGTTATTAATATCGTCAAGTTAAACATATAATACTAGGTTCAAAGGAATAATTGTTTACATTAATGTAATTAATTTAGCCAATGATCAAAAGGTGAACTTATTTCGTTGTACAGAGAGCTGGATTCTATAAAAGCTAAATATTACCTTTTATATTATTCTTTGTGCCCCTTTTTACAATAATGGTTTTTCGTAATCATTATGCAAATCATTATTCAACAAAGTTCAGTATTTTCCTTTTCTCAGATAACTTAAAACAATACATTTGTGGAGTTCCGATACCAACTCCAGAGAGAAAATAAGACATGTAATACAAACGGGATTTTACTTTATACATTGGTATTACTCAACGGAGCTCGGTGCTTCCTGTACTCAAATTTGTTTAAACAATACATTCCAAAGGCGGATTCTGTTACCAGATTCAGAAAGAACCACAATATATAATGCAAATGGACTTAACCAATACGATTTTATGTGATCGATATTTACCCACATATAAATACAAAAGTAAAAGTAGTGTTCTGAACGACAAAATAAGTAGGTGTTGGACTAGACATAGAAATATTGCCTGAAGTGAACAAATGTCTATTTTATGCAAATAATTGATATATTATTAATACCAAATAACCTTAACAGTGTAGGTACACTGAGTTCAAGCCAAACTTATCTGCATTAAATTCAGCTCATCAATTATTGGTATAAACTAGAACAGAATTCCGTTAACGGTTGTGCTGCCACATTTTTAGTGGTAAATATAGCTGATCTGGGTCTCTCAGGCCCGCCGAAAGAAAATAACTTACCTCCGGCGTTGGAGAGCCCACATATTTTTCCGACACTAACCCAAGGCTCCTGGATTAGGGCTATTGCAGTTTTATTAACCTCCAACCATTTCCGGAGCTAAGCTATTGCAGTTAAGCTGTGTTGGAGGTTGATCTGGAGGACCCTAGAGAGTGAGGAATGAGTCGCCATCTTGTGACAGCAGACTCTCCTGCTCCTCAGGTCCTATTGTGAGGCTGTCCATTCCCTCGGCGCACTCGTCCCCCTACCGGAGAGAGCTATCTCCAGAGAGCTGGAACGTGTACCCATAGGAAGTGAGCCAGGAGGTTCCTGGGTCTCGGCAGCCTCTGTACACTCTTGACCAGCCGATGCCGGAGTTTGCGGGTCGGTTACGTTAAACCTCCCTTTTGGTCCTTGGAATTTGACGTAGACCTTCCCTAACATGAAGGAAAGCCTACGCCCACGTTCAACAAGGACCTTTACAATGTCGTCCGGGATGCTGACAATAACGAATGTACCGTTAGGTTGCAGGTCAACCTTGTGTATGCGCCACCGGTGAATCTCAGCCCATAGGTTCTGGTGATTCAGCGCGAGCCCAACGTCCCGTACCTCGGTCCAAGTTCCCGGTATTAGGATGCCCCCTAACTTTTTGTGGGGCACCTCGGATTGGCGTTTTAGTATCAGCTTTTCACCCGATGGTAGGATGATGTCTTCTATGGCTGTTCTGAGCAAATTGAGTGTGGCCTGGTTGGCGCACCAGAGCTTCAAAACGCCGCCCGTGTGTACGAGCCGACCGTCGAAATCCGGTCCATCTCCCGCCCTACTCAACGTAGCCTTGGTAAGGAGTCGGCCGTGCAGGGCAGTTTGGACACTGTCTGCCTCTGTCTGCCTAATCAGACGCAGCGCCCGCGTAGCTGGCGCGTTGGGAGTCACCCGGATAACCCATTCGTAGCTGCTAACGCTCGCCCCGTGGAGACGTAGTGTCATCGAGGCGAGCCCTTTTGTGCCCGGCAGTTGCTCGCCCGCTCGATTACGAGATTTTGGCACAAATGGCCGATCCACTAGTGCCGGTTGCGGTCACGGGTGGTCGCGCAGTGGTGGGAGCTTGGCTTCCAGTCGCGGGCCTTTCGTAACCGGCGACACTAGTGGCTGGAGATGTGTCGCTTTGTACAGCTGCAGCAGCAGCTGCCTCTGCCTTCTTCCTAAGCAGAGTACTGCGCCTACTGGCGCTGAGCCTTTTGGCACCCTTAGTCTGGTCCGGATAGGCCCGATCGGGTTGTTCCCTGTTTTTTCGGCTTTTAGTGGAGACTAGGGTCCAGCCGTCACCGATGTGGCTTATCATAGCGGCCGTCTGTGGGTCCTCAACACCCTCCATGGCGCCTCCCTTGCCGGTCACGGATTGCTCCGTAACCATGCTAGGGGGGACCTGGGAGGGTCGAGGCTCCTGCTGCGGCGGCACATCCAGCACCTCCATGGGCAATCCCCGGGTAGTCACGGGTTTCCCCGTGCCCAAGATCCGAGAATACCCTGAGGTGCAGGACAGTGGTAGTTGTTTGGGGGGGGGGGGGGTGGTGGGCCTGAAGAAACACGCCTTCTTTCTACTTTTCTTCCCTTTAACGGGATTGGTCCCAGGTGCCTGGACCCTAAGCCCTATTTGCGGGGTCCCGGATTCGCCCGTCACTCCTGAGAAGGTCACTAATTTCTCTGTAACTTTCTCTGGGAGGCAGGGGGATCTAGAACCTCCGTTGTAGAGGGATTGATTGAGGTCGCTGGTTGGCCATCGGCTTTCGCCGTTGACCCTCCTGCGCCCTGCGTTGCCCCTAGATGGTTCAGGTTTCCCCTCAGGCGCCGACGGTGTTGGTGTTTTGGATCCATAAGAAGTCATGATCCAAACTACTTATCAATTCATCCTCCCGATTTCCCACCCTCCATGGAGCCCGCACCTTTGGGGATACCTCACTGTGACACCAGGATAACCGGGAGGATATAGACGTGTTGAGTTGGAGCTCAATGCGCGACATCGGGAGCTCGAGATGTGCAGGCTGTGGGGCCGCGACGTGTATGGCTACGTTGGCTTCCCGACGATGGGGCAAGAAGTTCCATTCCAGTCCGCTTCGTTGACGGGTAGTGCAAACAAACTCCACGGCTGCATTCCAGCGTGCCTCCATCGATCGCCGCGATACACCTCCGAAGCACACGACGACCCGCGATAACGGTGAATTGTACGTAAAGACGGCCTTAAAAAAAGGCGGCCCCGAAACTAGTATGGTCTAGCACACGTCCACCGCGAGCGATAGACGGTGAAAGACCGCGCGCTATGTTTTTTTTTCCCCCTGTTAAGGGAGAGCGGAGGTGAATGCATTTACGCATATCAGGGGAAGCTGCCGCTGGTTATGTGGGACTAACAGCTCTGCGCCTATATGCATACGTCCCCGTTATACTCGGAAGGTATATGAATACGTATACACAGGCCCAAAGACCGCACTACCCACTAAACACCCCCACGCAAAACTTTGGCAGCGTAGCCACCTTAAAAGTACGTCGGTGCGACGCCCCTCCCCCTAGGGAGGGGGGGGGGGGTGCGAAAAACACGCTAAAAGGACAGCGCGGAGAGGTCCTCATGGACGCGGCCGCTAGGTTAATCACATTAGGTGTGCAAGTGAGAGGACTGTGTCATTCAAAAATTAACACTATCTGTTCCTCCCTGAGCTGCCAGGAGGCAGTTCAGGTCGGCTGATATTTTATCGGGGGGATCAGTAAGGACATTTCTTGGTCTGCGGACCATATTACTAGTTAATACGAGACGCGGGGAATAGTCCGCCGCCTCTCGGATCAACGGATTGGGATGCGATTCCGAGGACTTGAAGAAGTTCTCGGAGAGGCCTTTGAGAAATTGTTGGATGGTCTGAATGTCCATGTCTCGGTGCAGGTCGGCGTTACGGATGTACCACGGGGCGTTAAACGCTCTACGGCAGAAGATGCTTTGGACTGTTTGGAACATGTCCATGAATTTGGGGGACGCGTGTGCAAATACAGGGGCCGCGTATGACATTACCGGTCGGATGCAAACCTTAAAGAGTGTACGCTTGTTGGAGGGGGACATTTTGCTATGCCTACATATCATGCTGTTTAGCCTGCCCAGGTAGAAGCGGGCATTCCGGGTCACATTTTTGATGTGAGGTCCGAAAGAGAGACATGAGTCGAGAGTGACCCCTAAATATTTGGCTGTGGGTTGCCAGGGGACGCGGGTGCCTAGCATGCGGATTGAGTCTGCGGGTTGGTTGATCCTACGATGGTAGTCGAAGCGGACCGCGGAGCTTTTGCTCGGGTTCACTTCGATTCTCCATTTCCTAAACCATCTACCTAACTCTTCAACTGAGGTTTGTAGTTTGTCTATTAGTGGTGATAAGGATATGGACTGCCCCCTTACGTAGAGGGCGGTGTCGTCCGCAAATAGGGAGAGCTGTACTGTTGGCCCTGATTTGCTTGGTTTTGGAATGGGGATGTCATTAGTGTACAGAGTGTACAATGTTGGGGAGAGTATGGATCCTTGGGGGACCCCGGCTCTAATGGGACGCGGTGAGGAAAGAACCCCTTCGTGTCTAAAACGGAAAATACGGTCTCGGAGGTAGCACTCCACTATTCTAACAAGACGGTCTGGAAGGTCCATGTGGTAGAGTTTATATACAAGTCCCGCATGCCAGACCTTATCGAAGGCCTTTGCGACGTCGAAGAAGACTGCTACTGTCCTTTCGCGTCTGGGGTAAAATCCGTCCAGTATGTATTCGACGATGCGGTGGACTTGTTGAGGACACGAGTGTTTGGCGCGGAACCCAAACTGGTGGTTAATTATAAAGGGAGGTTTGTCCGGCGAGAAGATATGACTATTAATTCGATTGAGTATGACTCTTTCGAATAGTTTACCCATAGTCTTGAGTAGACTTATGGGGCGGTGGTTTGTGGGGATGTTAAGGGGCTTGCCTGGCTTTGGGATGCCTATTACTATTGCTTCCTTCCATGCTGTCGGGAAGTAACAGTGTTCAAAGCAGGCGTTGAAGATAATAGCTAGCAGTGCAAGTAACTGTTCCGGATAGTATTTAAGTGCTTGGTTTGAGGTACCATCTGCTCCGGGGGCTTTTTTAGGCTTAAGACCTCTAATTATGGAGC
Source organism: Coleophora flavipennella (assembly GCA_947284805.1). Taxonomy (NCBI): domain Eukaryota; kingdom Metazoa; phylum Arthropoda; class Insecta; order Lepidoptera; family Coleophoridae; genus Coleophora; species Coleophora flavipennella. The sequence continues at coordinate 127,117 of OX369264.1, read as the reverse complement.
GTATTTCGTCAGTTGATACTGAGATGGGGTTAGGGGGAGCATTAGGGGGAGCGAATTCCTGCTACGGACATCATCCTCCACTGTTTTGATATGACCGGGCTCACACTCTTGTGTGCTAGGTGTGCATTGGTTGGCAATGCTGTCCGCGAAGCATTCCGCTTTCTCTATGTCCTCGAATGCTATCGTATTGTCTGGCCGCGTTAGGGGAGGGGTGTGCGTGATTGCGTCTACGCGGAGAGCCTTGGCTACTTTGTAGTAGGCAGTATGGGAGGGGGTGATATCCTCCATGAGTTTACTCCAGTTGGAGTTTCTCAGTTCGGAAAGGTGTTTCCTAAGCTTACGCTGTAGGGAGTTGGCTTCCCTCCTATTGTCGGGTGTGGGGTAGTGTGCGTAAAAAAGAAACAAACCTGTACTATTTTCACTCAAAACCAAATATCACCGATCAAAAAACAGCTGACTTCACAAAACCGCAGACGGATGACTTAACTTTGCCTTATAGTTCAAAAAGCGTGAAGTAGTTTTTTTGTTCCTTATATAAATCGTTTTGTTCTACCTTTTAAAAACATTCAGGGAGTATCATCAAAAACAGAACTAATACAGATAACTCTTTCTGATCTTAGTTCTGACACAGACCCTGAATCCTGATGTGATATGTCCAACATAGACATTCATTAAATCTGGTGAATAGAATTATATCAACATTAAGGGGTATGAGGTGGCATTATTATTCATTTATTTTCAGGCAACTTAGTACTAAAGTACAGGCCCATAGATATATAAACACTTATAAAAATAACATGACATAGATACTATAAATAAAATACATTATTAGGCATGTTAGTATCTACCTTAATCTATGTTAGTAATTTTTTATGACTAATGGACTGGCATGGTGCCTCGGAAACGCCGAAACACGACGTCCTTCGGCCAGAAGTCGGTGCTGGTGATGGTCTCCAGTAGAGGCTTCGGCACGCGCACCACGTACGACGTGAAGTGCACGTAGTGGCGCGACTCCAGCGGGAACACCCGCAGGCCGTAGCCGCACTTCTTGCGGACGTACTCCGTCACGTCCTTGGCCGTGACCGAGTGGTGCAGCCGTGACACGTAGAGCGCATTATGCTACAGTCGAGTTAAAAAGGGGTGGTTCGTGTATCTTGGTCAGGAGTGGTATGCCATTCAAGCAATTAAACTGTTTAGAGCGACTATCTGCTGATTTTCACTTCGAAAGTTGCTCAATACTGATTCCCCATAGTAATATTGTAATCGCGCGTCTGTATGTACAGAACTCCCTTGAAGAATAAAAGACACCTTGAGTACTTCTTTCACAAAATAGAACTTCAACTGCATAAGTGTTTATTAAAATACCCAAAGAAAACGATAATAATTGCTGGGGATTTAAATATAATATCGAAGCATCCTGATAGATTTGAAACATTGCAGGAAAGAGATAGACGCCTAGAAAAGAGAACAAAAAACATGCAACACTCAAGAGTACCCAACTTAGTCGTTGCAAGACATTGTGCGCGACATCAGGTGGTCCCGATGTTCAATTCACTGCCAGCAAGGTTGAAATTGGCAATTAATCAGTCAAATTTTAAGACGTTATTAAAACAGTTTTTAATGGAAAAATTCAAAATGGCGGCCATTTTTTTCAATTCTGACAACGGATTCGTGATAAGGGACCTCAGGGACCCCCAGATATCGATTTCGGAAGCAATCGGTCCAGTAACTAAAAAGTTCAAAATGGCGGTCGCTTTTTCAAGTCGGGCAACGGATTCGTGTCTAAGGGACCTCACGGACCTTCGGATATCAATTTAGGAAGCAATCGGTCCAGTAACTAAAAAGTTCAAAATGGCGGCAACTTTTTTCAGTTCTGACAACGGTTTCGTGATTATCTCAGGAACCCTCAATTTTGGAAGCAATCCCTCAATTTTGGAAGAAATTGTTTTAGTAACTAAAAAGTTCAAAATTCCTGCCACTTTTTTCAATTCTGACAACGGATTCGTGATGAGTGACCTCAGGAGACTTCAGATATCGATTTTGGAAGCAATCGGTCCAGTAACTAAAAAGTTCAAAATTGTAGCCACTTTTTTCAATTCTGACAACGGATTCGTGATGAGTGACCTCAGGAGACTTCAGATATCGATTTTGGAAGCAATCGGTTCAGTAACTAAAAAAATCAAAATGGCCGCCATTTTTTGATTTTGACAACGGATTCTTGATCAGAGTTCTAAGGTACCTTCAAATATCGATTTTCCACTATTGAAGTAATTTTTCTACGTAATGGCATTTTCTTTCATTTAATTGTCAAGTATTGTGACAACCCTTGGTACTGTGATCAGTGACTCGTGAAATCGGCGATGACGCGATTACTATAGGCGTTGGACGACTGTATGGATTCTTAGACTATGGTATTATTATGTCTCTTAACAAAACAAACTCTGAGGGTTATAACTGCATTTGTACAAAAGTTGTTAAAAAATGCAAAGAATTAACATGCAAAGTTATGGCTTATCTTATTAATTTGTCAATGGAAACTGGTACATTCCCAGATAAGCTAAAATACTTGTGGCACATCGAGTAGGAGTAGGTACAGTAGGGTGTGGGTTCAAACTCGTTCATGCGCACAATTTCGTTTAATGATGATGAAAATATAGGAGAAACATACGACCTTTTTAAAGATTATCAAGGTATTTAATTTATTTTATATAATAGTATAACGGATGAATATAACGATTTATTTTTAATGAATTGTCAGATGGGTGACAGCGCATGCGTGAAAAAAAGAAATAGATGGAATGAAAAAAGATCGAATGAAATAAGATTGAATAACTGCGCACCTCGCTACGTACTCTGTTGTAAAACCTTTATATAAAAAAGACTCAAAAAGTGAAATGGGCAATTATCGCCCAATCACAATTATACCAATATTTTCGAAAATTTTTGAGAAAGTTTTGCATGAAAAGTTAATGAGTTTCTTTACTAAATATAGTATTACTAGCTACTTCCCGCGGCTTCACCTGCGTGGACATCGTTTCTGTGACTTGTCGAGGGTGCCCAACCTAGTCTTTGCAAGACATTGTGCGCGACATCAGGTGGTCCTGATGTTCAATTCACTTCCAGCAAGGTTGAAATTGGCAATTAATCAGTCAAATTTTAAGACGTTATTAAAATAGTTTTTAATGGAAAAGTGCTATTATAAAATTTAAGACTTTATTAATAACTAGCTGTTTCCCGCGGATTCACCCGCGTGGACAACGTTTCTATGACTTTTTGAGGGTGCGCAATGCGCGAGCGTGGAAAAAAGTAGCCTATGTGTTAATCCAGATCCTAATCTGTCTACTTACCAAATTTTAGCCAGATCCGTTCAGTAGTTTTTGCGTGAAGAAGTAACTAACATAAACACTCACACACTCACAAACTTTCGCCTTTATAATATTAAGTGCGATAAATTGTTACCAATATGACTTTTAGAAACAAAAATTAACTCTCCAAATTTGTTACTCTTAAAATTTAAGAATTTAATAAGTTCCGCGTAAAACAGCTGGCCCTGTTTAGAACAAAGCTAAAGTTTCCGTTCCACGTGGCCAGTTATTTAGAACAAAGACTAAAATGGATGACAACTAATAAATCAGGACCTTGAGTAGGTGTTATAAAGTAAGATTTCTCTGATCAGTGCTAAAATCAATATTTGGATTTCAGATCTACACAATTGTTAAAAGAAGATAGTTCTCAAGTTAATAAAAGAATGCAGCTGTTGTTGAACTGCTCGAACCAACCAAACATACTTGGTTGCGAGGTAAGTGAGCTTTTGTAGGGTTTAGCACACAAAAGGCACTAAGCCTACGTCTGTCCTTCCTTTAAAACACTTACAGACTATATGTTATTTTATTATTAAGATATAAAAATACATAAAAGACAATACAGGTACGTCAGTTCTAATATATATACTTTGATATCCTGCGGGAACATCTAGGTAGGTACTGTCCTCAACGTATAGGTCAACCGTGGCATCGAGAGACATGCTTAGGGTGTTCGCGAATCGTGGTCTATGCTGCAGTATTACCCTGGATGCCATCACTTACTCTTTCGAATAGAATAGGTGCACCCAGCAGCGTGAAAGCGGCCTCATCTATTACTCTCACCCCTGTAGGAAGTGAATCGAAGCGAGGTAATTAGTCTCTTGCCCCAGCGCCGCACGCAAACAACTCCCACTTGCTGGAAGTCACTTCCAAACCAACAGCCTTAATTGCCGGGGTGAGTGAGCGCAGATCTCGCTCCACAACGTCTGGAATTTCTTCACAGGGAATCCTACTTTGGGGCCAGATGACCATGTGTGATTTGTCCCGGAATATTATTATTATTATTGTACCGTCATCCAAGTACCGTTTATTCCACGACGACTCCAGGAATGAAATCGCTTTCTGTATAGCCAAACAAAATATCAATGGCCCCAGCGGATCCCCTTGCTGGGCTCCAACTTTGGACGCGATTAAGTTTGCATCATTAAATTGATTACTCTCCGAAGAGTAACATTGATGGAGAAAAGGGTAGAGTACCGGAATTCGCTCTATGACCTCCTTCGAAATGGTGTCCCTTTCAGCACTATTAAAGGCGTTTTTAATGTCGATTTTGATGATCACTGTATCGCCGCCGTGATTCTCTATTGCAAAAAATCTCGTAGCTTGGAATGCTGCTTTGCATCCCAAAGTGACACCAAAGCCAATTTGACGCGGCTGTAGACGGGATGAAATTTCGTCTCTGACCGCACGACACCCGAGCTGTGCTACCAACCGCGATGGGACAAATGCCTCCATCCTTTATTGAATGAATACGCACGAGGACGCTCCGTAGAGGTATGGGCTAACTTCCGTGTTTAATTTTCCCTAGAGCAGAAAATTTCACATCCTTAGTAGTAAGGTAAATTATTATCGCCCTATAAGCCTTATGTCTAATATAAATCCCACAAAAAACATTATCATGTAAAAATGTTGCCAAGACGAGTCTACGTAGCTTACCCTGTGAAAAATTTATCAGATCTCGTATAAAGCCAAGCTCTAAAGACTGCACGCTCTAAACCTACAAGCTCTACACTACACCTTACTCAAAATATATTAAAAAGTGGTCAGATGTCATTTAGAGCCAAGATTTTTCATCTATGCGCCCTAACTTTACCAGGCCTACCTTTACAAATTCTACATTTTAGTCAAAACGTGTGGCTTGGCCGTTTTGCTACCGTCACGAAGATTTCATAGGCATTCGTTCATTGGGTTACTTACTTTATTGATATCGACTGTATCTTCCTAAATAATCTTAGATTTTGTTGGTCGTCCCCGTACCATTATGTACAGTTCTTGGTTTATATATAAAGGATCTTCTGGTTTCGGCAATTTGACCAGTGTTTCCTCGAGAGGCAAAGGTAGGTGAAGGTCATTTCACACCCAATAAACGAAAGCCTATGAAATCTTCGTGACGGTGGCAAAACGGCCAAGCCACACGTTTTGACTAAAATGTAGAATTTGTGAAGGTAGGCCTGGTAAAGTTAGGGCGCATAGATGAAAAATCTTGGCTCTACATGACATCTGACCACTTTTTAATATATTTTGAGTAAGGTGTAGTGTAGAGCTTGTAGGTTTAGAGCGTGCAGTCTTTAGAGCTTGGCTTTATACGAGATCTGATAAATTTTTCACAGGGTAAGCTACGTAGACTCGTCTTGGCAACATTTTTACATGATAATGTTTTCTGTGGGATTTCATTTATTTTTGTAAGTTGGTTAATGTACTTTTTTTTGTTTATTTTTTGTTCCTTTTTTGGGTGTATTTCTTGCACGTCAGTCACACCTTTTTTTTATAGCCCACTCTCTATCTTTGCCTTTTTTATTTGATGATTTACTGTTTAAAATAAAAGATAGGTCAGGGCGATACTTCGTTCTTAGGCGATTATATTCAACTATAGCTGTCTGTTGTGCTTTAATACTGCTAAAATCAATATTTACAAGGTGTACACCTTGTAAATTTGTAACTCTGGAGAGGGTTACATACGTCTGCCCACACGAGAAAGTTGATGATCCAATATCAATAAGAGCACTTTTCAAGTTTAATCCTTGGCTTTTGTGTATCGTTATAGCATATGCGACGCAGATTAGAAATTGCTTACGGTGAACGAGTGTTCTGTTGAAAACTGCGTCGTTGACAGAGTTATTATTCGGAGAAGTGGTCATAGGTATTAGAACGTCATAGTGACCACTTAAAGAACTTCCACTGAATCGCAAGCGTTTTACAGGACCGCCGATGTAAGAGAAAGTTCCTCTTAAACATTACTTTGATAAACCTCAAAAGTAAAAGGATAAATAGCTGCAGCACCCATGAGTTCGGAAGATGCACCGTAAGTATTGGGATTAAACATATCCCGTGAATACGTATCGGAATCACGATAGGGCTCCCCGTCCTCGGCACAAGTATAAAGTTGCAGTTCAGCCCAGTGATCTTCAACATATCGCACTATATCAGTCCTTACTTGCAGCGCTACGTCAAAGTTAATTTTTTCGTACATCAAATACGTCAAGGAATGGAAGAGACAGGAACCATCTCCCGGCATGTGTACCACACGATGACGGCGGGGTCCCACCTCTACCTCCAGTACAACAATTTCAGAAACCATGTTAATCCCGAAGAATACCGAAAATACTCAATCTAAAGCAATTAAACGTACACCGTACGACCTTACTATAAACAAAACTAATTCTATAATTCTACTCAATCTTCCATTATTAAATTCTGAGAATAAACTTCGAATATTCTTTACCAAATATTTACTAGCGCAGAAGGACAATGTCCACTTTGAGCAACCACTTTACTACATGAGGCAAGATGATATACAAGTCGTTACCGCGTTTCAAAATACAGTCAGCGCCATCTAGTGACCCCGGTATGTATCATGTATGCTACAACAATATGAGATATTCGAATATTCTTTACCAAAGTTTTACTAGCGCAGAAGAAGAATGTCGTAACCGACTGTAAAGTCTGTAAACCGCCGAGTTTTTTTTTTTCCCCCCTGTTAAGGGAGAGCGGAGGTGAATGCGTTTACGCATACCAGGGGAAGCTTCGGCCGCAGGCCGAAGCTGCCGCTGGTTATGTGGGACTCATAGCTCTGCGCCTATATGCATACGTCCCCGTTACACTCGGAAGGTGTATGAATACGTATGCACAGGCCCAAAGACCACACTACCCACTAAACACCCCCTCGCGAAGTTTGGCAGCGGAGCCACCTTAAAACTACATCGGTGCGACGCCCCCCCCTGGGGAGGGGGGGGGTGCAAAAAATACGCTAAAGGGACAGCGCGGAGAGCTCCTGATGGGAGCGGCCGCTAGGTTAGTCACATTAAGTGTGCAAGTGAGGGGACTGTGTCATTCAAAAATTAAACACTATCTGTTCCTCCCTGAGCTGCCAGGAGGCAGTTCAGGTCGGCTGAAATTTGATCGGGAGGATCAGACAGTACGTGTCTTGGTCTACGGACCATATTACTAGTTAATACGAGACGCGGGGCATAGTCCGCCGCCTCTCGGATCAACGGATTGGGATGCGACTCCGAGGACTTGAAGAAGTTCTCGGAGAGGCCTTTAAGAAATTGTTGGATGGTCTGAATGTCCATGTCTCGGTGCAGGTCGGCGTTACGGATGTACCACGGGGCGTTAAACGCTCTACGGCAGAAGATGCTTTGGACTGTTTGGATCATGTCTATGAAACGGGGGGACGCGTGTGCAAATACAGGGGCCGCGTATGACATTACCGGTCGGATGCAAGTAAACCGCCGAGGAACTACTTCGCTAGATATGGCTGCCTGATATAGAAGTCGTTACCGCGTTTCAAAATACAGTCAGCGCCATCTAGTGACGCCGGACCGTGTTTAAGCTTTCACCCCCATATTTTTAAGAGTAAGGGGATGATTTTCGAATAATTATGACGTACGTATTTTTTATTTGTTATAAGAAGTATTTTAATTAATTTTCACTTATGTAGCACAAATTGTAATGCAAGTCTCATACAAACTTCCACCGTAGTAGGTACCTAATTATCTAATCTGTGCTTCCACCTCCTATTCCCAGGGGATAGGTTAGGTAAGGTTTTTTAATTTTTTTGTTGTCTTTGTAGTAATATTAGCTTACATTCCAAATTTCAGCTTTCGAGGACATAAAGAAGTACCCTAACAATTTTGATGATCAGTGAGTCAGTTATTGATTGTACTGATGGCATTCTATCTTGAAAAATTTTAACTATTTAGCATCATCCAAAGCAAAGTTATGAGAGTTCAAAAAAACGACGAAGCGTTTCGAGAAAAGGAAGTTAGTGCCTTTGCGCTTCGCTTGGCTTTGTCTTGGCGGGGCACTACCGTGCCCCCAGATAAGGTATTCTCAAAAATAATACTTAAACCATATCACCAAAAAGACTCGACGAAGAACAACCAAGGGATCGGGTTATTCTACAATAGATAACATTCATGTAGTAGCAACTAATTAAAAAAAGACGTGTGGCACTCGGGGACTGCCGCGGTAAAGCTATTGTATAGCATTTTTTATCAACTTATGCAATTATAATTATTATTATTTTTTATATAAGCCGTATTTAACAGTACCATAATATAGTCCTTGGAGCGCGGGATGTTTATGTAATAAATTAACACTAAGAAAGTTAAGAAAGTTAAATCATCATCGCCAGCGTCATCGTCCACCATCGCGACCACCATCGCGCCCGCCATTGCGACCGTCATCGCGACCGCCACCGCGACCGCCACCGCGACCGCCACCGCGGCCGCCATCGCGACCACAATCACGAACAACATCGCGACCACAATCACGTCCACCATCGCGACCACCATCGCGACCACCAACGCAACCACCATCGCGACCACAATCACGAACAACATCGCGACCACAATCACGACCACCATAGCGACCACCATCGCGACCACCATCGCAACCACCATCGCGACCACCATCGCGACCACCATCGCGACCACCATCGCGACCACCATCGCGACCACCATCGCGACCACCATCGCGACCACCATCACGACCACCATCACGACCACCATCACGACCACCATCGCGACCACCATCGCAACCACCATCGCGACCGCCATCGCGACCACCATCACGACCACCATCACGACCACCATCGCGACCACCATCACGAACACAACCACGACCACCATTGCGACCACCATCGCAACCACCATCGCGACCGCCATCGCGACCACCATCACGACCACCATCGCGACCACCATCGCGACCACCATCGCAACCACCATCGCGACCACCATCGTGACCGCCATCGCGACCACCATCACGACCACCATCGCGACCACCATCGCGACCACAATCACGACCACCATCTCGACTACCATCGCGACCACTATCGCAACCACCATCGCGACCGCCATCGCGACCACCATCAAGACCACTATCGCGACCACCATCGCGACCACCATCGCAACCACCATCGCAACCACCATCGCGACCACCATCGCGACCGCCATCGCGACCGCCATCGCGACTACCATCACGACCACCATCGCGACCACAATTGCGACCACCATCGCGACCACCATCGCGACCACCATCGCAACCACCATCGCGACCGCCATCGCGACCGCCATCGCAACCACCATCACGACCACCATCGCGCCCACAATCACGACCACCATCGCGACCACCATCGTGACCACCATCGCGACCGCCATCACGACCACCATCACGACCACCATCGCGACCACCATCGCGACCACAATCGCGACCACCATCGCGACCACCATCGCAACCACCACCGCGACCGCCATCGCGACCGCCATCGCGACCACCATCACGACCACCATCACGACCACCATCGCGACCACAATCACGACCACCATCGCGACCACCATCGTGACCGCCATCGCGACCACCATCGTGACCACCATCGCGACCACCATCGCGACCACCATCGCAACCACCATCGCGACCACCATCGCGACCACCATCACGACCACCATCGCGACCACAATCACGACCACCATCGCGACCACCATCGCAACCACCATCGCGACCGCCATCGCGACCACCATCACAACCACCATCGCGACCACCATCGCGAACACAATCACGACCACCATCGCGACCACCATCGCAACCACCATCGCGACCGCCATCGCGACCACAATCACGAACAACATCGCGACCACAATCACGACCACCATAGCGACCACCATCGCGACCACCATCGCAACCACCATCGCGACCACCATCACGACCACCATCGCGACCACCATCACGACCATCATCGCGACCACCATCACGACCGCCATCACGACCACCATCACGACCACCATCACCATCATCATGATGGATATGCACGGCCTTCAAGCCACACCTCCGTGCCCGTCGGAGTGGGGAGCGTGAGGTTTTTTGTCGTTACGGAATTTCTGGATTCGGTGCCCGCGCTCAAGGCCCGCGATAGAATCTATGCAATAGCTTAAAAAAAGTCAAGCATACAACTTTCCCCTATACATGGCCTTCGTCGACTATAATAAGGCATTGGACTCCATAGAACATAACTACATTTGGGAAGCCCTAAACACCCAAGGTATTGAAAAGAAATATATAAATGTATACACAAACAAAATAAATGAAACTAGAAAAGGAAGGGAAAATATCCCCTACACGAAGAGGTGTGAGACAGGGAATCCCACTCTCACCAAAACTCTTTTTATCAGAACTAGAGGAAGTCGTCGGGAAAGTAGAATGGGATAATTTAGGAATCAACATCAATGGAACCAATTAAAGCATCTAAGATTCACCGATGACATAATACTCATAGCAAATAACCCAGAAAACCTTCAAACCATGCTCCAAGATTTAGCACAAGAAAGTAAAAAGATGGGTCTTACAATGAACAAAACAAAGACAAAAATAATAACAAAAAGATCTCTAGAAAACATCAAGATAGAAGAAGAGCAAAAAGATTACGTAAACTCCTACATTTACTTAGGCCAACTTATCGCATTCAGTGATCAGAGGGAGTTAGAAATAGAGTGATCTGTTATCTTAGAACCGGTTCTCATTGTCAATCTTTCAGGTATTCACCTCTGGGTGGGCAGGACATATGCTCAAAAAAAAGAAAACCAAATGGACAAAAGACATAAAAGAATGGACCCCTAGATTCCAAACAAAGAGAAAAAAAGGAAGACAAAGAAAACGATGGTCCGACAAGATTAAAAAATTTGCAGGCATCGAACGGCAACACTCAGAGAAGAGTGGAAAGGGCTGGAGGAGGTTTTTGTTTCACAAGGACACGCCGATACTAAATAATTCTTAATTGTAATTTATTAAAATTAAAAAAAAAACTGTAAAATTGTTGGCAATAAAGGCTTTTCAATTGAATTGAATTTCAATCAGTTGTAATCTGGTTTTATTTTACTTACTTAGCGGTCCCCCTTCGCAGCGACACTTGGATCAAAATATTACTACTTATACTAAACTTAAAAGGCCAACAAATAGTCTTATTTTATAGTTTTTAGAGGTTTTTGTCGTTTTTTATTTTATTTTTTATTTAGTGTTTTCAAATTGAGTATACATTCTATGGAATATATACTCAAAGCTTTATAAACTTTCACACAAATACACGATATTGCGACATAAAATCTAGCCCATTTTGAATCGATCAAACCTGCAAAAGGTGCTCACCTCCCTAGTTTGAAGACTGCAATTAAATGTGTTACAATTGTAAACTTCAATTCATTTGGACCTGTGGAATTTTCTGAGACCCCTCAAAGAGCTATAAACCTGACAACTGCACTTTTTTTACCTCTGCTTCTGCAGATTCCAAGAGAGCTTGCAGGCCGGTACACCACGTGCTTAGCAAGGGAGGTCGTTAAACTGATAATTAACGCTCGAGAGAATAATGACCATGTGGCGGTGATCTGCTGTGACCTATCAAAAGTGTTTGATGTAGCTGATCATAGTGTTCTAGCAGCAAAATTAAAACACTTCGGAATCTGTGGCCCTGCACTGGACCTCCTTGTAGATCTGCTGCATGCTAGGTCACAAATCGTTATAGGAAGCGGTGGCAAATTTAAATAAGATGCGATGTTTATTACAACAGGAGTCCCGCAGGGGTCTTCAGTCTCTAACGTCCTATTCTCATTGCTATTAAACAACGTACCTAACTCAGTAGAGACCGCCAACGTACTAATGTACGCTGACAATGTGGCGGCGGTGGTGGTTGCGCAAAGTGGCCCTGGAGCAGGAGATAAATAGGACTGCCGAACGGCTCTCCCTTTGGTTTTACCTAAATGGACTCGTCCTAAACCCGAAAAAGACCCACTTTCTCCACTTCGACTTGTCGGGTAAATCCTCCAAGTCCATAAATGTGAGTATAGGTGGACATAGGTTAGGTAAGGTAGAAAAGACAACCTTCTTGGGTTTCGAACTGGACAGGGGCTTGACGTGAGAATCACACGTTGAAAAACTGTGTACAAAATTAGGTAGCACCTGCTTTGCACTAAGGCGCCTGTCACGCGTGAAGGACCAGGGGGGGGGGGGGGCGGTTCGCGCGTGCTACTTTGCGACTGTGCACTCGCTGTAACAGTACGGCGCAGAGCTTTGGGGCCGCGCTTGAATGGGAGCGCGTCTTCCGAATGCAAAAGCGAGCCGTGAGAGCTATAAGTCCAAGTGCGACAGGACGTATCAGCGAGACCGCACCCCAAGTAGCAAACAAGAATAATGATTAAATCTACTCTATCTGTAGTCTATCTAAAGTAGGTTTTTGCTAAATCAAAAGGATTTCTTGAAGTAATTACTTTCTTTAAGAGAAAATAGTTTAAACCTGCCGCTCCTTTAGCAAATTAGGAATATCAAAAACCAAGTTAAGTATTCTCAAAACTATTTTGTATTAAGTAAGCCTAGAGTTAAATCTAAAAACCTTTTTTGTACTGTAGTCAGATTAATTGAAAGCTGGCTTAATACTATATTGAATAATTGAAGAGCCGGTTTAGTCTTGCAAAGTAAAAATTGATTTTGTAGATAAACTTAAGATAATGGTAACACCAAGTTCTAAACACAGTTTTACTGAAGAATATCGTAACTCCTTTCTGACTAAAATTAAAAAGTATAAAGCAAAAGTACACTTAACGGGATTTTTTAAACAAAATAGAGCCAAGTGGAGAGATAGATGGATGAGGTAGAGAAATAAAAGAGATCTGGTGGTTTTCGTCGGCGTGTTGAAAAATATGGAAAAGTGACGATAAATAGTGTGCGTTCAAGTGCTGCAAACGCTATCGATGCGACATGTTTGACTCAGACTTCAGTATCGCACGGTGTTTTATGGGACCCGAAAGTCGGACATCTGTCTTTTTTTTAATTATTGTATAGAGTATCATATCACAAATGCACTTGTAAAAGTTACACGCGCCGATCTTATTTAGTTTAGAAAAAAAAAATGAAGATTGGCAATTTTTTGGTACCGGAAAAATAAAATAATAATATTACATGAACACCTTACGCGTTTTAAATGCACCGATATTACACATAGAAATGTCTCAAAAATGAGTTATGTCAGACACCATTTTAAGCTTTCCGAAGAGCACAGTTGCAAAGATAACAGTTTTTTTCTGGTTTTACTTCAACATTTTTTTCTCGCCGTTTTCCAAGAAATCTGGATCCAATTTTTAGTTTAGTGCGTAGCGTATAGGATACTACCTATGCGCAAAAAATCTGCGTCCGTATCTCGTGAAGCTTCGATGTAATATGAACGTATGAACATTAAGTATTGTAATATTATTTTGTAGGTACCCCTTCCCGCATTACATAAAGCTTATCACTGGAATCTAGTCTTGCGAAAGAATGGCGCAAATCAATGACCCCATTCCTTGTTAAAACACCTTTGATTTTCTTGTAACTTGCGTAAATTAAATAGGTATATTAGAAGGGGTAAGCCCACGCCACGGACCGGTTTAACTTCGGCGAACACTTAGCGCGAATAATTATTAATTGTTTTAAATACCGGAAAAACGTGACAACCCTGGCAAAAAATGTAAATCAATGATTATCTCGGAACTTCCACGAGACACGGACGCAGTTTTTTAGCGCATAGGTAGTATGCTATGCATTAAACTAAAAATTGGATCCGGATTCGGCGAGAAAAAAGTTTTGAAGTAAAACTAGAAAAACTTGATATCTTTGCAACGGTGCACTTTGGAAAGCTCAAAATAGTTTCTGATGTAGCTCATTTTTGAGACCTTCCTAGGTGTAATATCAGTGCATTTAAAACACGTACGGTTTTCTTGTAATATTTTTTTAATTATTTTTAGGTGCAAAAAAATGCCAAATTTTCAAAATATTTTTTCTTCTAAACAACAGATGATCGGCACGTGAAACTTTTAAAGTACATTTGTGAGATGAAACTTTGTACAATAATGAAAAAAAGGTAAACTTCTGATTTTAGGGTCTTTTAAAACACTGTGTATCGTTAACAGATTGCGAGGAACAAGAATAAAAATCTTGAGTTCACATAAACATTACTTTTTTGAAGTCGAGTAAATAATATAAATGAATTGTGTTTTGCTGCATAAACTTCCTTCCACACAAAATAAAGAAGAATAATAAATGATAACCTAAGAAAATATTAAGTAATATAATGTTAAACTTAAGAATCATTTAATACTAAAATGTATTAAATAGGAATTTACTAATACGGTTTACAGTTTAAATTAAGTATAATATATCTTAAGTAGCACTACTTCTAGTATAACTAGTCGTTGATTTGTCTAAACTAGCCTTACGAAATCAGTATTGTCTTATGTCTTACGTTTGAAGTGAAAAAATATTAATAAATTTTCCGCCACCTCTTCATCAATAATTGAAAACGCTAAAACGTTAAAAAACCGACTTATATCTGAACAAATTAGTACATTTTTGCATTATTATTATTATTATTATTATTATTTTTTATTAAAAATTTGAGTGCTAATTTTTGGTTGTTGTTAATTTTCTACTAAAGTACTACACCGATTTTGATAAAATTTATATGGAACCACACGGAAAGCACTAGCTTTCAAATAAAAAAAAGAATCATAAAGTTCTGAGGTAACAAACATAAAAAAAAAACATACAGACGAATTGAGAACCTCCTCCTTTTTGGAAGTCGCTTGAAAACTGGAGTACATTGGAGTTATAGTTTTGCTATAGTAATGCTAATTATCTTAATTTACAACATATTTATAGAAAATATCATAATTTGCACTGTACGCCACAAAACTTTTCATTTACAGTCAAAAACTTTCAAAACTTTTTGGTTATTCTTCTAGTATTCTAAATTCTCGATACATCTCAGACTGGCATGTGTCTGATGAGGCTTCATGCTCCGATCACCGCTGGATTAGATACAACCTCCTACTAACTGTCAAACCCGCGGAAGCTCGGCGCAACCCTCGCAAGACTGATCGCATTAAATACAGTGTGTTGACGGCGAAAAAATTGTTTGAGGCAGTTGCAACACCAGCAATCAGCATATGGTAATGTTTCCGACATTGATAACCACGTTCATTATCTCAAATCAACTTTAATCAACAGCTACGAGGAGACATGCCCACTTGTGACACCAAGGACTGACCATAGGCCGCGTCAGCAATGGTGGGGCCCAGTACTTGATAGACTTCGTCGCAAGGTAAGAAAACTGTTCAATAAGGCGAAAAATACTCGTGCGGACTACGACTGGACCGCATATAAACAAGCTCAGTACCAATACAAAAAACGTATAAGACTCGGGAAGTCGGAATGCTGGAGACGTTTTTGTAGCAGCATCGAAACCAACAACCAGGCAGCCAAGGTAAAAAACATTTTATGTAGTGATCCTGAGCACAACCTTGGGTACTTAAAGAAGCCTGATGGAACTTCCACGAAAACAGACTCTGAAACTTGCGAATTGCTTTTGCAGACCCACTTCCCCGGATGTCTCATTATGAACGATCCGACCTGGGAAGATGCACACTGCAGCGCACTAGAGGATGCAAACTGGACCACGGCCCATAAAATTGTCACTAGAGACAAAGTCAAATGGGCAATCAACAGCTTCCTCCCCTTCAAGGCGGCAGGGTTAGACGGTATCTTCCCCGGCCTGCTAAAATGGTGTGATGCAACATTGATAAAACATCTCGTTGCAATCTATAGAGGGTGCATCGCCTACCGATACGTTCCTCCACACTGGAGAGAAGTCAAAGTAGTATTTATACCCAAGCCCGGCAAAAGGGATTACACACAGCCGAAATCATTCAGGCCAATTAGCCTCGCATCCTTTTTACTTAAGGTTTTAGAAAGGTTATGTGACAGGGAAATAAGGAGCACCGCTCTGATACGTAATCCCCTCCACCCAAACCAACATGCCTACTCTATGGGTAAATCAACGGAATCGGCGTTACATGCGGTGAGTTCTCGCATCCAAGCCGCCATTTCATCAAAACAATCAACACTAGGTGTCTTTATTGATATAAAAGGCGTCTTTGATAAAACTAACTTTACCAGCATCAGCCAAGCTTTGCTCAGACATGGTGTCGATGCCACGGTTGCCGGGTAGATAGTCAACATGCTGAAATACAGAGCCATACAATTCACTGTAAATAGTACCACAAGAGGGGTGGTGGCACGGGGTTGCCCTCAGGGAGGCGTCCTTTCACCTCTCCTCTGGAACCTAGTTGCCAACGAATTAATCTGTTGGCTTAACGAGGAAAGGCACTTTACAGTGGGCTATGCGGACGACTTGGCGATTCTCATTAGCGGGCCAGTGGAATCTGTGCTCTGCGATCTTATGAGATCTGCCTTAGGAGTCGTCGAAAATTGGTGCGCAAAGCACCAATTATCAGTAAACCCTTCCAAAACGGAACTAATACTGTTCACACATAAACGACGGCTAGGCAACTTAGTGTTACCCAAGCTTTTCAACACCAGTCTAACCCTAACGAACGAGATTAAATACCTGGTAGTTATTCTCGACAGCATATTGTTATGGAATAGACATATAGATCACAAGCTGCAAAAGGCTTGCATAATCTTTTGGCAATGTAAAAGGCTATTAAGCAAATCCTGGGACATATCGCCAAAAATCATCACATGGCTTTATACAGCTGTTATTGGACCAATAATCACCTACGGTGCTATAGCTTGGTGCTCGAGAACCGATCTCCGCACCGTGATTAATAGCCTGCAACGATTTCAGAGACAGGTTTGCTCTGCTATTACAGGTTGCATGCGGACGACCCCCACAGCAGCCCTAGAGATGATCCTAAACCTACCACCGCTTGACCTCCTTGTCCAACAGGATGCTACAATGGCGGCCATTCGTCTCAAATAATTGGGCCTGTGGCACAACCTAGAGGGTCCACACCAAACTCTGCTACGTAGGGCGGTTGAGTCTCACCCGCTCTTAGAAGCCCCCTGTGATAGGATCCCTACAAAACATGTGTTCGATAAGCATTATCGGATATAACTCTACGAAGAAGACGGGGACCAACCGCGGAGCGCACGCGTGCCGCCGCTGCTACGCTCAACCGCTTCTACATAGAGGCCAACGATAGTTCGGCAGCCTGCTCTGACCCTACTAAAGCGACCACCTACCTGAATAAGTTTCTAGAAAGTACACCTACCCAGATGTACGCGCATGAACCGTTTTCATTGGGCGAGTTTTTGAAAATCGTAGGAGGTATAAAACGTAAGCACTCTAAAGACATCAATGACATGTCAACGTATGTACTGGACTACCTACCACCAGTTGTACTATCCTTGATATGCATGCTATGTGACCGATGCATCCAGTCCGGTGTCTATCCTGATAGTTTAAAAAATGTAAAAGTGCAACCTATTTACAAAGGAAAAGGGGAAATGAACTTGTACAAGAATTTCCGCCCAATATCCCTCATACCTGTAATATCGAAAATCTTTGAAAATATGCTCAGCAAGAGGCTCATGTCATTCTTCACTACTAACAACCTGTTGAATAAACAACAATACGCGTACCAAATGGGCCGGTCCACAGTAGACGCGACTCGCGACGTGCTGGAGCGGGTGATTGGTCACCTCGGGGGCGGGCGGCAGGTCGAAGCGATCTTCCGCGACCTTTCGCGCGCCTTCGAACTGGTTAGTCACCCGCTGCTCCTACAAAAACTGTACGCGTACGGTATACAGGGAAACTTCCTTCATACAGTTGCCGCCTTCCTAAGACATCGCAAACAGAGCACACAGGTACACGAACATAGGTCGAATCTCGAAGTGATGGGTGACAGCGCTGTCCCCCAGGGCTCAGTGATGGGAAACAACCTATTTTTAATATTGGTAAATGACATCACAGCTGCTACCGATGAAAGTGAATTTGTAATGTTTGCTGATGATACTTGTATCATAGTAGCAGCTGACAACTTTGATAGACTTAAAGGTAAGTTATCCCTGGTAATGAATAACATATCTGACTGGTTTACAGCAAACGGTATGATGTTAAATCTTGACAAAACTAATATAATGCATTTTCAGCTTAGAAAAACTAACACTGACGCCTTAAACATTTCATGTAAGGGCTTCAATGTACCGCAAGTCGAAAAAACTAAATACTTGGGCTTTACGATTGATTCTGGCCTGTCGTGGTCCGACCATATTGATGTCATCTGTGGCCGACTATCCTCCGCCTGCTTCGCCTTGTCCAGGCTAACTCCTACCTTGACCACTGAAAACGTCATGAAAGCTTATTACGGGTACGTTAGCTCAATACTTACATACGGCCTTGACCTGTGGGGCGTGTGGGGTGATGCTGCGGATAGGCTACGGGTATTCAGACTACAAAAACGTGCTATACGCATAATTGCAGGTGTTCCAAATGACCATCCGGCTCGGGAACTATTTAGAACCTACAAAGTACTCACGATGCCGAGTCTGTACATTCAAGAACTAGCTAAATACGCTAGGAAACATATACACATGTTCGAAACCGTCGGCCAATCGCATCAATTTAATACTAGGCACCAAAATCGACTTCGATTACCGATGCACCGACTAGTTAAGTCGAAGATGTGTATAAAAGCAATGGCACCGAAGGTTTACAACAAACTACCGCAAGGAGTGAGAGACAGCCCTAGCTACGCGACCTTTATGACTAAATTAAAGGAAATGTTGGTTGATGCGGCATTATATGACACAAATGAATTCCTTAATAAAAAGTGGTCCAAGTGACTCAGCACTACGAAGGTAGAATAGATAAATTATTTTTTAATTAATCATAATTTTATATTTTATTTTTTAACTAATATTATGTTTTAAATTGTGACGTGTAAATTTATTTAAATTTATAAATGAATGATTGATTGATTGATTGAATCGGGTATCAACGAGGTTCGCATCTACACTGACGGCTCTAAAATGAAGTACGGCACAGGTGCAGGCGTCTTCTCATCAGATTTAAATATCCAAGTATCATTGGCACTGGGTGAACTTAGTTCCATATTCCAATGCGAATGTTTTGCCATCACCCATGCTGCTACCACGGTCATGAATAGGGGTAAGTATCACAAACCACGGCATTAGGATACTCTCAGACAGCATGGCCGTACTATTGGCTCTGGAGAGTAATACTATGAACTCCAGCCTAATACACGAGTGTCACCTTGCACTGGAGCGAATAGCTTCAGTTAACAGGGTCACCCTGCAATGGATAAAGGGACACAGCAACTCATTGGGAAACGATGCGGCCGACGAGCTGGCTAGAAGGGGTTCCGAAACTACAGTAGCTGGCCCAGTGCCACTCTTACCAATCCCTTTTAGCCAACTGCGCTCATGGACAAGGCTGCAAACTGTCCATCAACACAACGCCCGCTGGGCTGATCTAACTAGCTGCAGGCAGTCAAAGATGGTTTTGACGAAACTCAAACCACGAATGGCCCGGAGACTACTCAGCCTCAACCGACGCGAGCTTCGAATAGTTGTAGGTACTATCACCGGTGTAGTGTGTAAATGACTCACCTCACCCTACGTGACATATTGGTTAAGCTGTAGTATATAAGATCATAATTATTACATTTTATTGCATTATACGAGCTACCACGGAGACGTTATACTTTATTAACTACGACCCGAAGTCCCATCATCGCACCGGGCACTTACCCTTGAATAAGCAACTATTCATCATGAATGTCACAGACAGTCCGCTCTGCAGGGGTTGTCTTGAGGCAGAAGAAACAGTTAGACATGTGATCCTGGAATGCACTGGTCTGGCCGAATACCGGGCAAAAATCCTCTATGACATGGGGTCACTCCTAGAAGCCTGTGAATGTCCCAGGAGACTTCTGTGCTTCTGGAAAGAGCTGGGTTGGCTGGACTAGCCAACCAGACCTGCACGCATAAAAGACCGAAAAAGAGTCTAAATGCGGAAACGGGAGCCCACTACCAATACCAATACCAATAGTATTCTAAAGGCCCGTCTGTTTAATAGCACTTTCTATCGATTTTACACGAGAAACAATCATGCGTTTTGATTTCAAACGCATTAAAACGATATATTTACAGCCTTTTAAAGATCTAAAAATTAGTTGCTTAGTCGCCATTTTCATAAATCTTTAAACAGTTTTAGTATTAATATAAAAGTATACCATATTTACTACAAATACAATTAGATAAAGTAAAAAAAGTTTTAAATTTTACTTCGTTGAGTAATGATCGTATATGTGTACTTAATTATTGAAAGCCTTTACTAGGTATTGTAGATATCTTCAAGTCTATTTTTATTTCTAAAGTTAACCTACAAGATATCTTGAAACCCGTGTTTGGAGCTATGCAAAACCACACTCTTAAGTAGGGTTAAAGTCTGCCTAAACAGTAGTATTAACTCTTCCTTAAAATTTTCCTAAATTCTGTGCCCACTTTTACTTAACTCAACCTTGAGGGATAGCCCTAGGGATATCTTGAGGGACATAATAGTTTTAGCCAAGACAACTGCTGGAATTCGTCTTCTTACCTTCAAGATATCTACAATACCCTTTTAAGACTTTCCATTGCTGCTTGGGACTTTAAGTCGCTTGGTATCATGACACTGCCGTCCCTCGTCATCATGCAGGTGGCCATCTACGTCCGGGAGAACATTTCTGCATATAAAACACACAAACATGTGCATGGCTGCGAAACCCGCAATTCTGGCAAACTTATTCCTCTGCCGCACTCTCTCAGCAAATCGGAGAAACTGACGCACATAATGGGCCCAGCAATATATAATTGCCTTCCGGAAAACATCACTGCATCTGCCAGTATTGGGTCGTTTAGGTATAACCTAAAGCGCTGGCTTATTGACCAATCGTTCTTATCGTACAGTGTGCAAGAAATGAAGGCTCTATAGTCTTCTATATTTTTTATTTTAGCACGTATTTTTAAATTTTTAAGCTATTGCATAGCTTTTATAGAGTGCTTTGAGCGCGGCGACCGAATCAAGAAATTCCGTAACGAAAATAATACCTAATACCCCCCACTCCGCCTACCATGTAGCTTTGCCGAGCGTAACGTAACGTTACCGCGTTCTAAAAACTTACAGTGCCATGTATTAGCGATTTGCGGTACTAAAAGGACTTAGTCAATTTTACTGGTGTAACTTTGTTAGTGTTAAATTTTACTGGTGTAACTTTGTTAGTGTTAAATTTTACTGGTGTAACTTTGTTAGTGTTAATTTATTACATAAACATCCCACGCCCCAAGGACTATATGGTACTGGTAAAAACTGCATAAATAAATAATTATAATTGCATGTTGATAAAAAATGCTAGCTTTGTCCCGGCAGTCCCCGAATTTATTTTCTTATGAAGTAGATACTGTTGTGTTATTATTTGTAAGTTTCTTATTTAACTTTATTCATGACATTATTGTACCACATAGTACAATTTTTCTTCAGTTTATATTGACTTAATTTACAAATTATTAATAAATTGAATATGAATATGAGATGCTGCAGCATCAGGTCAAGGTTGTCATATTCTATATCTGTGTTGTGGCAAAAAATAAATGTTTCATCTATCTTTCTATGTAACACCTATTCATTGATACTATTCCAATGAGCCCAAATACGATACTTCTGCTGTAAGTTGGCGAGGAGTTGGATATCCTGCCGATTCCAGGAGATGCTGCATCATCAGGTCAAGGTTACTATATACTTGTAATAAATAATGTAACAGGACACCAAATTCTGAATCGTCTAACTCGGTGGAAGTTGCCCACATCCCTTCTACACCTAGAAATTAAAGTACAAGTCATTTATTGTGCAGGAATTTAAGTTTATATAGATCGAACATATAGTAATAGATAAAGTACATTACCTCTCGTATATCTACCAGATACGCTATATCTACCAGGTTTATGATGTAGCGTCCCCACTTTCCTACCCTTGGGCATACAGTGAGGGCCGCTATTCCTAAAAAGTGAATAAGATAAAGTACAGTTAAATTCTACCTGAATCAGGTGTTCACAATAAGTATTAATACATTAAGCTATCACAATGAAAAGATCTGATGATCTTCAAACGGCTGAACAGATCTACACAAATTATAGCTAAGAACCACCTCGATCACAACAGCTTTCAAACAAAAAAAGGCATTAAAATCGTTATATACTCGTACGTTTCGGAAGGACGAACCCACAGACAGACACACCCATCTTTTTGCGTTGGGAGTTAAAAATATACATTTATCTATTGAAAAGACTACCGAGACTACGCGACCCCACTTGCGCGTTGTTCAACATGCACTTGGCCACTTTAATTCGAATCATTACTGTAACAGAATTAAATTAAAGAAACATAACTTAATATGCAAATAATTAATTAAATAGTTGCTTGGACTTTTCTGATGTATAAAACATAATTTAAATATTAATGGAGGTGGTGTTAAAATACAAATTATTTCCGTCAACATACCATCAGGTCACTTACCATCGGGTGAGTGGCAGTCAAATGCACTCAATTTTTTTTATAAAAAAACATGCCCATATATTGATGAATATATCTGCGAGACATCAATAATTGCAGAACCAGAGTGTGTATGGGGCCGAAACTTTAACAATAAGAACAGCATTGAAGCAATGAAATTTTCTCAGTTCTACACCAGCTACGCCGGCGAGCAGGTGCTGCAGTCGTACGGCGCTACGTCCGGGCGCAGCTACCTAGCGCAGCTCGTGTTCTCGGCCATCCGCGACGACCGGCGCGACCGGCTAGTGGAGAGCCACTGCGTCGCCGCGCCCAGCTACAGCCAGGAGCAGTGCTCGGTGAGTCCATGCTCAACCACATCGTCTCTGTCGGGCTCGAACATGATAAGGCGTATAAGGACGACTAGTAAGACCATTCGGTCGACAGATACCTGAAGAAGGACCCAAAAACCGCACGACTACGACGACTCTACCAAGCTACTACTATTACCTACGTGATAAAAGTACTACCCACTCGCCCGCTTCCAGACTGGGTATCGCACGAATTAAAAGAAATTATTTTTCTGACTACAGATAAATACCAGATAAGTTGCGGTACTCATCTATATGAATTTAATAGTAGATTATACACCAAGAAAACAAAGCAGTGTCTTACGTCACGGGTGGCATAATGGACCTTGAGCGTAAGGAGGGACTTATGTAGGCTCCTAAGTCAAGCGAGGGGTTCAAGCCGCCCAATATGAAGACTTTTTTATCCCAGAGGTGAAAACTCTACTTTTCACACCGTCTTGTGTTTCACATTCTTTGCAATCGCGCCTTTTTTGTTGTTCTTTTTTTGAAAGACCACTATAGCCCGCTTGATTTTCGAATAAACTCTTTTTACAATGTTAAGCGTTTGTAGACTATGAGAAAGCCTTTAATACGATCGAAACTTGGTCTGTGTTACAGTCTCTCCAGCGGTGCCAAATTGACTATCAACATATCGAGGTACTGAAGGGGTTGTATGAAAATGCCACCATGCCGGTTCGCCTCCAGGACCAGAATTCGGAACCTATCCGGTTGCATCGAGGGGTGAGACAGGGAGACTTCACATCTCCGAAACTGTTCACCGACGCCCTGGAAGATGTTTTTAAGCTTTTGAACTGGGGTTGACTCGGCATCAATGTTAACGGCGAGTACATCATCCACCTTTGACTTGCTGACAATATCGTGATCATGGCTGAGACTATGGATGACTCAAGCACAATTTTCGATGGCCTGAGTAGAGCCTCTCAACAAGTAGGTCTTAGAATTAACATGAAAAAGACGAAAATTATGTCAAACGTTCATGTTGCACCTACTCCTCTTAAGGTTGGAAGCTCTATACTCGAAGTTGTTGCCGAATATGTGTACCTGAGACAAACAGTCCAGTTAGGTAGGTCCAACTTCAAGAAAGAGATCAATCGCCAAATCCAACTCGGCTGGGCAGCGTTCGGAAAGCTTCGAAATATCTTTACGTCCCAGATACCGCAGTGCCTTAAGACCAAGGTCTTCGACCAGTGTGTGTTGCCAGTGATGATATACGGAACTGATTTATGGTCGCTTACTATGGGCCTCATAAGAAGGCTCAAGGTCACCCAAAGGGCAATGAAGCTTGCTATGCTCGAATTTTTTTTGCGTGATCGAATCAGAAACGAGGAGCTCCTCAGGGGAACCAAAGTATCCGAAATAGCTCTCAGAATTGCTAAACTTAAGTGGCAGTGAGCAAGGCACAGAGCTCGTAGAAAAGATGGCCGTTGGACCACTAAAATTTTCGAATGGCGACCGCACACTGTAAAATGCAGCGTAGGCAGGCCTCCCACTCAGTGGACCGAGGATCTGGTGAAGGTCGCGGGAAGCCACTGGATGCAGGCAGCGCAGAACCGGTCTTCGTATAAACCTTGGGGGAGGCCTTTTTCCAGCAGTTGACGTCCTTCGGCTGATATGATGACAATGCTCCGATCAAGAAAAAATATTTTCTTGATCTGAGTTACAATGCCTGGATGCTAAGAGTTTTCATACCCATTTAAACTTTCCAAAAAATTTCATACAACTTTATCTCCCTTGGGGACATATTGCCTTGCTTTACGTTGAGACTACGTGATGTACTATAATTGATCATCGTCGAGCAGGTGGTGTAGAATGGCTTAATAATACTCTCAGCGCTGAACAGTAAACATCTTCATATTACGCTTTATAGTACTCTGTGTCCACATTCACGTTCGTCGTCCAACACGGATTTTTATTAAACCACTTGGAACTTGGTTAGCTGGAATGCATGGAGCGGTGGTGCGGCTGCTCCGACCCGCTGCGCCCAGAGCGCGTCGAGGGAGGTGCAGAGCGTGCCCAACGTGCCCAGCTCCCGCCCTGCGACGTCAAGCGCTTCGGGTGCCTCCTGGACCATGCGCGCAGTCAGTACAGCCTTAGTCTTATTTGTAATGATAGACAAGGTTCAAGCGTGAAGAAGAAAAATAACTATAAACTAAAATAAAAATAAAAACACCAACTTTCTTTTTTCTCCAATTTATTGAGACCTTTCCAGTGAGCCCAAACACGATACCTATACTGTAAGTTGGTAAGGAGTTGGGGTATCCTGCAGATTCCAGGTGAGGCAGCAGCATCAGGTCAAGTTTACCATGTATTGTCATCGGTACATACAGTCATGTCAGCTCATATACGTCCCCACCGAGAGGTACGAGCCTACTCTGAATTAGGGCGATCAGGTCTTAGTCGACCATGCGGGCCCAGTGCGGGCAGGTCGACTTCACACACAACCTGCGAGTTTCTCCGCAGGCGTGTGTAGGTTTCCTCACGTTGTTTACCTTCACCGTAAGAGCGTCGGATAAACGTACTTAAGAAATCTAAATTCGAAATCACATTGGTACGTGGCAGGACTCGAACCACGACCTCCCCCATAATAACGGTGTATTGGGTCTGGGAGCTAATTTGTAAAGCTCTAGAGATATCCTTATATAGGATCTCCACTTCGTCGTCGGAGTGTTCCGTGGTCTTCCTGCTTTATGTTTGTAATAAATTGTCTTTGAGTAAAACGGCTGTAATGTACCGACGGTTAGACAGGCAGACAGACGGACATGGCTCAACTATAAGAGTTTCTAGTTTGACTACTAAACCCTTACATCGCGCCACCTTCAATACAAAATCCGTTAAATTTGAGTTTAAAATATATGGCATTGAGTTCTAACTGAACAATGACTAGGTTTGTTAACTTTCAGGAAAAACATTATGCGAGTGTAAGCCGTCTTGCCAGAAGATAACGTCAGAGCTTACTCTCAACTCCGGTCCATTGACTGCCCCGCAACACAGCATCGATTCAATTTAGTAAGTACTTATTTATTTCATCTTAATTCAAATGATATTCATTTAAATTTAGTAGCTAAGGACTAATTTATAATCCTCCCACTCGGTGGACTGACGAAATGGTGAAGGTTACCATTACCGCGCACTCACCATCAGATAAGGTGCAGCCAAGCGCACTCAAATTTTCAATGGATAAAAAAATCAACAAGTGAAATGTTTCTTTTTTACCCGACTGCGCGATACAAAGGATACGAGTATCAGTGCTATATTGTGTTTACCAGCCTATGAATGTACATATGTATATTTGTTCCTCTGTTCCGCTTTAGAGACCAAACTCTTAGACCGATTTTTATTCTTACGTCAATCGATTCGTCTTAGTTTTGCGAGTGTCCTAAGACTTACAAAAATCAAAATTTAATATGGCGACAACCAGACGCGATATTGCGAAAAAAAAGTTGACGAACTATTTCAAGTGGGTTATCATTATCTCTCTCTTATCGTGTAGCTCAATAAACCGTGCTATCCAAAGGATTTTGAAGTTACTTTGGCTGTGTTACAGTCTCTCCAGAGGTGCCAAATTGACTATCGATATATCGAAGTGCTGAAGTGTTTGTATGAAAACGCCACCATGTCGGTTCGCCTCCAGGATCAAAACTCGGAACCTATCCGGCTGCAGCGAGGGGTGAGACAGGGAGACGTTATATCTCTGAAACTGTTCACCGCCGCCGTGGAAGATGTTTTTAAGCTTTTGGACTGGGGTGGACTGGGCATCAATATCAACAGCCACCACCTTATATATATCACCCACCTTCGATTAGCTGACGATATCGTGGTCATGGCTGAGACTATGGACGACTTCGGCGCAATGCTCGATGGCCTCAGTAGAGCCTATCAACAAGTAGGTCTTAGAATTAACATGGAAAAGACGAAAATTATGTCAAACGTTCATGTCGCACCTACTCCTCTTAAGGTCGGATGCTCTACACTCAATTTTGTTACTGAATATGTATACCTGGGACAAACAGTCCAGTTAGGTAGGTCCAATTTCGAGAAACAGATCAATCGTCGAATCCAACTCAGCTGGCCAGCGTTCGGGAAGCTTCGCAATATCTTTACGTCCCAGATACCGCAGTGCCTTAAGGCCAAGGTCTTCGACCAGTGTGTGTTGCCAATTACTTATGTTTAGTGTTTTAATAAACTGCAACATAAAATGGTCCTAACGAGACCGTGATTAAGAACCGGTCCTAACGGCCTAACTTCTCACCATTATCACAATACCTGCCGAACTGCTACTACTGAAGCGTCCTGAAGTCCCTGGACACCTTCACACTGCGTGCCACCTACGCTACGTGCGACTAGGGCCAGTCACCCTACCTACCTATCTGTGGGCGTTCTGCGGTGGATGAAATTATTAAGGCCGAATAATAAATCAACTCAAAATTTAAAATTACGCTAAACCTATCTACCTGCGAACCCTGAACAACCGCAATATTGTTAATTATTTCACTGTGACAAATTATAATTATAACACTTATACCTTTTCTATTGAGTTTATCTATTTTATAACATTTTACTTGTTTATTTTGTACATGTTTCTTTCTTTATAACATTGTTTTCCATAGTTACTTTATTATCATGAGTAGGTTTCCACTACATTTCAAATTTCAACAACACAAGTACACTTTCTAACTTTTTTATTCAGTTCCAGGAGAATGTGTAATTTCTTATCAACTATCGGTACCTATCTAAGATTCTGTGACTGGCTAGTCAACACACATATACATGCCTGTATTTTTTTAAGAAACTTTAACTTTTTAACTTATAGATACCTTTTTTTCATACTTAATTACTTATAATACTCGTACCTAATAAATGAAATTGCCTACACTTAGGTATCTTACCCTATCCTATCTTTGATTAACTAGGCGCCTAAGTTTTGGGAGATGTTACGTTATATTACTCCCAGTATATTCCTTCTGCCTGTCCTTCATGTCTTCGTATGCGGCCGTATTAGCAACAATGGATAGGTCTGTGTAAGCCATACTTGCTTGTGTGGAGCGCAGCGGCGGGGGCGGCCGTGGCAATGACAGTAGCCGTATTTGTGGCGGCCAATGAATTGCCCGCTCTGGTTGCCGTAGAAGTGGAATCTGGATAGGCGGTCATTGTGGCCGCTGTACTGGCAGCTGAAGTGTTTTCCGTCATGGCGTTTTCAATGGTCACAAGACAGGTAGCCATACTTTGCGCTGTATTGTCAGCTATTTGTTCTGTGGGAGTTGCAGTGGCTATGAAGTGGAGGCAGTCGTCGTTTCTAAGACAATGGCCAAGGGGGTGAGATGTTTCGGCCATTGTGGTTGCGAGATAGTGGCCACTCTTGGGGAGGCAATAGTGACGAGGGTAATTGTGGTAGTATCAGAATATAATCACAGTTTTATATAAAAATGGATTTATTATATTCGATCATTGATCGAGAAGTTTTTAGAATAAAATTTTAAATTGTTTTGATTATAACCGATCATTATATTTAAGATCGACGAAAACTGTATAACTAAATGGGATGAATCTGATATCGGGTTCTGGGATTTTAAAAGATAATTTTCACCATCTCGTCATTGTCTCATTTCGTCCTGGTTCTTGGATAACTGTTTGCTTATTCTGAATGTTCCTTAATGTCTTTTCAGGTGTGCATCAGTTATCATTTTTCAAGGGGTTCCCCGTAGTTATAGTAAGTATATTACGGGGTTTGTTGTCCCGTTTGTAGAAACCGGGTACTTTGGTGCTGATCTTGTACAGAAATTCTTACTAGCCAAGGACAGAGAAAAATCTCTTTTCTCGACCGATTATCCTATCTTCGCTTTCCATTCTCGTTTTGATCCATCTTAATATTTCTTTTTGCGGCGGTAGGCGGAGTTTTGCTTTTCTTTAACCAATTCATAATTTTCATTTAATTTGCTTTTCTTTTGTATAGTGGGTTTTGAAAATGTATTCTTTCTTCATGGTATTCTTAGTTCTCTTCCGAACATAAGGAATGCTGGGGTGTATTTTTTCGATTCTTGTACTGATGTATTCAATGCAAAATTTAAATCAATTATATATTCGTCCCACTTTTTATGATATTTTTTAATATATATTGATAAATTATTTTTCAACGTACTTGCCCTTTCTGTCGGATTTGCCGTATTTTTTTGTTCTATTCCTAATTTCCTTAATTCATCTTTGAACTGTTTACAGATAAATGGTCTTCTGTTGTCTAACAGTAATGGTTTTACTTCTGACCTGGAAATGGAGGCTTAGTGAATTGAGAGCACATACCCATAATACATTGCAGATTACTCCAATATACTGACTAGACGGCTGACTTTCTAGAATGGGTCCCGACTGCTACAATTTTTCTTGTATTTAAAAATATTGTTAAAAATATGTACAATGAGCTGCTGTTCTATAATGTACACAGAGCACGGAATACGCTCGCTCGCGCCTAGCGATGTGATTCTGTGCTCTGTGATAATGTACCTACCCCTATTAGTCGAATGCCCGTTAGTACTGAACTTCTTAAAGCGCCTAAAGACTAATATGTAAGATCTAAATTGAGATTTTTTGGTACGATTTGACGCTTATAAGCATAGCCCTAGCAATGTGCAATCAGGTATGACGACTTTCTTGTTTTAGGGTATTTCATTTCAAAATTACACAGAAACGCAGTCGGGTTTTTTAGTTTTTTAAACTACCGTTTTTTATTTTATTTATTTTTTTATTTTATTACTGAATGAGTTTGTATAGTAACCTATATACACATGACACACATTAAGATTACGCAGATTAATAACTTATCAGTTGATATAATAATATTCTCGTAAACGTTGAAGCTCTAATAAAGAATTCTGATCGTGTGGCCGATTCAAAAGTTTTTTAGGATCAAGTGCACAGATGACCATTCCAGCTAATATTTTAACTCGACTAAGAGCTACATATGCTTGAATTTTAGCAAATATATGTGAGCCGAGGACCACAACCGCCCGATCGAGTGTAGCACCCTGAAGTTTGTGGACAGTTACAGCCCAACTCAGGATTAAGGGCAACATCCTGCGTTCAATTTTTCCTTGTCCTCGAAGTGCGTCAGAATCAATCGTACATGGTTCAATCCGTACACCAACTCCTAGTTGATTTATTTTTATTTTGCGATCGTCGAACTCAACTCAACAAACACAGCTTGCGGTAATTCTCCGGAAAATCTGGCATTTTTTTTGTTATACACCCAGTGTCACTCTCACAGTAAATACGTATTTAACGAAACCCCTTATGCTAAAATCCATTTAGCCGTTCTGGCTGCAGAGCGTGCCAAACATTTGAATTTGGCGCTAAAAATCCGCCATTTAGTTTTTTTTAATTTTAATATACCCAGTGTCACTCCCACAGTAAATACGAATTTAACGACACCTGTCAAGCTAAAATCCAGCCGTTCAGGCCGCAGAGCGTGCCAAACAATTATACATACATACA
This sequence comes from Coleophora flavipennella, assembly GCA_947284805.1. Taxonomy (NCBI): domain Eukaryota; kingdom Metazoa; phylum Arthropoda; class Insecta; order Lepidoptera; family Coleophoridae; genus Coleophora; species Coleophora flavipennella. The sequence goes on along the minus strand of OX369264.1, from coordinate 96,317 downwards.
TACATACTCTCGAAAAACATAACCCTCCTTCTGGCGCAGTCGGGTAATGTGTCACGTCACGTGTTACTGGGATCTAAATATATATAACTCAAAGGTGACTGACTGACTGACATAGTTTACTAATATAGTCAGTAAGGTTTTTACTAACATATCATGGGCCCATGTTGTCTGGTAAATAAATAAATAATAATAATAATAATAATAATAATAGCAGCCAGGATACTACACCAAGAGATCGCTCTAAAGTATGGCCTCATATCTCGGTGGTTGCCGTATTATAAGTACACGCCGGAGCCGGTTCTCGAAAACGACCGCGCCAAGCTCTACTGGGACCGACCCGTCATCACGGACAGGACTATTCCTTCGAATAAGCCTGATATCGTGCTGATGGATCGGGCGCAGTCTAGGGTGTTTTTGGTTGATATCACTATCCCATACGATGAAAACCTCGTGCAGGCTGATGCCGATAAAAGGACCAAATACCTGGACCTGGCTCACGAGGTTACTGATATGTGTGCGAGTGGAATCCACCGAAATCATCCCCGTAGTCCTATCCGTGAACGGGCTAATTTCAGCCGACCTTGAACGTTACCTAAGGCGGCTGGATCTCCGAGGCAGACCAATCATTGCAGCAATGCAGAAAGCAGTCCTCCTCGATAATGCCCGGATAGTTCGACGCTTTCTCTCCCCGTCGCACTGAACTCCAGCCGACTGTGCTTCCGCTGGAGGTGCTCCTGCCACTTCGCCTCGTGCCAAGTGAGCAGAGCAGCTTAAGTTTATAGATTGAAATAATAATAATAGTGATCTATCAAAGCACAGCCCAAACCACTGGACGGATCGGGCTGAAATTTGGCAGGCAGGTAGATGTTATGACGTAGGCAACCGCTAAGAAAGGATTTCGGGAAATTCCCACGGGAATACCAAAAAACGGGATCTGCGCGGGCGAAGCCGCGGGCACCCACTAGTCCTCTTTATATATCCGTTTGTTCTGGTCATCATCGATGAATTAAAGCAATGTAAATGTCTAGTATTTCTATAAGTCACCTTAAGTTAATAAATATAGACACCTAAAACCCTGGTTGAATATGTTTGCAACAAACAACGTCCAGTATGTAGGCATCCAAATTTACAGGTATAATTTCAGTAAACTACTGAGAATCAACAAGTCTCACTATCTTAATTAGTCTTCATAGTTGGGGCGTCTAAGAAAAATCGGCAAACCTTTAGAAATCATGACTATGGCTTGAAACCTGGCACAGTTGCTCAGGGGGTCAAAAAAGGCCGATCAAGATCGGTACCCCACGGGAGCGACCCCTCTGGGGCGGGAGGGGGAGGTTCAAAGGGACACTGACTGGAGAAACTTGAAAAATTTAAAACGTTAGAATATAGCTACCAGGTTAAGTTTGGTATCATTTTCGTGTATATTAAGGACGAGGAATTCATTTCTGCTATCTAAATTGCAGTTTTTGTAAGTAGTTTTTGAAAAAAAAAAGGAATTACCAAAAAATTTACATATAAAAATATATTTAAACCGCTATTACTTTGAAACCTTTACGGAAATTAATATTATAAAAATACCTCAATATATATTATTTTATAAAAATTTAGGAAATTATACCGTTTTTATATAAAACCTTACAAAATTATGTTGAAAAAAAATCTTGAATGTTATGCAGCATAATAAAACGAAAAGACGTTTTGAATTTTTAGAAAAAGTAGGTAGGTATATTCATTAGTGAGTTGTTTTAATTTAACTCCAATAAGTAAATCGTGTTGATTTTTACCTACTGGCTGAATGGCCCGTCGTACGTAAGGCCGTCAACGTCGTGCAGTCCGCGCCCAGTGTGTGCAGGTATCCAGCTGATAGCGGGCTGATCCATCCCAAAGGCACAGTATATATATTAGTAGGTGAGAACAGTACTTCATACAAGATCGGACTTGTGCTTGATATAATGAAAAAAGCTGTCCATGTGTGAAGTACCGCCTCACCTCAGATAGAATACCCAGCGTCATTGCAGCAACTTTTGCCTTGAACTCATCATATCGACCGAAATTGAGATTCGGTGTTAATTCTACGCCAATAAGTTCAAGGTGGTCGGATATCTGAATGAATTCATTCCGGAAAGTAGGAGTCAAGTTGAAAGGACTCCTTTTAGCGGAAAAGATACACGCCTGTATCTTAGAGGCATTGAACCTTATGAGGTTGGAATCACCCCAATCAGACACTGCCTGAAGCGATAGGTTTTTGCGCTCTATTATGGCCTCTCTTAAAGATAGCGTCTTAGCGCCGTTCGCTTGTGCACTGGATAGATACCTTTCCACAACTGTGCTATCGTCTGCATACCCAATAATACCCGGTGTCAGCAGGTCGTTTATATGTAGCAGGAAAAGAGTATAGCGGAAAGAACAGATCCCTGAGGTACCCTGGCATCGATTACCAATAGGTCAGAGAAGCAACCATCAATGACTACTCGAATAGACCGTTCCCTCAGAAAATCAGATACCCAGTTACACAACCCCACATGCAGTCCGTATGAAGGAAGCTAGCCAATAAGGCTAGCGTGCCAGACTCGGCCAAAGGCCTTCAAGATGTCAAGAGACACGGCGAAAGCCTCACCGTGTTTATCGATGACCTCACCCCATATATGCGTAGTATACACTAGAAGATCTCCAGTGGACTGACATTGACGAAAACCGTATTGTCGATCACGAAGGAGGTTATTGTCTTCTAGGTATGCCAGAATGCGGGTGTTTAATACACGCTCCATAATATTACAGATTACAGAGGTGATTGATATGGGGTGGTAATTGGCCGGGTCTGCACGACTGCCTTTTTTGGGCATAGGCTGCACGTTGGCGACCTTCCAGGACTTTGGGACTATACTTGTTTTAAGAGAGAGGCGGTACAGACGTGTCAGAACAGGAGACAACTCAGGATCGCAGTTCTTTAGCACTACAGCTGGTATGGTATACCGTCAGGTCCACTGGCTTTATTGACGTCTAGATTACGAAGTGTTTTGAGAACCTTCTTATGTCGGATACGAATAGTGGGCATAGTAGAACCGCAAGAACGTAACTGTGGTCGTATACTATTTGCTGTATCTAGACGTGAATTTTCAGCAAACATGGAGGCAAATAGGTTAACTTGACTAGAGCAAAAATTAGCACTTTAAAGGTGGTAAAGTGGGTGAGGTTGGCTTAGGTCTCTAAAGATTCATTGAACCCCTTACACTCCAAAAAATAATATCAGTATTGAGTATTTTGCAGAGTGTTGTATCTATCTATAACTCAATCTGTAATATATTATTAAAATAGTAGAAGAATATAAAACAAAATGAATATTGCTGTGACAAGTATTAGTATCTGTGCAGACTAGCGATACAAATCGGATACAAATTTAAAAAAAATGTCTGCATTCTGTCGCAAGAGCTGGTAGTACAACTTCGCCTGACTACGCGGCGCAACGTTCAAGATATTTTTTCAGCGTATTTTTTTATAAGATTACCTATACATAAGGTATATTTTTCTGATTTTTACATAAAATATGCTATATTTAAGTATTTTTAAAATACTCATTTAAGTATAAGTTTTAAAGTTATAGCTGTTTAAATGTATTTGTCCAGGTTTAATTTTTTAAGTTTCCATATTTTTTTCGGAAACCACTTGCACAAAATGAAATAAAGATACCAGAAATGAATTCTTCGTCCTCTATTTACACTATTCTATTCTAGCGTTTACAATTTTTGAGTTTGTCCGGTCGGAGTATCCCTTTGTTCCTCCCCCTCCCGCCCCAGAGGGGTCGCTCCCGTGGGGTAACGATCTCCATTAGCCTCTTTTGACCCCATGAGCAACTGTACCAAGTTTCAAGCCATAGTCATGATTTCTAAAGGTTTTTCTGCTAAGCGCCCTAACTATTAGAAACGAGCCTGGCTCTCGTGAACTTATTATGTACATAGTAGTATAGTTCGAGTTTGACGAACAATCTAAAATTGGCCATTGATAACATTATCGCTACGAATTACTCCGAGAGCTGTTAGTTTAATACTCAAATTATTTCATGTTACAAACAGTTTTTTTTGTTTTAAAAAGGTTATTCAGATCAAATATATAAGTAAAAAAACCTAAGAAACAAACATTTTAATAACACCATGAAGTTTATGTCGTTTTATTAAAGTTTTTTAAAGTTTTAATGTTATGTTATCCTGAATGACTCAATAAGGTGAATCACATTAGCATTCCCAGGCGGTATGTTGCGGTTAATGAGGATAATGTTATCAAACACCGCATGTGTATATTTGTTCTCTGGGCAATTGATGTAATTGTCTGTTTTGATGGAGTCATTGTGTTTGTATTTCATTGAGCCTACTTTGCTGTTATTTTCGAATACCTCGCCTACTCTACCTACTCGTACGTTACACTTTAGCATCTTACTCTATTTTACGAATATGAAGGGAACAATGTATTTTTTGACGTGAATACGTCTTTAGTGATAAACTAACCATAGACCTTATCGTCATTGGGCAGTAGGAGAAGTGCGTGATAAACTAACCATAGACCACATCGTCATCGGGCAGTAGGAGACGTGCGTGATAAACTAACCATAGACCTTATCGTCATTGGGCAGTAGGAGACGTGCGTAATAAACTAACCATAGACCTTATCGTCATTGGGCAGTAGGAGAAGTGCGTGATAAACTAACCATAGACCACATCGTCATTGGGCAGTAGGAGACGTGCGTGATAAACTAACCATAGACCACATCGTCATTGGGCAGTAGAAGACGTGCGTGATGAACTAACCATAGACCTTATCGTCATCGGGCAATAGGAGACGTGCGTGATAAACTAACCATAGACCTTATCGTCATCGGAAAGTAGGAGACGTGCGTGATAAACTAACCATAGACCTTATCGTCATTGGGCAGTAGGAGACGTGCGTAATAAACTAACCATAGACCTTATCGTCATTGGGCAGTAGGAGAAGTGCGTGATAAACTAACCATAGACCACATCGTCATTGGGCAGTAGGAGACGTGCGTGATAAACTAACCATAGACCACATCGTCATTGGGCAGTAGGAGACGTGCGTGATAAACTAACCATAGACCACATCGTCATTGGGCAGTAGGAGACGTGCGTGATAAACTAACCATCATAGACCACATCGTCATTGGGCAGTAGGCGACGTGCGTGATGAACTAACCATAGACCACATCGTCATTGGGCAGTAGGAGACGTGCGTGATGAACTGACTATAGACCACATTGTCATTGGGCAGTAGGAGACGTGCGTGATAAACTAACCATAGACCATATCGTCATCGGGCAGTAGGAGACGTGCGTGATGAACTAACTATAGACCACATTGTCATTGGGCAGTAGGAGACGTGCGTGATAAACTAACCATAGATCACATCGTCATTGGGCAGTAGGAGACGTGCGTGATGAACTAACTATATACCACATCGTCATTGGGCAGTAGGAGACGTGCGTAATAAACTAACCATAGACCACATCGTCATTGGGCAGTAGGAGACGTGCGTAATAAACTAACCATAGACCACATCGTCATTGGGCAGTAGGAGAAGTGCGTGATAAACTAACCATAGACCACATCGTCATTGGGCAGTAGGAGACGTGCGTGATGAACTAACTATAGACCACATCGTCATTGGGCAGTAGGAGACGTGCGTAATAAACTAACCATAGACCACATCGTCATTGGGCAGTAGGAGACGTGCGTAATAAACAAACCATAGACCACATCGTCATTGGGCAGTAGGAGACGTGCGTAATAAACTAACCATAGACCACATCGTCATTGGGCAGTAGGAGACGTGCGTGATAAACTAACCATAGACCACATCGTCATTGGGCAGTAGGAGACGTGCGTGATAAACTAACCATAGACCACATCGTCATTGGGCAGTAGGAGACGTGCGTGGTAAACTTACCATAGACTACATCGTCATTGGGCAGTAGGAGACGTGCGTGATGAACTAACCATAGACCACATCGTCATTGGGCAGTAGGAGACGTGCGTGATGAACTGAATATAGACCACATTGTCATTGGGCAGTAGGAGACGTGCGTGATAAACTAACCATAGACCATATCGTCATCGGGCAGTAGGAGAGGTGCGTGATGAACTAACCATAGACCACATTGTCATTGGGCAGTAGGAGACGTGCGTGATAAACTAACCATAGACCACATCGTCATTGGGCAGTAGGAGACGTGCGTGATGAACTAACTATATACCACATCGTCATTGGGCAGTAGGAGACGTGCGTAATAAACTAACCATAGAACACATCGTCATTGGGCAGTAGGAGACGTGCGTAATAAACTAACCATAGACCACATCGTCATTGGGCAGTAGGAGACGTGCGTAATAAACTAACCATAGACCACATCGTCATTGGGCAGTAGGAGACGTGCGTGATAAATTAACCATAGACCACATCGTCATTGGGCAGTAGGAGACGTGCGTGATAAACTAACCATAGACCACATCGTCATTGGGCAGTAGGAGACGTGCGTGGTAAACTTACCATAGACCACATCGTCATTGGGCAGTAGGAGACGTGCGTGATGAACTAACCATAGACCACATCGTCATTGGGCAGTAGGAGACGTCCGTGATGAACTGACTATAGACCACATTGTCATTGGGCAGTAGGAGACGTGCGTGATAAACTAACCATAGACCATATCGTCATCGGGCAGTAGGAGAGGTGCGTGATGAACTAACCATAGACCACATTGTCATTGGGCAGTAGGAGACGTGCGTAATAAACTAACCATAGACCACATCGTCATTGGGCAGTAGGAGAAGTGCGTGATAAACTAACCATAGACCACATCGTCATTGGGCAGTAGGAGACGTGCGTGATGAACTAACTATAGACCACATCGTCATTGGGCAGTAGGAGACGTGCGTAATAAACTAACCATAGACCACATCGTCATTGGGCAGTAGGAGACGTGCGTAATAAACAAACCATAGACCACATCGTCATTGGGCAGTAGGAGACGTGCGTAATAAACTAACCATAGACCACATCGTCATTGGGCAGTAGGAGACGTGCGTGATAAACTAACCATAGACCACATCGTCATTGGGCAGTAGGAGACGTGCGTGATAAACTAACCATAGACCACATCGTCATTGGGCAGTAGGAGACGTGCGTAGTAAACTTACCATAGACCACATCGTCATTGGGCAGTAGGAGACGTGCGTGATGAACTAACCATAGACCACATCGTCATTGGGCAGTAGGAGACGTGCGTGATGAACTGACTATAGACCACATTGTCATTGGGCAGTAGGAGACGTGCGTGATAAACTAACCATAGACCATATCGTCATCGGGCAGTAGGAGAGGTGCGTGATGAACTAACCATAGACCACATTGTCATTGGGCAGTAGGAGACGTGCGTGATAAACTAACCATAGACCACATCGTCATTGGGCAGTAGGAGACGTGCGTGATGAACTAACTATATACCACATCGTCATTGGGCAGTAGGAGACGTGCGTAATAAACTAACCATAGAACACATCGTCATTGGGCAGTAGGAGAAGTGCGTAATAAACTAACCATAGACCACATCGTCATTGGGCAGTAGGAGACGTGCGTAATAAACTAACCATAGACCACATCGTCATTGGGCAGTAGGAGACGTGCGTGATAAATTAACCATAGACCACATCGTCATTGGGCAGTAGGAGACGTGCGTGATAAACTAACCATAGACCACATCGTCATTGGGCAGTAGGAGACGTGCGTGGTAAACTTACCATAGACCACATCGTCATTGGGCAGTAGGAGACGTGCGTGATGAACTAACCATAGACCACATCGTCATTGGGCAGTAGGAGACGTCCGTGATGAACTGACTATAGACCACATTGTCATTGGGCAGTAGGAGACGTGCGTGATAAACTAACCATAGACCATATCGTCATCGGGCAGTAGGAGAGGTGCGTGATGAACTAACCATAGACCACATTGTCATTGGGCAGTAGGAGACGTGCGTGATAAACTAACCATAGACCACATCGTCATTGGGCAGTAGGAGACGTGCGTGATGAACTAACTATATACCACATCGTCATTGGGCAGTAGGAGACGTGCGTAATAAACTAACCATAGACCACATCGTCATTGGGCAGTAGGAGACGTGCGTAATAAACTAACCATAGACCACATCGTCATTGGGTAGTAGGAGAAGTGCGTGATAAACTAACCATAGACCACATCGTCATTGGGCAGTAGGAGAAGTGCGTGATAAACTAATCATAGACCACATCGTCATCGGTTTGTAGGAGACGTGCGTGATGAACTAACCATAGACCACATTGTCATTGGGCAGAAGGACACGTGCGTGATAAACTAACCATAGACCACATCGTCATCGGGCAGTAGGAGAGGTGCGTGATGAACTAACCATAGACCACATTGTCATTGGGCAGTAGGAGACGTGCGTGATGAACAAACTATAGACCACATTGTCATTGGGCAGTAGGAGACGTGCGTGATAAACTAACCATAGACCACATCGTCATTGGGCAGTAGGAGACGTGCGTGATGAACTAACTATAGACCACATTGTCATTGGGCAGTAGGAGACGTGCGTGATAAACTAACCATAGACCACATCGTCATTGGGCAGTAGGAGACGTGCGTAATAAACTAACCATAGACCACATCGTCATTGGGCAGTAGGAGACGTGCGTAATAAACTAACCATAGACCACATCGTCATTGGGCAGTAGGAGACGTGCGTAATAAACTAACCATAGACCACATCGTCATTGGGCAGTAGGAGAAGTGCGTGATAAACTAACCATAGACCACATCGTCATCGGACAGTAGGAGACGTGCGTGATAAACTAACCATAGACCACATCGTCATTGGGCAGTAAAAGACGTTCGTGATAAACTAACCATAGACCTTATCGTCATTGGGCAGTAGGAGAAGTGCGTGATAAACTAACCATAGACCACATCGTCATCGGGCAGTAGGAGACGTGCGTGATAAACTAACCATAGACCTTATCGTCATTGGGCAGTAGGAGACGTGCGTGATAAACTAACCATAGACCTTATCGTCATTGGGCAGTAGGAGAAGTGCGTGATAAACTAACCATAGACCACATCGTCATTGGGCAGTAGGAGACGTGCGTGATAAACTTACCATAGACCACATCGTCATTGGGCAGTAGGAGACGTGCGTGATAAACTAACCATAGACCACATCGTCATTGGGCAGTAGGAGACGTGCGTGATGAACTAACTATAGACCACATTGTCATTGGGCAGTAGGAGAGGTGCGTGATAAACTAACCATAGACCTTATCGTCATTGGGCAGTAAAAGACGTTCGTGATAAACTAACCATAGACCTTATCGTCATTGGGCAGTAGGAGAAGTGCGTGATAAACTAACCATAGACCACATCGTCATCGGGCAGTAGGAGACGTGCGTGATAAACTAACCATAGACCTTATCGTCATTGGGCAGTAGGAGACGTGCGTAATAAACTAACCATAGACCTTATCGTCATTGGGCAGTAGGAGAAGTGCGTGATAAACTAACCATAGACCACATCGTCATTGGGCAGTAGGAGACGTGCGTGATGAACTAACTATAGACCACATCGTCATTGGGCAGTAGGAGACGTGCGTGATAAACTAACCATAGACCACATCGTCATTGGGCAGTAGGAGACGTGCGTGATGAACTAACTATAGACCACATTGTCATTGGGCAGTAGGAGAGGTGCGTGATAAACTAACCATAGACCTTATCGTCATTGGGCAGTAGGAGACGTGCGTGATAAACTAACCATAGACCACATCGTCATTGGGCAGTAGGAGACGTGCGTGATGAACTAACTATAGACCACTTTGTCATTGGGCAGTAGGAGACGTGCGTGATAAACTAACCATAGACCACATCGTCATTGGGCAGTAGGAGACGTGCGAGATGAACTAACTATAGACCACTTTGTCATTGGGCAGTAGGAGACGTGCGTGATAAACTAACCATAGACCACATCGTCATTGTGCAGTAGGAGACGTGCGTGATGAACTAACTATAGACCACATTGTAATTGGGCAGTAGGAGAGGTGCGTGATGAACTAACCATAGACCACATCGTCATCGGGCAGTAGGAGACGTGCGTGATGAACTAACCATAGACCACATTGTCATTGGGCAGTAGGAGACGTGCGTGATAAACTAACCATAGACCACATCGTCATTGGGCAGTAGGAGACGTGCGTGATGAACTAACTATAGACCACATTGTTATTGGGCAGTAGGAGACGTGCGTGACAAACTAACCATAGACCACATCGTTATTGGGCAGTAGGAGACGTGCGTGATGAACTAACTATAGACCACATTGTCATTGGGCAGTAGGAGACGTGCGTGATAAACTAATCATAGACCACATCGTCATCGGGCAGTAGGAGACGTGCGTGATGAACTAACTATAGACCACATTGTCATTGGGCAGTAGGAGACGTGCGTGATAAACTAACCATAGACCACATCGTCATTGGGCAGTAGGAGACGTGCGTGATGAACTAACTATAGACCACATTGTCATTGGGCAGTAGGAGACGTGCGTGATAAACTAATCATAGACCACATCGTCATCGGGCAGTAGGAGACGTGCGAGATGAACTAACTATAGACCACATTGTCATTGGGCAGTAGGAGACGTGCGTGATAAACTAACCATAGACCACATCGTCATTGGGCAGTAGGAGACGTGCGTGATAAACTAACCATAGACCACATTGTCATCGGGCAGTAGGAGACGTGCGTGATAAACTAATCATAGACCACATCGTCATCGGGCAGTAGGAGACGTGCGTGATGAACTAACTATAGACCACATTGTTATTGGGCAGTAGGAGACGTGCGTGACAAACTAACCATAGACCACATCGTTATTGGGCAGTAGGAGACGTGCGTGATGAACTAACTATAGACCACATTGTCATTGGGCAGTAGGAGACGTGCGTGATAAACTAATCATAGACCACATCGTCATCGGGCAGTAGGAGACGTGCGTGATGAACTAACTATAGACCACATTGTCATTGGGCAGTAGGAGACGTGCGTGATAAACTAACCATAGACCACATCGTCATTGGGCAGTAGGAGACGTGCGTGATAAACTAACCATAGACCACATCGTCATTGGGCAGTAGGAGACGTGCGAGATGAACTAACTATAGACCACATTGTCATTGGGCAGTAGGAGACGTGCGTGATAAACTAACCATAGACCACATCGTCATCGGGCAGTAGGAGACGTGCGTGATAAACTAATCATAGACCACATCGTCATCGGGCAGTAGGAGACGTGCGTGATGAACTAACTATAGACCACATTGTCATTGGGCAGTAGGAGACGTGCGTGATAAACTAACTATAGACCACATCGTCATTGGGCAGTAGGAGACGTGCGTGATAAACTAACCATAGACCACATCGTCATTGGGCAGTAGGAGACGTGCGTGATAAACTAACCATAAACCACATCGTCATTGGGCAGTAGGAGACGTGCGTGGTAAACTTTGTAAAAATTAATTTCATACCCAGTTATAATGTGGATATTACATATTCCGTAAACTAAAAATATTGCCCCCAAACTTCGTTTTTGGGGATTTCCTTGAATTGATAATCTGGAAACTTCATAACTTTTTAGCGTAGCTGCGGCGTCAGACCCCGGCTCGTTGGCAGTGCTCCACATTCTGTTGCGAGTCACCAAATCCAAGATTTTCAACAGTATTGCTTCAGAGACTTGGATTACTTTAATGTGTAAGTATTTCTCACGGATAAAAAAAAAACGCTTCGCTTTATTATAAACTAGCTTTTGCCTGCGGCTTCACTCACGTAAAAATCGTTTTTATGACTGTCTTTAAGGGTGAGTGGTGCGAGAGCCACAAGCGGAACCAGATCCCAGATTCCCTCGGGAACTATATCTGGCTATTCTGATAAGCAGTATATGTTATTTCCCACCCCTATAACTATTTCTATAAAAAAAATTACGTCAAGCCGTTACTCCATTGCGAAGTCGACATGCGCGAGCTGAAAATGAGTTTTCCCTAGCTCCCTCGGAAACTGTCTCAGGCTATGCTTATTAATAGTCTATGTTATTTCCCGCTTTATCAACCATCTCTGAGCAAAAAATCACAACAAACCGTTGCTCCATTGCGACGTTAAATATCAACCAAAAAGTATTTTTTTAGTTCCCTCAGAAACTGTATCCGTCTATGCTATTTTTGCGGGATAGAAAGTAGCCTATGTTCTTTCCCGTGATACAGGATATCTTCATGCCAAATTTCAGGTGTTGAGGCGTAAAAAGGTAAAAAACAAACAAACACATTTTAACATTAATAATATAATATATGTCGGAGGAGCAGCTCGCGATTCGTGGTAAACCCCAACATCACTTGAACGTCTAGGTTGTGTGGGCCTCAAAATGGGTGAATGCAGGCGAAGGAATCGATCCATTATGATGACAAGTTTGTTTTATTTCAAATAACAACACTTCAACACAAAAGCACTTCAACACAAAACTAATTAATTTAAAATAACAGTACTGTGATACAAAAGTGAGAACAAGCCGGTATCGTTGCTACCAAGTGAATGACGCTCCGTTCGGAACGCAGCCCCTTATATAGGAACGATCCATGACCAAAACAACACGTGTTCCGAGCAGGTGTTACGAGCACGTGTTCGTTGTTTTCCTTTTTTAGATTTTACATTAGAACTGTGTTAACTAATACTACTGTTAAATAATACTAGGGTCCTCTCCGACATATATAATGTTATAAAATAATCCTTATCCTTACTTCCTTACTATATATATATATATATATATATATATATATATATATATATATATATATAGTCAATTAGCGTAACGGAACAATGAGCGTAACGGGGCAATGAGTCAACCATTTTCGTGCGTGCAGCCGGCGTCCATCGATTTATTAGACGTTGTCACGTCAAAATATTGTTGACATATAATCAGTTTTAAAGGAATTTGTTGCTTGTTAAAGGATTTTGTTGTTCAGTTTTAATTTTGTTGCTTAGTTTATGAATAATAGTCTACCAACTTAAGACGTGCAGTTGAATAAGTAAATAGTTTATAGATTTTCCATACAACATATTCTATTATCAAGTGCAAATACAATTTCGTTTTATAAAATATACATTTATTTTAAAAAAGACTAACGGAAACCTACTTAGCGCGGGTCCGGCTCGCACTCGGTGGGTTTTTGATTTAGAACCGTGTATTTATATTCACATTTGGCACACTGAGCACTTGGCTTTTTGAGCATAAACTCTCTTTTCAAATTTTGTACCTAACTAAAAGTTTTTAGGTTTTTCGATTTTTTGACGTGAAAACGTCTAACACTGGTCAAATTGCCGGAACCAGAAGATCCTTTATATATAAACCAAGAACTGTACATAATGGTACGGGGACGACCAACAAAATCCAAGATTATTTGGGAAGATACAGTCGATATCAATAAAGTAAGTAACCCAATGAACGAATGCCTATGAAATCTTCGTGACGGTAGCAAAACGGCCAAGCCACACGTTTTGACTAAAATGTAGAATTTGTAAAGGTAGGCCTGGTAAAGTTAGGGCGCATAGATGAAAAATCTTGGCTCTAAATGACATCTGACCACTTTTTAATATATTTTGAGTAAGGTGTAGTGTAGAGCTTGTAGGTTTAGAGCGTGCAGTCTTTAGAGCTTGGCTTTATACGAGATCTGATAATTTTTTTACAGGGTAAGCTACATTTTTACATGATAATGTTTTTTTGTGGGATGACTCATTGTCCCGTTACGCTCATTGTAACGTTACGATCGGAGCGAGAGCGCTACACGAGCGAGCGAAAGGCACGATCGGTTTGAGCGTTCGGCTTGCGCCGCATCTATCTCTCTTCCACTCGATTGGCCTATGCGTCCGAGGAGAAGAAAGACAGCGGCAGTACACAACTTACTCAGGAGCACAACTCGACGAACAACGCCTACACTGCCTGTGCAAGCACAGGTAAAACCGCTGTCCCTCTTGGTGGCACTACAGTGCATTCAGCGTTTCGTTTCACAACTTCTCGCGTGACAAAACTCTTATCCACAGAGAATTTGCAAGCCTATAGAAACATATTCGTTGGCGTCAAAGCTGTTTTCGTCGACGAGATCAGCATGTTAAGTTTAGCCATTATTCAAAAAATCAATTACCGACTGTAGCAGATTACTGGCATATACGACAAACCATTCGGAGGCATCCACTACAATTGTATGCGTTAGTGATTGCGCTTCGGTTGTACGAATCAACTTCATTATTACTATAATATAGCCGGACAGCATTAGGTACGTTTTCCTTGCACCAAGCCTGAGTTTTATGTCTGGACTCAATAAGTGTGATCATATCGATACTTAGTTTATGTCCATCTCCAATTTTGGTCAGAATCGTTGAAAACTGCTCATCAGTTTGTCGCACAACACGAACCAGCGAAAAGTAGTCAATGCTGTGCCACAGAATTGGTCCTCCAAGTTGGTTGATCGGCATGCTGTCTGGCACATGATCATATGCTTGGTTATTCGACTGAGCAAGAGAAGACACAGTGGCGAGGTAAACTTCACAAGAGGACGGTGGCAGATACCGATGGTTTGCCGTACCTGCTGCTATTGGCTGTTGGTTTCCCTACATGAGAACTTCTAAAATAGATGTCGCTGCTGGGTTGGTAAACGGAGCTTTTGGTAATTCAATTAAAATGATTCAATTTTATTCATAAAATTATGCAATCATTTCATCAATGTTTTGTTACGTCGTTGTCACGTTAAACCATCGTCCGTAAACCGACTTTACAGACAACCAATTTTTTTAAGTTTTTGACAGAACTTATGACCTGACTAAGTACTGTCCCTCTATGGCCGGCCATGGCGCTGCGCCCGCCGGCACTCTGGGACGCCTGTATCTAAATGTGATTGTTTGTTCAATAATACTGTCCCTCTATGGCCGGCCATGGCGCCGCGCCGCGCCCGCTGGCACTCTGGGACGCCTGTATCTAAATGTGATTGTTTGTTCAATAATACTGTCCCTCTATGGCCGGCCATGGCGCCGCGCTGCGCCCGCCGGCATTCTGGGACGCCTGTATCTAAATGTGATTGTTTGTTCAATAATACTGTCCCTCTATGGCCGGCCATGGCGCCGCGCCGCGCCCGCCGGCACTCTGGGACGCCTGTATCTAAATGTGATTGTTTGTTCAATAATACTGTCCCTCTATGGCCGGCCATGGCGCCACGCTGCACCGCGCCCGCCGGCACTCTGGGACGCCTGTATCTAAATGTGATTGATTGTTCAATAATACTGTCCCTCTATGGCCGGCCATGGTGACGCGCCCGCCGGCACTCTGGGACGCCTGTATCTAAATATGTTTGTTTGTTCAATAATACTGTCCCTCTATGGCCGGCCATGGTGGCGCGCCCGCCGGCACTCTGGGACGCCTGTATCTAAATATGTTTGTTTGTTCAATAATACTGTCCCTCTATGACCGGCCATGGCGCCGCGCCGCGCCCGCCGGCACTCTGGGACGCTTGTATCTAAATGCGACTGTTTGTTCAATAATAGTGTCCCTCTATGGCCGGCCATGGCCACTCTGGGACGCTTGTATCTAAATGTGACTGTTTTTTCAATAATAGTGTCCCTCTATGGCTGGCCATGGCCACTCTGAGACGCTTGTATCTTAATGTGACTGTTTGTTCCAGCGTCACTCGGCGGAGTGTTCAACATGTTCCTGGGCGTCGGCTTCATCAGTGCTTTGGAACTCTTGTTTTGGGGGCTCCTCAAGCTACCCAGCTCCATTAGAAACTCCTCTGAGATGGACATAGCTATTAGCTAACTATACTATTATAATAATAAAATTTACTTCTTTTGTTTACTTAGTCATACTATTTAGAAAAATATTGAGGCTTTAAGATGACTCAATCTGAGCAGGTTGAGACTTGTTATAATAATATCGAACGTAATTATAATATTTTTAAGTTCAAACCAATGCGGGCTTCTATATGGCTGTTACGTTGAAACCGAATGCTCAATTCTCGATTTTTACATGTTTTATTACTTTTCTTCACTTTCAAAAAATTAAAAAAAAAAATAGGTTAGGTTAGGTTAGGTTTTTTTTTTTTTTTTTTTTTGTCTGTTCTACTGTTTTCCTCTGATATTGAGGTCAGAGACTTTTTACATCAGAACACTTTTTTTTTTTTTTTTTTTAGGTTAGGTTAGGTTAGGTTTTTTTTTTTTTTTTTTTTACTTACACCTCCAAAGTGATCGGAGACTGTGTTTTCAATTTTATCTATTTTCCTCATTCGTTCAAGTTCTCGCATTTATGCCTCTCGCACTTTCATTCTTCATACTTTATCTTTCTTGCTTTCATCGTCTTTTATTCTGCTACGGGTGGGAGTCCCGTCTATCTGTACTCTTTACTTCTGGGATTCTTGTATTTATTTCAAGGGGAAATAATTTTACACTTCGTTTTTATAACATATTTTACACTTTTCTCTTTCTTATTTACAGTTACGTTGTAATATACTTATTGGATATTTATTCTAATTTGGTTATCAATTTTTATACACTGTTACATTTTTATGCTGAGATAAAATATACTCATTATATTTTATCAGCATAACTTAAACTACTTATTTCTAATGATTGTTTTCTGAACTATGTTTTTACAATATTCCAAAAATATACTTCTTTTTTCGCTTAACATAATTTCATTTATATTGTATACTGTTAAATTATCATCTAGTTTATGTTCTAATTCATACCTTTCTTTGCCGTAAATTGGGCATTCAAGCAATAAATGGGGTACGGTCTCTTTAACACCAGGCTCGCATATGCACGATGGGTCCTCCTTGCACTTGAAGCGGTTCAAGTATTCGGAGAACCCACCGTGTCCAGTCATTACTTGTGTTGTAATAGCCGTGGGCTCGATTTTCCGGATTACCGAGTACGCCGCAACCGCGTCGGGGAAGAAAATGTCTCGCTTTTCTTGTACCTTGCATTCCATTCGTCAAGCGAGGCCACACGAATGCTTCGCTTGACGAATGAAACAGGGCACAGCTCATAATCAGCTTTTCGTTTGGAACCCACAGCGGCCGCTTTGGCTAGATGGTCAGCGCGTTCGTTCCCTTCCATTCCGGCGTGGGCTTTGATCCAGTACAAGTGTACGTTTTTTCCTTGAATTTCAGCTTTCTTAAGATTTCCTCTAGTTTCCACAGCCAAGGGATGGAGGGAACTTATGTTAGTCACCGTTTGAATTGCTGCCATCGAGTCGCTGTAGATTCCATAACTACTTGCTTTATTCTTAAGTACTACGCGGGTCGCTTCACATATGGCCAGAAGTTCAGCCTGGTAGACGGTACAGTAGGACGGTAATGCAAGCTTGAGGGACTTGGTCTCAGAGGCGCCACTCCAAATGGATAGCGCTGCTCCGACCCTTCCCTCAATCTTGCTCCCGTCGGTGTAGATGCAAAGGTCGTGGTTGCTTTGTGAATTTAGCTGTTCCTGGTCTACCAGGCTTACGAACTTCAGGCCACTATGTTCCGCAGGATGTGGGGAGTCTAATGCCCGTGCCGGTTTTTCTATATCCCGGTCGGCTAGTCCTGGTAGGGGCCCCCCTCTTTTAGCCGCGTATAGTGATGCCGCTTCGCGGATTCGTATGTCAAGGGGGAGTATCCCAGTCAGGACCAGTGCTGCGTTTAGGGATACAGTTCTGTAGGCTCTACACATTTTCTGTGCAAAGCCTCTCTGAACTGCATTCAGCTGTTAGCTTAGGTTAGGTTAGGTTAGGTTAGGTTTTTTTTTTATTTTTTTTTTATTTTTTTTTTTTTTATTCTTGCCCTCTGACAAAGTATCAGAGACTTTTTATAACTTTTCTTTTCATTTTCTTTCTTTTTTCTTTTTTGGCAGTCAGGGTAATCCTCATGGACGCCTGGGAAGGGGACTTGTACTGACTAAACCTTTACTGCTTTTTTTTTTTTTTTTTTTTTTACATACGTATACATTCTTAATCTAATACAATTATTTTTTAAGGTTCTTTGGAGACAATCTTATATACTTCAGAAATCAGTATATACATTTATATTTATGTTATTAATAAACAAATTATTTACAACTTCTATTATTAAAAACTACATATTTTGCATCAAGGAGATTACTTGTCTTTGAGTAGATTTCAAAATGCTGTTTTTATATATATATTCAAATATATATTACAACATTATTTATTCACTTGTTTCTTTTAATCACCGCTTTTGCTAATTTTATGCAGTATTCTAAAACTTTTTCGTTCAAGGTCATTTTTGATATACTGTCCTTAGTGAAGTCGGTACCAATCAGTTGTTGAAGGTCGTATCTCTCACGTCCATAAACAGGGCAGTCAAACAGTAGATGCGGGATAGTCTCGTGTTTTGTCGGTTCACAGATACACGATGGATCTTCTTTGCACCTAAAACGATGCAGGTACTCAGAAAAGCCACCGTGACCCGTCATTACCTGCGTCAATGTATCAGTCGGTTTGATCTTTTTGATAATTGCATGAGCCTCAACTGCATCTGGGAAGAACATTTTGGTTATGGTTGCGGTTGTGCCAGTCTTATACCTCTGATTCCATTCGCCAAGCGACCCCATACGTATTTGTCGCTTCACGAAGGAAATCGGGCAAAGATCGTACTCGGGCTTGCTTTTTAGTTTTAGAGCCGCTGCTTTTGCCAGTTTGTCGGCTTGCTCATTCCCCTCCAGTCCAACGTGTGCTTTAATCCAGAACAAGGATACTTTCTTGTTCTGAATTTGGCAATCTTTCAGATTGTTTCTGGCTTCACTGGCCAAGGGGTGGGGACAGCTATAGTTTACAATGCTCTCCAGAGCTGACTTTGAGTCACTGTAGATCCCGAAGCTTATTTCTGGCAATTTTTTTATTAATGTCGTGGCTTTCCATATGGCCAGCAGTTCAGCCTGGTAGACAGTGCAATACGCTGACAGCTTCAATTTAATTGATCTCATTTCAGCTTCGCTGTTCCACAGGGACAGCGAAGCCCCAACTCTGCCATCTATTTTGCTGCCATCTGTATAAATCCGTATTGTTTGATGGTTGTGTTTTTCCACGTCATGCTGGTCTACCAGGCTTGTGAACTCCAAGCTCATATGTTCTGCCGGATGGGGAGTCTTGGCGTATTCAGTGACTCGTTCCACTTCCCTATCTTCTAGTGCCAGCTGTGGAACCCCTTTCCTTGCTTTGTACAGGGCTGCTGCCTCTTGTATTCTCAGGTCAAGGGGTAGAATCCCGGCTAGTAACAGAGCCGAGTTTAATGAAACGGTTCTGTACGCCCTTGTTAGTTTTTGTGCAAAGCCTCTTTGAACCGCATTCAAGTACTTTTGGATTCCCAGTTTTCTTGTTGCAGGAGACCATGCGCTAGCAGCGTACAAGATGACTGGCTCCACTGTTGTCGTGTATATTAGTCTAACGACTTCCGGGTGGAGACCCCAGCTGACCCTAGCTGCTCTGGACAGCTGTTTATATATGTTCAGTGCCTTTCTGCAGACGTCTGCCACGTGGCTATGAAAAGTCATTTTCTGATCTATGGTAATGCCTAGAATCTTTATTTCTGTGGACATGCGAATGTCCACCCCACCCATGCTCACAAACGGGGTGCCACACTTCAGTTTTTTAGTAAGGACCATAGCGTTGGTTTTGTGTGGTGCAAACTTTAACTTATTTTTAACACCCCACTCATGAACATAGGCGAGGGTAGAATTGGCCTGTCTTTCTAATTCCATTGCTGTGTCACCGACAAATACCAACGTCACGTCATCCGCGAATGCTTGACAGTAATTACCGCGGTCTTCTAGCCCTTTCAGTAGTGGGTCGAGGAGAATATTCCACAAAATTGGACCACCAATTGAACCCTGAACGCACCCTTTATTCGTGTTTTTAGAGTATTCCTCTCCAGCGAACCTAACATTGACCTTTCGATTTTGTAGGTAGCTGTCGACGATCCTCCTGATGTTAACGGGACACCCTTCTTCTGCCAGCCGTACCTTTATTGCAGGCCACCATGCACTGTCAAATGCCCCCTCTATGTCTAGTGACACTAACAGGACCATTTTCTTCTGGGATACGCCAGTGTTTATGTACGTAACCAAGTCGTAGAGGCAGTCTTCCGTGCTTTTCTGTGGCATAAATCCGTACTGGCGGTTACTTAGTTTGGGTACAAGGTGCCATTTCACGCGTTCCATTATCATTTTTTCCAGGATTTTTCCCATCACTGGCAAGAGTCCAATTGGTCTGTACGACTTAGGATGCGTATAGTCATCCTTGGCTGTTTTGCGTAGAGCCACCACAGTTGCTTCCTTCCAGATATTAGGGAAGTGATTTAAATTCAGACATTTGTTGGCCAATTCAACAAAGATTTCTGGATCCTGAGAAATCACTTGCTTGCAGATGTCTGCCGTTAGACCATCTGCACCCGGAGCTTTTTTCGGATTGAAACTTTCCATCGCAATTTTAAGTTCACTTGCTGTAAATGGTGGGTCATGAGACTCAGCATGAGACCAGACATTTACTTCTTGCGCTAATTTTCTGATTTGTCGATGGTCAGCGTTATCTTCTTCTTCCAAGTCTTCCGGGTAGAATGTTTCAGCTAATAGCTTTGCTGATTCCTTTGGATCCATCGTCATTCCATTTTTCACCAGTGGTAAGTCCTCCTGTCTCTTTGATGTTCTGCCTATAACCCTGTAGATTCCCTCCCACATACCTTCCTTATCTTGCTTTCCACAAAACCCTTTCCAACTTTCGATCTGTGAGCTTTTCGCCTTTTTTTCATATAATTCTTTTGCTTTAAGGTACTCTTCCACGACCTTCTTTTTCCTGACTGGCGCAGCGCATCGAATCCTACGCTTTTTGGTGGTTACATCCTTCTTCAGTGCGGCAAGTTCATCGGTCCACCACGGTAAGGTAAGTTTTTTATTTGTTTTCGTTTTAGGTAATACCTCCTGGCATGTTTGTGTTACTAATTTTGTGTACCTAACAACCGTGTTTTCTAATTCCTCCCTAGTTTCTATTTTTCTTACTTCAGTTTTTACAATTCTATTTTTTATTTTTAGTTGGTCCAACTTATCGTGAAATAGACTCCAATTTGCCCTTTTTGTATTGTATAATCTAGTTGTTCGTTGAATTGTCATTCCCTTAGCCTTTTTTAGTCTTATTTTAAGAAGGATTCCATTATGGTCCGAGCTCGTTATGCCGCAATCCACTTCCCAGTCCTCTACCAGGTTTAGCATGTCCATTGAGCAAGTTGTTATATCAACATGGCTGCTGTATGTTTTGTTGCCCCTGATCGTGTCAAAGGTGGGAGTATTACCCACATTGAGTACTTGTAGATTCATCTCCTCGAGGAATCCAGATGTTTCTTCCCCTCTGTGGTCAATTTTTTCGCTACCCCACCAGGTGCTTTTTGCATTTGCGTCGCCTCCAAGTATAACTCTTTTGGGTCCAATCTCTTCGTAAATTTTTCTCAGTTGTTCCAGGTAAGGGCTGATGGGTTGATCTGGTTCAAAGTAGAATGAAACTACACCGACTTCCCATACGCTGGTTCGTATTCTCACTACAACGATGTTATTTGTTGTGAGATTTGGGTACTGCATTACGTCAATGTCATTATCATACACAACTATTGCCGCTTTAACAGTACCTTCGCCTGGGTTGGTGCTTTGGTAAATTCTTGTTCCACTGTAGCTTTTCATACACTTACTTCCACCCACGTAGGGTTCCTGAAGCAATGCAAATGCTACTTTTCTTTTGTTTGCCTCAATCATCAGTTCATTGGTCGCTAACTGTTTCCTTTGGAGGTTTGCTTGGATTACGACATATGGTTTTTCCGTGTTTGGGGTGCTCCTATTTGTTGCAGTATCATTTCCAGACTTGCCCTTAGCAATACGCTATTGTGGCTCGTGCGAGTGCATCCCATCGTTTTCTTATCGGGCACTCCCGACTGAATGCATTATGTTCGGTCGCATCTAATTTTGCTTTTGTGCAATTACAGCATGATGGATTTGCATCGGAAAGCCAGTCAGCACAGTCCACCCTCATATGTGGTCCCCCGCAGTGGCTGCACTTTTCAGTTGTTTCCTTGCAGTAACGCCTTCCATGACCATAGCCGAGACAGAGCGAACATTGAACAAGTGGTGACTGATCCGCCACGCGAATCTTCTGCAAATCTATGTGTAAAGTCTCTGTCTCTAACATCCGGCTCCATATTTTGGGGGACAATCTGACAATGACGTGGTTTTGGTGGGGATTCCTTGTTTTCTTTCTGTACTTTACTTCAATTCTATCGTCCTTTTTGTCAAGGTCTCTGAATATGCTTCTGTTTTGGTTTCTTAGAGCTTTAAGGATGTCTTCGTCACTGTTGTATTGTAGAACATCCTTGAGGATCAGAAGGGGGTCTTTATTCTTTATTTCCTCCACAGTTAAATGACTTTCAGCCTTTTTGAGTTTTTCCTTTACCTTTTCTCTATCTTCCTCTGAACTGCAACCCACTATTACTTTTCTATCTTTGGCTTTTCGTATTTTATCTACTTTAATCCCTCCATCCTTCGCGTTCACTGCTCCACGTATTCTGTTTAGGATTTCTTCACCAGTATCTGTTTCATCTTTTGAGGTTACCACTATAGAATGCAGAGCTGTCTGTATGGGTGGTTGCTTTTTGGATTGACCGGAAACAACAGCCGCGTAAGAGGCCCTTTCCATTTGCTCCTGCTGCCTTTCCATGGTCTCCTTTAGCTTTTCCATTTTGATGTTGTTCTCTTGTATCAATTTTGCGTGTCTCTCAATGGTTTTTACCAGGTCGTTCGTTTCTGGTGCGTGCACAATTGTGACAGCATCTCTCGCTTTTCCTCCGTGCTCTAATTCTCTGATTTCTCCTGCATTGTCCTTTTCAGCTTCCTTTACTAATTGGTATAGACGCTCTATGGCCTGTGTGACCTCGGTTTTGATGTCGGTTCTGAGATTTCTGGAGTTACTGAGATGCAATTTAGCCTTTTGCAAGCAGGCCCTCGCTTCTGTGACTCTGTTTGTTAGTTTTGGTTTTTCATTTTGAGTACCCGTTGATATAGTTCGTGTGCGTGAGCGTTGGCGTGCCTGCTGGGTGCCAGACGGCTTTTTGTCCTGTTTGGGTGGAGCCGTTGAGCCCATCGTGTTTTGGGATGCTTGTGTCTTTCCTGGCTTCCCGGCTTCCCACTCGCCAATACTGCGTCTTACATTGGAGGCTTGAGTGTGTTGGGTATCTCCCAAACATGGGCTCTTATTAGAGGTGTCGTGAGGTGTTAAAGTGTCATTAGTTAAATTTTTGTCATTGGACATTTTAGGAGGGGTGCGAGTGACAGACATGTTGTAGTTAGTCAGAGGGCGCGTCAATTTAAAATTAAACAGTAAAGTAGAGTATAGTTAGAACGACAAAAAATAAGAAAAAAGTTTGTAAAAGTTTTAGAGGTTGTTATTGAATTGGTCAAAAATTGACTCTAAGTATGTAGAGTTGTCTGATTTCAGCCCAATAAGGCAACAGTCAATTGAAATCTACTTCTAAAGTTAAAATAAAAATAATAACCAATACTTAATGTATGACTCTACATAGAGTCCGTCTCTATACATTCATTAGATAGCTCTAAACAAGTCTTATAATATACAAAAAACCGCGATAAGATCGGTACACGCGTTTAGGAGCTACAAAGCTTTTAATATTTCCAATATGGCGGACAAAATGGCCGCCAAAGTTGAAAAGTACCGTAATTCTGTCAATTTTTATGCTAGGAAGACGCGGTTTGAACTAGAAATAAATACAAGGTAAGACCTATACCCCAGCACCTTGTCTAGGAGAGAAAAAATTTGGACTCTATGTCTCTACATAGAGTCCAAATTTTTTCTCTTGTAAAGAGTATCTTGCTCTACTATTCGATAGCAAAGGTAATGGCCTTACATAAACCGAAAACCCCGTTTCAATCGGTCAATTTATTACAATGTTATAACGGTTTTAAGATTTCCAAAATGGCGGACAAGATGGCCGCTCTATATACAACTTTGGCTGTATTGCGTCGAAATTGACCGTGTTTGGGCTCGTTGGATCGGGCTCAGCAAGCTCTATCCAATTAGCCAACAGTAATTCAGAAATATTTTCCCCCTGATTTATTATTTGCAAAAAACTACAGAAAAAACATATAAAATTGCATAAAAAATATTAAAAATACAAGAAAAAATTTACAAAAAAATCACTTAATCTACTGAAACACGACAAATTTTTTACAAGATAAATTTCTATCACCTGACCAAATTTAGGGGTAGCACGTGTCTACCCTTAAAAAGAAAAAAATTATATTAATTAAACTGTTCATCAGAAAATTTTGAATTTTTTTTTGTTTGTAGAGTCCATTATTGTCTTCTATAACGTAATTTAAAAACTGCAGGTCAACGATCGCTTTCAAGAGATATGAATTTTCAAAATTTCACTATTTACAAAAAACCTTATAACTTGGTCAAAAATTGTTTTTTTTTCAAAATTCTAAGTTGCGTCACACTGCACTCACCACTGTCCACAATTTCGCATAGAATGTTTAAGTCGGACCCTCCTGGATCACCGACCTCGTGTCCACGTGGTTTGAGGTTTTTTCAGATTTTCTCCGAAAATAGGCACGGCAAAAATCCAAATTTGGCACTAATAAGTGGGGCACTTTGAAGCACAGAATTATGCGAAATAAAAATCATAGGTCACGCCGACTAATCGTGCGGCGTACGCACTCAAAGTTTTCAAAAACATACTTTTCCGAGTTTTTTGTCAATATTATTTCGAAAAATAATCTCTCCCAAAATTCACTTATGCACTTTGATGGTGTTTATTTTTCTGCACATTTTGATATATAGCACTAGTAAATCGAAGCACTTTTACTATTTTTTTCGAATTTTAAAAGAAATTTTCGAGCGCGGAGTAGTGTTGCACGTGTGCGTTTGGCGCGGGGGGAAGCGCGCTACTCGGTTAGGTTAGGTTAGGTTAGGTTAGGTTAGGTTAGGTTAGGTTAGGTTAGGTTAGGTTGAGGGCTTTCACCAGAGCCTGCTTCGCCGGCATCGAAGACCGGCTCTTGCCGGAGAGGCGTCTCCGACCGCCACTCGCGGCGGATAATACGCTGAGCAGACCGGGGCCGTCGGCGGCCCCAGTACCGATGGAGCAGCCCCAGAACCCGAAGCCCTCTAAGGGCAAAGGCAAGGGGAAGAAAACTGCGGTCCCACCGGCCCCGACCACGAACTCGGAAAGGGAGGCTGAGTCAGCTGTCACTCAAGTCTCCCAGAGGGAGGATCTTCTTCTGCCTTCCACTACCCCGTCCAATCAGACGTGGACGGAGGTGGTCGGGAGGCGGAAGGGAAAATCTAAAAAGACGCCTTCGGCCGCCACCCTCATCACTGCCCCTCCCGGTCAGTCCAAAGTGACTGACAAGGGAAGGGGGAAGAGAAAGGGGAAAAAGTCTGCCCCCAAGCCTGCCACGGCTACTGCCGCAGCCAAAAGGGCCCCCGCCAGTGGGAGGAAACTAGTTCCTCCCAAAACCGCGGCTGTCGTGGTGACACTCACCCCGGAGGCCGCGGAGCGGGGCGAGACATACGAGTCCGTGCTGAAGCGGGCTCGTACCAACGCCGATCCCTCACAATTAGGAATTGAGAGGGTCACGTGCCGCCGGACCCAAACTGGGGCTCGAATTTTTGAGTTCCCGGGGGCACAAGGCAGCACCAAAGCGGACCTCTTTGCAACAAAGTTGCAAGAGGTAATCGCGGACGCGGCCAAGGTCGCAAGACCTGTTAAGTCCGCGGCCTTGGAGGTGACCGATCTAGACGACTCGGTCACCAAAGAAGAGGTGGTGGAGGCGGTAGCAGCAGCGGGAGGCTGCAGTGTCGCAGCAGTACAGGGCCGGACCATTAGGCCCGGCCGCGGCGGCATGGGTGCCATTCGCCTTGAATGCCCAGTCGCCGCAGCCAAGGCCGTCGTGGCTAAGGGACGACTGCTGATAGGTTTCAGCTCGGCTGTGGTCCGGGCGCTTGAGGAGCAGCCTCTCCGCTGCTTCAAGTGTTTCGGGATCGGCCACACCCGGGCTCTTTGTCCGTCCGAAACGGACAGGGCGAGCATGTGCTACCGGTGCGGGAATGAGGGGCACAAGGCCGCCTCTTGCAGAGCCGCCACGCCGCACTGCGCGGTGTGTGCCGCCAGTGGTCGCCCAGCGGACCACGTGATGAGTGGGAGGAAGTGCAAACCTCCCACAAAGAAGGGCAAAGCGCAGGTGCCGACTCAGCCTGCTGCTGCCACCGCAGCTCCAACTCCAGCGGCGGCCGACGAGGGGGGTGTGATGTCCGAATAAATGGTAGTCGTACATCACATCCTCCAGATAAACACCAACCACTGCAAAGCGGCCCAGGACCTGCTGGTTCAGGTCATGGCCGAGTGGTTGGTGGACGTGGCGGTAGTCGCTGAGCCCTACTCAGTCCCTGGCCGCTGGCTGGGGGATAGGGATGGCTCGGTGGCACTAGTGGCGCGGTCTTCCACGGACTCCCCTCCCCTCTCGCTGTTAGAGAGGGGACCGGGATACGTGGCCGCCGCATGGGGAGACATAGTTTTGGTGGGGATCTACTTCTCCCCAAACAGCCCCCTTTCGGACTTCGAGAACTTTCTCGAAGTCCTTGCTGCAGTAGCCGGTAGGATGGCGCCGCGTCAAGTCTCCATACTGGGAGACTTTAATGCGAAGTCGGTGGTCTGGGGAAACCTGGCCACCGATGTTCAGGGACGCGCCGTCGAATTTTGGGCGGCGTCGAGCGGTCTGTCCCTTTTAAACAGAGGGACAGTTCACACGTGTGTGCGGCGGCAGGGAGGGTCAATAGTGGACCTCACTTTCGCCACCCCTGCTTTAGCCGCCCGCATCGTAGACTGGCGGGTGGAGCTGGTGGAGACTCTCTCGGACCACAGATACGTGCGGTTCGATATCTCCACCCAGAGCCCCCAGGAGATGGCCCCCTTGGGACTATCCCCTTTCCCACGCTGGGCACTTACCCGCCTGAACCGGGAGGCGGCCAGAGAGTCGGCATTTATCCAGGACTGGCTTTCGCCTCCTGTCGATGGCCTGCACGTGGACGCCGCGGCGGTCCAACTGAGGGAGTCCCTGACCGAGGTATGCAACTCCAGCATGCCTCGTTCTCGCCGTCCGCCTCCTCGACGTGCGGTCTACTGGTGGTCGGAGGAGCTGGCAGGGCTCAGAGCCACCTGTGTGGCAGCCAGGAGGGCTTACACGAGGAGCCGACGGCGGCACACACGAGACCCGGCAAACGAGGACCGCCTCTACGAATCATACGTAGAGGCAAAGAGGGTTCTTAAGTCGGCAATTGGTGCCGCCCAGGACTCGGCGAGAGCCGAAATGCTGGAGGGTCTCGACAACGACCCATATGGCAGACCATACAAGGCGGCGCGGAACAAGCTGCGCCCCTTTGGCCCACCGGTGGCTGAGACCCTTGAGCCGGCATTGCTGGACGGGGTGATCCAGTCCCTGTTTCCGTGCAGGGACAACTTTACCCCACCAGTAATGGAGCCCCCTCGGCGGGCGAGTCTGCCAGAAGAGGAGGTCCCTCCGGTCACGGAGGCGGAATTGGAAGCGGCGGCTCTCCGCCTCCGCTCAAAAAAGACGGCTCCCGGCCCGGACGGCGTCCCCGCAAAGGTAGTGGCCATCGCCACCACGCAAATGGAGGAAAGGTTTCGGGAACTCTTCAGCGCGTGTTTCACGTCTGGGAGGTTCCCAAAACCATGGAAGGAGGGCCAATTGTGCCTTCTCCGAAAGGAGGGGCGCCCGTCGGGTTCCCCCTCGGCATACCGGCCCATCGTCCTGCTCGATGAGGTCGGTAAGATGCTTGAGTGGATCATTGCCACCCGCCTGAACATCCACCTGCGGGGGGTTGGACCGGACCTGTCGGACGCCCAGTTTGGTTTTCGGGCTGGTCGCTCGACGGTAGATGCCCTGACCCGGCTCAAGGGCCAGGTGAAGGAGGCCGTGGAAACGGGGGACGGATTGTTGGCTGTGTCATTCGATATAGCCAACGCCTTTAACTCCGTCCCCCACTCCACCATACTTGAGGCACTCCGTTTCCACAGAGTGCCTCAATACCTGCGGGACCTCCTGGCCAGCTACTTGGAGGACCGGGCGGTCCTCGTTGTAGATAAAACTGGCCGACTACGGCGGTTCGGCGTCGGGGCCGGTGTTCCACAGGGGTCGGTCCTAGGACCACTCCTCTGGAACATCGGATTCGATTGGCTCCTGCGGGGAACCCTCCTCCGTGGCACGAGTGTCATCTGCTATGC
Organism: Coleophora flavipennella; assembly: GCA_947284805.1. NCBI lineage: Eukaryota > Metazoa > Arthropoda > Insecta > Lepidoptera > Coleophoridae > Coleophora > Coleophora flavipennella. The sequence goes on along the minus strand of OX369264.1, from coordinate 67,840 downwards.
GGATGACACTCTCCTCACTGCCCGGGGAGCGACCTTCAGAGAGGCGGCCAACTTGGCCTCGGCGGGTGGAGCCTTGGTCGCAGGGAGGATCCGCCGCCTAGGGTTGAGGGTGGCACTACACAAGACCGAGGCCGTGTTTTTCCATGGGCCTCGGCAGCGCACCCCGCCTGACGCCCATATCTTCGTGGAGGGCGTCAGGATTGGTGTGAAGGCCCAGATGAAATATCTGGGCCTTACTCTTGACAGCAGGTGGCGCTTCGGCCCGCACTTCAGCGGACTGTCGGTGCGCCTGTTGAAGGCCGCGGACGCCCTCTCATGGCTCCTCCCAAACCTCGGGGGGCCCAGTGCGCGATGCCGGCGACTGTATGCCGGCATCCTGAGGAGCATGGCCCTTTACGGTGCCCCCATCTGGGCGGATTCCCTTCTCAGGAGGGAGAATGCCGCTGCCATCCGATGGCCCCAAAGGGCCATAGCACAGCGGGTGGCCAGGGCTTATCGTTCGGTGAGCTTTTCGGCGGCGTGCGCTCTGGCTGGTACACCTCCCTGGGAGCTCGAGGCGTGGGTGCTCGCCAGAGTGTACGAATGGACAGCGGGGCGCAGGGTGCTCGGGGAGCGCCCAGCTATGGAAGAACGGGAGGCCGTTCGGCGGGAGGCGAGGGCCGCAATCGTCCAGCACTGGGCGGAGGACCTCGCTAACGCGACATTCGGCCGCCGAACGCTGGACGCGCTTGGGCCAGTCTTGCAGGACTGGCTCGAGCGAAGGCATGGTTTCCTCTCCTTCCGTCTGGTGCAGGTGTTGTCCGGGCACGGCTGCTTCGGATCGTACCTGTACCGCATTGGAAGGGAGGGAACCCAATCGTGCCACGAATGCGGTGCGGCGGTGGACACGGCGCAGCACACACTTGAAGTGTGCCCGTCGTGGTCCGAGCCACGTCGCGACTTGGTTGCGGCGGTCGGGCGGGACCTCTCGCTTCCAAGCATAGTTAAAGCCATGTTGGAGGGCGAAGGGACATGGGCGGCGGTCGCCTCCTTCTGCGAACACGTTATATCACAGAAGGAGGCGGCGGAGCGCACACGGGAGGACGATCCTCTCGCGGCGCCGCTCCGCAGACGAAGAAGGGGCAGGAGAAGACGGTTGCATGACCGTCTTCACCCTCCCGGTGGTGATTAGCGGGCGACAGACGTGGGGGCGCTTCGCCCGCATTGCACTAATCACCACCATCACCGACGGGAATGGCCGAGCACTCATGGTCATTCCCTGGCCCCTCCCTGTGCGGAGGGGCGTGAAGGGCCTGCCGTAAAGGCGGGCAGTCGCCGGTGGAGGACTGGACGTAAAGGCTCTGCCAGTTTCCCAGTCCTCTGCCACTCGGGCGAAGCGGGAGTGCCGTGGGGTTTTAGCCGGTAAGAGTCCGGCATAACCCGTCGGCCTCCCCCAGCGGACGGGTATCCATGAGGATTTCCCCACGGAAAAAAAAAAAAAAAAAAAAAAAAAAAAAAAAAAGGTTAGGTTAGGTTAGGTTAGGTTAGGTTAGGTTAGGTTAGGTTAGGTTAGGTTTTTTTTTTTTTTTTTTTTATTAATTAGGCAGTCAGGGTAATCCTCATGGACGCCTGGGAAGGGAGGACCCAGGCAGTGTCAGACTTGTACTGACTAAACCTTTACTGCTTTAACTGTTGATATTTATTTTTCAACATTCTTTATACCGTTTTTTTTTCAGGTGATATTCTTTTTCTTTTCTCTTTTTTTTTTTTTTTTTTTTTTTTTATACATTGTAACTTAACATTAACATTACAGTATTACTATGCTGTTTACAAAAGCCATTTCTGACTATGCAAGTGAGGAAGGACGAATTACCCAATGCTAGTTAACATTTTACTATTTTAAAAGTCAATGCATATGGCTTCACTCTATGGGTTACATATTTAGCTTCAAAATTTTAAACAAAAAGTATACCAAATGCATAGAATAACTTATGCTAGTAAACATTTAAGGATTGTTTTGTGAAACATTAATTAATCCTTTATTTTCGACCCATTCAACTTTGCAGCTCTACGTAGGCAGTCTTCCGCAAATGTTAGAAAGATAGCCCGACAGTCATCGTCGTTTACACACTTGCTGAGTGACTTAGGAGTAATTGCATACCCCATTCTGCACTCGAGATCCATGCGCCTTGAGGCGAATCTAGGACAGTCTATTATTAGATGTTCAATGGATTCCTCTGTCTCGTCATCGCAAGGACAGAACGGGGCAGGCGCGAGTTTGAATTTAAATAAATAGGCTCTAATTCCACCGTGTCCAGTAAGTATTTGAGACCTTATATTGTTTATTTTAATTTTTGAAAGTGTTTTGTAGGCTTCTTTGACTCTGGGGAAGAATCTTCGTGTAACTGCTCCTGTTGATGCTTCTTCATAGCGTTTTTGCCATTCATTGCAGGTGGAGTTCCTGGTGAGGTGTTTGGCGTAAGACAGAGGGAAACGATCATATACTGGAGCTTGTTTGCTCTTATTTGCGGCGGTTTTGGCTAATTCATCAGCTCTTTCATTGCCTGTTATTCCTATGTGTGCGCGGATCCAGAAAAAGTTTATTTCTCCATTTTGATCCATTAGTACCTGGATCCGCTCTCGGATCCCAAATGTTAAAGGGTGCAGTGATTGCGGATTTGATAGGTCATCTAACGCCGATCTAGAGTCACTGAGGATATTTGCTTTGCGATATTTGTGGGTCTTGATCATTATTTCCAGTGCTTTTTGAATCGCTACTAGTTCGGATTGGTATACACTGCAGTAATCTGCCAGTTTGTATTTATTATTGTTTTTCTCTAGGCCATCTACCCATATGGTCACTGCTGCTCCCACCTTCCCGTCAATTTTGCTGCCGTCTGTGTAAATTCGCGGCCAGTCGTTTTCAATTTTCTCAATGTCGTCTTGGCTGTTTACCAGTTTGTAACTAATTTCAATTCGATTGGCAGGATGTGGAAGTTTGAATGGGCTGACTCGTGTTTCTAACTTGCGACCTGGTAGTTCTTCCAACGGCTTGCCTCTTTTGACCTGATATAATTCTTTATGTTCTATTGCTCTGAGGTCTAATGGAAATACTCTCGAAAGGATTGCACTTGAGATTAGCGAGGTGGTGCGGTGAGCCTTGCTAATAATAATGCTGAATAGTCGTGTGATTTTGTCCAGTCTTTTCCTGATTAGGGCTTTACTAGCTGTCGTTGTCCAGACACTGGCTGCATAAAGAATTGTAGGTTCTATTACCGTCAAGTATATAGTTCGAAGTATGTCGGAGTTTAGTCCCCATTGTGCTTTAGCCGTTTTTATTACCATTTTATAGATATTGATTGCTTTGGTGGATTGCGCTTCGATATGTTTGACGAAATTGACCTGTCTGTCTATTGTCAGGCCTAGGATCTTTAGATGATCACTAAAGTTTATCTGAGTTCCGTCCATTACGAGTCGTGGTGCGTCATATTTGAGTTTTTTCGTGATCAAGATTGCTTGGGTTTTATGTGAGGCAAAGTTCATTTTGTGCTTTTTGCCCCACGAGCAAATATTTTGCAAGGCTGTGTTGATCTTGTGCTCAATTTCCTGTCCTGTATGTCCTTTTGCAATTATGAGAATGTCGTCAGCAAAAGCTTGGACGTGTACATTAATATTCTCACATTGACAAAGTAGGGAGTCCAGGAGTACGTTCCACAGTAGTGGTCCACATGTTGAGCCCTGTATGCAGCCCGAGTTTGTGCTCTTCTGCGTTTGATGACCCGCATAATTTAATACCACTGTCCTGTTAGATAGGTAACTACATATCAGGTTAAGAGTGGCCTTGTTGATGTTTTTATAGGCAAGTTGTTTTATGATTGCAGGCCACCACGCGTTGTCGAACGCGCCTTCAATGTCCAGTGAAACCAGTACAATTATTTCCTTGCTCCTTAGTCCCTGTTTTACCAGATCAAAAGCGTCAAAAAGAGCGTCTTCTGTGCTTCTCTGAGGCATAAATCCATATTGCCGACGGCTGAGCTTATTCCTGCTTCCCAGTTCCCATAGAACTCTATTTACAAAGAGTTTTTCAAGGACTTTCCCCAATATTGGTAGTAGTCCAATGGGTCTATATGATTTGGGTAGGGAGTAGTCGTCTTTCCCTGGTTTAGGGATTACTCTCACTGTTGCACTTTTCCAGGTTTTAGGGAAGTATCCCATTTGGTGACAACGATCGAAGATACAAGTCAATAGGTCAGGCTGTGATAGAAATACTTTATTGCAGATGTCCGATGTAAGACCGTCGCCTCCAGGTGCTTTTTTGGGGCTCATGTTTTTGAAGATTGTTGAGATTTCGACAGCAGTGAACTTAATTGGATCATCAATGTTTTCAGTTTTTAGGTTCCTTTTGATTTCCTCAGATTCGTCTCTGATTTGTTTATGTTCGTCGGAATCAGTCAATGGAGAATCACATGGAAAGAACACATCGGCGAGTAGTTTTGCTGATCCTTCTGGTGTGAGGATATCGCTGCCTGGCCTTGGCTTTAGGAGCTTATCTTCTTCGTTCTTTCCACTTTTCCTTATTATTCTGTATATGCACTGCCACATGTTCTCCTTTTCCTGCTTAGTGCAAAAGTCTTTCCAACTACTCGTAATAGTTTCCGTGATTAGCCGTTTATATTCTTCTTTTGTGTCTAGATACTCCGCAATTACGTAAGGTTTCCTCCTGGGGTTAGCGTGTTTAATTTTGCGTCTCAATCTTATCACTGCCTCCTTTTTTGTGCTTAATTCTTCTGTCCACCACGGGTTTTTATTTGGTACCTTGTCGGATATCTGGGTCATTGATTTTTCACATGCTGTTTGTATAGATTGAGTTAAGTGGTTTACTTTGGCCTCTAGTGCTTCCGCAGTTTCTGTTTCTGTTCTTTACTGCCAATGTATGGTTCTTGTAATAGTATAATAGAGATTTTTTGAGCTTCGGCTGCTGAATAGCACTCCTCTGCCGCTGCCTGTCCTCGACCCAAGTTTATCTGAGCAAATTTGTAAACTTTTCTTTTGCGGTTACCTTCGGTTGTGGGTTCTGTCAAAGCTATTGGGTTGCCCTTAGCAATAACTCACTGAGGATCGCGCCAATCTGTCCCATTTTTGCCACTCAGGGCACGATGCGCTGTACGCTGCGTGGGCTCCGTCACTCCTGTGTTTATTGTTTCCGCAATTAATGCAATATGGTACCCCATCTCTATTATGGCATTCGCGGGTATCGTGTGTACCTGAGCAAAATCCACACCTAGATGTAGGTGATTTGCAATCTCGAGCTAGGTGCCCGAAACCCATGCATCGGTAGCACTGTGTTACGGGTGACTGGTCGACAACTGGAAGTACCTGGTAACCGATACGTATTTTTTGGTCCTTAAGGCGACACCAAACTTTTGGACTAACTTGCAGGATGATGTTAGATGTTATGTTGGTTCTACCTTTGGTTCTTCTTAGGACTTTCATCCTTACATCCTGCGGGGAGATGCCATCTATCATCCTGGAGTTCTGCTTGATGAGACCTTCCTCGACTTTGCTGTTTGTTATGTCGTTTGTTATCCCCACTATTTTCAGCAGAGGATCCTTTGTTTGTGGCTGCGTGACGGTCAGCTTTTCCAATTGCTTGATTGCTTCGTGCAGTATGCCTCGGTCATCTTCGGACTCGCAACCGAAAATAATCTTCTGGTTTCTAGCTTTCCTTACGGTGTTCACACCAATGCCCAGCTCAACCAGATCAACTCCGGTTTTGACCTTGTCGAGGACCATTTCGCTTGTGTCTCTGGGGTCTATCGATTCCACCATAAGTGGGAAATTGGGCCTCCTAAGTGCGTCGGCATAGGATATTGGTGCTTTTGACGGCGCAGCGTTTCCGGACTGATATTTCGTGCGCTGGTCCTTGTCGCCGTGCATGGGTGAGGGTCGATCCGTTGTGGCACTTCCTTGAATGTTGGATGAGGAGGTTGGGTATTTAAAATGTTTGGTGTCCGAATCGCGTATTGACACGCAGTTCAAACAATGGGTGTACACTACATCTATATTTTCCTTGACTTCCTCTCTCAGCTTTGTCACCGAGTCCTGGATAAGCTGGATGCCTTCAACTGCTGGGCAAGGTGATAGATCCGGAGAGTCGGGGCGCTCAGCTGAGACCGTGGTGTAGTTTCTATGAGTTTTCTTGTCCTCTGATGCTGATAAGAGTGCTTTGATATCTTTTGGCACATCTTGTAATTCAAAAGAGAGATAACGGTAGATTGAATCTGTCTCCTTCAAGATCCTTTCGTTTTGAAATTTAAGGTCCTCCACCTTTGCTATGGCCGCCTCCAGATTACGGCTATGTCTGGTTTCCGCCGACGCTATCTGTTTCTCGAACTGAGCAGACCTTTTGTGGAGTTCAGCCATGTGGCGATTACGCGAGTCCGCTAGCCTTAGGACCATCTCATAGAGGGTTTGTAGAGCCGAGACCACATTGTCACGAATGTCTCTTTTTAGGTTTCCTGACTTTTCTAGTTCCGTCTTAGCCTCTTGCAGCACTGAGTTAGCTTGCCTTGGCAGTTCGCTCAGCAATCCGCCTCCTGTCATTATTAGGGAGTGCATAGAGCTGTCTCTGCTGCTTTTGATGGATTCCTCGTGATCAGTATTAGGCTCAGTTTGCGCCGCCAGAGTCGCAGCTAACTGTGAAGTCTTGGCCTGCCTTATCTGGGCTTTGATTCTTAGCAGACTGGAGTCCGAGCTTGGTGCCCTGAATTTAAATTTGGGTGGTGCCGGTAATTCGTTTCCCGCGAGCACTGAGGCTGCTGGTGGTGGTTGGGAGGCCATTTTGTGAAGCGGAGTTGAGGCCTCCAGAGGCTTCTCCAGAGCATCGGTTGGGTCCCTCGGGGCATTGCTGCTATAGCTTTCGACCGCCTTTGTCATCCCGGCGGCGCCTGCCTGTTCCAGTTTTTCAACAACCCCAACCGTGTCCCTTAGTTCTGGATCTTCGTCCTCCTTAGTCAGAGACTCGGTCCGCGGAGTGGCTGGGACATTCAGATCCGATCTTCCCAATGTCTTTGTTCGCGACGCCTTGGCTGATTTTTCAGAAGAGCCCCTGGACGCCGTTGCCTTTTGCCTCTTAGATAGTTCGGCTCTCGATGTCTTTGATTTCTTCGAAGACGAGCCATCTTTCCTCTCAGGGCTATTGGCTTCGGCTCTGCCTTTTGTTCTGTCTTTACATTTTGAGTTAGTTGAAAGAATCGATTTTCCAGAGCCCATTCCGGACATTTTCGGTACACTAATTCAAGCAAAATTTACGGACAGAGAGAATAACACAGAGAAGCAATGGATCTCTCAATGCCCTGCCAACTTTTATTAATAAAACAGTACAATACCCAGGCAAACAATATACTTTATAAACCGCCCTCTCAAACGTTACACACTATGTAGAGTTCCAAAATGTAGAAAACTTTAAAATTCCTTATCAGATACGATTAATAACAACAAAACAATACTTAGAATCAAACAGACTATGATAGAAACACACTTTATATTTTGACTCTACATAGAGTCCGTCTCTACACTTCAAAAGTTAGGTCTAGTCAAGTCCTTCAACATACAAAAAACCGCGACAAAATCGGTACACGGGTTCCGGAGATACGGGACTTTCAATAAAACCAATATGGCGGACAAAATGGCGACTGATAGCAAAAAGCTCCGTATCTCCGCCAATTCCTGTCCTAGAAAGCCGCGGTTTGGACTGATATCAATAGAAGGGAGAAACCATTCGTTCGAGCCAGTTAATTAGGAACAAAAAATTTCGGCTCTATGTAGAGTTTTTTGCTGAAGAATTTAAAAGCAATGTTTGGGGTCTTGCAAAAGTCCAAAACCGCGCTCAAATCGGTCCAGTACTCTAAAAGTTACGATCTATTTAAAGTTTCCAAGATGGCCGCCAATATGGCGGACAAGATCGCAACTTCACAACCAGTGAACCGAATTGTCTCGTGTTTGGGCTCGTTGGATAGGGATTTTTAGGCCCTATTCAGAAATTGAGGTAAACTTTTAATTTATTTACCCCCCAATTTGTTATTTTCAAAAAACACAGTTATTTTGCGAAAAAATGGCATAAAAAATCTTAGGGAACAGTTAAAAACATAAATTAAATTGCAAATAACACAAAAAACGAAGTTAAATTTTTGAAGGCACTGAACAGTTTAAAAGAGTCTATTCTAAGGGGTGCACGTGTCATCCCCTAAAATTCATAAAATCATAACTCAAAAACCTCTTGGCGAAAAATTTTCAAAATTTGCACAAATATAGTCCTTATTAGTCTTCAAATTAACACGTTTTAAAAAGTATATGTCACAGATCGTTCCAAAGAGATATAAATTTTCAAAAAAAGTGAATTTAGTAAAAATTTTGTAGCACTCTCAAATTTTCACTTTAAGAAATTTTAAAAAGTCTATATATCTAAGCTTACAATTGTCCTTGATTCTGCATCGCCAAATTCAGCCGCACGGCTCTGCAAGTGCGACCTCGTGGTCACGTGTTTTTTGGTTTTTTGGCTGTTACTCAGCCCTCTGCAGTAGGAAAATTCCAAAAAGTTCCAGGTGTATAGGTCTTCGTAATAGCAATGTTTTAAAACCAAAAAATGTGCAGGTCACGCATCTAGATTTGGCAGCGTACGCACGTAAAGTTTCGATTTTTTTTAAAACTTCACTTTTTCACTAATAACTTTTCAAAAAACAATTTGCGGCTGAAACTTTTTGCACCATATGGTAGAACTTTTTACTCCGCATCCAACAATGTATAACACTTCACTGTTAACGCGAAGAATACCATTTTTACGAATTTTTAAAGATAATTTTATGCGCGGAGCAGCCTTGGCAGTGACCGTTCTACGCGGGGGATGGCGCGCAACTGGGTTAGGTTAGGTTAGGTTAGGTTAGGTTAGGTTAGGTTAGGTTAGGTTAGGTTAGGTTAGGTTAGGTTAGGTTAGGTTAGGTTAGGTTAGGTTAGGTTAGGTTAGGTTAGGTTAGGTTAGGTTAGGTTAGGTTAGGTTAGGTTAGGTTAGGTTAGGTTAGGTTAGGTTAGGTTAGGTTAGGTTAGGTTAGGTTAGGTTAGGTTAGGTTAGGTTTTTTTTTTTTTTTTTTTTTTTTTTTTTTTTAATTGTCTGTTCCTCTGTTTTCCTCTGATATGTACCAGAGACTTTTACATCAGAACATTTTTCTCTTTTTTACTGTTGCTATTTATTTTGCAACAACCGTTATCCTATGATTTTATTTTTCGTGTTAAAATTTACTTCACTTTTTTTTTTTTTTTTTTTTTTTTTTTTTTTTTTTGTTAACGTGTATGAATATTGTTACACATATGAAATTACATCTTATGATACATAGTGGCTAGTTCTACACAGTTACATAAGTAAAATCTGTTATAGTTATAATGTAATATAAGCGAATTTGGAATTTGAGTTACAATAAAATATTGAATAAGAGGGCAATATACAATAATATATGGTGTATTACAAAATTGTTTGATATAACGAGACACAACTTGGCGTTTCTTTACAACTTAGCCCATTTTAAGAGGTTTATGGCAGAACAATAATTTCCCATTTCAGTAATACATGGTAACTAAGCCTACACAAGTAAATAAGAACCGAGAAATCAGCTAATTTTAATTACAAAAACTAATATTATAATGTAATTATATTATATGACATAATAATTTGTACACTATGTAAATGCTATGATGTGTCACATCGCAATTTTTACATCTTTATCTTACCCTATGTTAGTCCCCTATGTGTTTTGCCAAGTTCTGCTGGCATGACGTCCTTACTATAGCCACAGCGTAGACCAAGAACAACAGTCTGCTATCGCCGTCACCTACAAACGTTGCGTAATTATTTTTAGATACACTCATACCTAAAGACTGCTCTAGATCAAATCTAGAACTACAAAATTTTGGGCAGTCGTCTAACAGGTGAGTGATGGTCTGTGGTGTATTATCATCGCAATCACATGTTTCAAAGTCCTTTAATTTAAATCTGTGTAGATATGCACCGAATCCACCATGACCAGTAAATAGTTGTGCCAAAAGGTTATTGATTTTAATTGATTTAAGGATCTTGTGGGCTCGGCGCACATCTGGGAAGAAGAGTTTTGTGACCATACCCGTTGCTGATTCGTCGTATCTTCTCTGCCATTTTTCGATGGAGCTGTTGCGGAGTTGCCGCTTGACAAATGACACCGGGACGCCATCGTATACTGGAGTGGTCTTTTTGGTCAGTGCCGCTTTTTTGGCTAGTTCATCAGCTCTCTCATTTCCTGCAATGCCAGTGTGAGCTTTTACCCAATATAGCTTAGATGTTCCGCCGTTTTTTCCAAGTTCCGTCATGCGCATCTGGATTTTAACCACAATCGGGTGGGTATTGTGGGGGTCTAAGATCGATTCCAGGCTGGAACGGGAATCGCTTAATATGTTCACGTTTTGTGATCCAGCCCTACTTTTTAGAGTCAGCTCCAGCGCACCTAGTATGGCTACCAACTCTGCTTGATACACTGAGCAGTAATCAGCAAGCTTGAATGTTCTGTTTTTCGTTTCCGTCTCCCCATCCCACCATGAGATTGCAGCACCCACTTTTCCTTCAATTTTACTTCCGTCAGTGAAGATTTTGGGCCAGTTATTATCGATTGAGTCAATATCCTCTTGTATTGTGATCAGATCAAAGTTAGATGGGCTACGTTTGGCTGGGTGAGGTAGCTGGAAAACACTTACTCTCCTCTCAATAGGTCTATCTGGTAAGGATGGTATAGGCTTCCCTCTTTTTATTTCATACTAGCTGTCCCGGCGAACTTCGTACCGCCTTACATTACATTACACTGCCCTGCCCTACCCTACACTACCCTACCCTACACTACCCTACCCTACATACACTACACTACACTACCCTACCCTACACTACTCTACACTACCCTACACTACACTACCCTACCCTACCCTACACTACCCTACCCTACCCTACATACACTACACTACACTACCCTACCCTACACTACTCTACACTACCCTGTACTACACTACCCTACCCTACCCTACACTACCCTACCCTACACTACCCTACCCTACCCTATCCTATCTCTCAAGTTGGATCGAACTGCACATGGTGTGCGAATTTTATTATAATCGGTTAAGTGGTTTAGGAGTCCATTGGGGACAAACATTGTGACACGAGATTTATATATATTAAGATATGTCGGCTGCTTCTTGTATTTTTAAGTCTAGCGGAAGGATCCGTGCGAGTAGAGCCGAGGAAGTTAGAGATGTTGTGCGGTGAGCTTTTGTAATGCGTATTGCAAACATCCTAGTTATTCTGTCCAACCTGTTAATTATATATTTATTCTTTAGGGCCGGTGCCCAGACACTTGCTCCGTACATAAGTATTGGTTCGATCACAGCCGTATAAATTGTATATATTATTTCAGAGTTTAGGCCCCATGTTGCCCTAGCTGCTCTGGATACGGATTTGTAAATATTTATAGCCTTTTTTGTGATTTTATCCAGGTGGTCACAGAAGTTCAAATTGTTGTCTATCGTAAGGCCCAACACGGTGAGTGATGTTGAGATTGCCAATTTTTTGTCCATCATTTCAAACTGAGGCATTTCGTAACGTAGTCTTCGTGTTACAACTACTGCTTGAGTTTTGTGGGCGGCAAATGTCATTTTTCTTTTCATTCCCCACTCTGCTATGGCAGCAAGTGCCTTATTGACTTTAATATTCAGCTCCTCCATTGTTGTGGCTTCGGCGATCACGAGAATATCATCCGCAAATGCCTGGACATGAGCTTCAAGGTCTTCGGCCGTTTTCATCAGAGGGTCTAATTGAATGTTCCACATGAGCGGTCCGCATGTCGACCCTTGTATGCATCCCTTATTGGTTGATTTTGTGACATTTTGGTGAGCGTATTGGACTGTCACTGTTCTTTCACTCAGATAGCTGTAGACTAGATCTAATATATAAGGATCGCAGTCCATCTTTATAAGTTCGTGTTTAATTCCTGGCCACCACGCATTATCGAATGCCCCTTCGATATCAAGTGACAGTACCGCTACAATTTTCTTGTTTTTAACGTTTGTTCTGATGAGATTTATGGCATCGTACAGGGCATCTTCCGTGCTCACCTGAGGCATAAAGCCATACTGTCGTGGGTTCAATTGATTACGTGATCCAAGTGACCATAGCAATCGTGTCGAAAACATCTTCTCCAAGATTTTTCCGAGTACTGGTAGCAAGCCGATGGGTCTGTATGATTTGGGTGCACAGTAGTCCTCTTTACCCGGTTTCCTTAAGATTCTTATTGTTGCCTGCTTCCATATCTTTGGGAAATAGCCAATCTCCAGGCATTTGTTAAGTAGGCTTAGGAACAATCTAGGGGCAGTATCAATTGCTTTTTTACAGATATCGGCAGTGAAGCCGTCGTTACCAGGTGCCTTTGAGGGACTTATTTGTCTTATAATCGATGTCATTTCGTGTAGTTCAAAGGGGATAAAGTTACTATTGCCTTTATTTTGCTTAAGGGTACTGTGGTGTTCTTCAGTAGATTCACGTACACTTTTGTGAAATGGGGTGTCGGAATCTAGGTTGTCTAGTGGATAAAACGTTTCGGTGAGTAATTGAGCTGAATCATATGGATCAAGGATTTTATCGTTTGTGTCTCTAAGCATAACGTCATCGCTTCTTTTGTTAGTGTACTTAAGCACTCTGTAAATTTTGTCCCACATAGATTCACGTTCCTGCGTGGTGCAGAATTGTTGCCAACTACCCGTTTTCGTTTTCAGAATTGAAGCTTTATATTCTTCCATTGCCTCTTTATAGTCGTTGATTATTGACTCCTTCCTTCTAACATTTGCTTTGCCTATTTTTCTTCTGAGTCTTATCACTTTCTTTTTTAATTCATCAAGCTCTGGTGTCCACCATCTCAGTGGTTTATTTTGCTTCTGAGGCTTGATAGTCGGTATTGAATTATTGCATGCTTTTGTGATGCAGTTGGTGTAATCTTCAGCTGTTGAATTTATATCGTCTGTAGTCCTGATACTTTCGATTGCTTCGATGTTCAGATTTATTTTATGTAATTCTTCAGAGAAGCTTTTTTCAAACAGTTCCCAGTTGGCTTTCTTAGTGTGGAACTTTCTAGTTGAACAGCGTTTATTTTCCATGGAATAGCTATGGCTTGTTGATATAGTAAAGGATATTGTCCTGTGATCGGGGGTTGTGACTATATCTGGGTTTACCCTCCAATCATGGATTTTGTCCAGTAGTGCAGCAGAACAAACTGTTACATCAACGATACTTTTGTATACAATTCCGCGACGAATGGCCCAAAACGTAGGTGTTGACCCTTCATTCAAGACCTCAAATCCATGTTGTGAGATAAACTCCGCATACGTGACGCCCCGGGCGTCATCAACGTCTGAGCCCCACCAGCTACTTTTTGCGTTGGTATCCCCGCCGATGACAAGGAGTGGTGTTTCCATGTGTGACATGATGGTATGCAGGTCCCTTAGGTATGGTTCGAGTGCCTCTGTATCCTCCCAGTACACAGAAATAGCACCTATCTTAAGGCTACCTAATTCTATCATGACGCCAACTATGTTTTCAGTAATCCAAGTTGACTTTTCTACTATTACTAAATTATTATTTGTGACGACGATAGCAGACTTCACCGGTTTTGTTCGATTTGCAGATTTTTGTATCACACGGTAAGGCGTTGTGAGGGTGCCCTGACTTCCAATATATGGCTCCTGCATGAGGATAACTGAAAAAGCGTTACGGTTAGCCTCATGCAGGCATTCTTGTGTGGCTACTTGGCCCCTACCCAGGTTAATTTGCATTACTTTCATTTTAGACAGTGACTGAGTAACAGTGTCCAGGGGGCCCTCAGCAATAAGATACTGAGGCCCGCGCTATCCTATCCCATTTTTGCCACTGCGGGCAGGACGCACTATAAGCAGGATGGACGCCGTCCCCAGGGCGTGCAGAGGGTGTACAATTAATGCAGCTCGGGGCACCATTTCTTTGAGAACAGTCTCTTGTATCGTGGTCAAGTGCACAATATCCACAACTTGATTTGCCGGCGGTGCAGTCCCTGACCCTATGGCCAAAACCCATACAACGGTAGCACTGCAGCACGGGGGACTGGTCAAGCGCCACTATGGACTGGTATTCTACGTGGACCCTCTGTTCTAGTAGTCTCTTCCATACTTGTGGACTCACATCCAGTACAACATTGTTACACGCGCTAGTTCGGCCCTTTGTTCTGCGCAGAACTTTGACGTGAACCTGGGTTGTTGGCAAGTCTGCGAGTAATTTCCCATTCTGTTTTTTTATTGCATCCTCAATTCTTTTGTCACTCAGGTCAGAGATTACTCCATTGAGTTTCAAAAGCGGGTTTCTTGTATTTGGTTGGGAAATTGTAAGCCTAGACTCTGGTGTTTTGAGCGCATTTTTCAGCACATTTCTGTCAGTCTCCGTCTCACACCTAATGACGACTTTTTGATTTCTGGCTTTCCTTAGTCCACCGATACCAATGCCCAGATTCACGACGTCCACGCTGTCCCTAATTTCCCTGATGATATCTTCACCCGTGTGGCGTGGGTCCAGGGACTCCACCATTATCGGGTAATTAGGTTTGGGACTTGTTACGACATCCGCGTATGAGCGTACTGGAACTCTTGTCGTACCAAGAGGCTCCACCATTACTGGAGGGTGCCTCGGGGGAGCCATGGAAGATCCAGGGTACTTAGCGCACTCAATGCCTAGGTCACGGTTTGTGACACAAGTAAGACAATGAGTGTAAACCACGTCTATATTTTTTCTTACTTCCTCTCGAAGCCCGGACACTGACTCCTGGATGAGCTGAATGCCCTCCACTGCCGGGCAGGGTGTTAAGTCGGGGGATTCTGACCGTCCCTCACTCCGGGGGCGAACCGCACTGCTACCCAGAGATTGTATATCTCTGGCAATGGGTTGCAGTAGTTCCGTGAATCGGTCAAGTTTTGGCCGTACCTCCCCGAGCTCGTAACTTTGGAAGTCCCGAATAGCGGTTACCTCCTTAAGGAGAGCGTTGCCCTGCTGATGCAGTTCCGACAGCCGTATCTGGTTATTCTCCAAATTTTTGGAGTTCCGGGCTTCCAGTGATGCTATACGTCTCTCATAGACTGCCTTTGACTTATGCAGCTCAGCCATATGCCTCATCCGAGAGTCGGCAAGCCTCAAAATCATTTCATACAGGGCCTGCATTGAGTTAACAACACACTCCCTTATTTCTCTCTTGAGGTTGCCGGATTTCTCCAGTTCGAGTTTGGCATCCTGGAGGATGGTGTTGGCCTGTTTCGGCAGCTCGCCCAGCAGTCCTCCCCCGGCCATGGTAATGGAATGCACCGAGCAGTCCTCCCTACCACTACCGTGGGACTCTGAGTCCTCAGCAGGCTCCTCACCCCTGACAATATCATCCTGCAGCTTCGCGGCCTTGGCCTGGCGAATCTGTGCCTTTATTCTCAGAAGACTAGAGTCTGACCTCGGAGCTCTGTACCTGAATTTTGGCGGCACCTGCGCTGTGTTCTGCAGTGGAGTCGAAGTATCCGGGATCCTTTCAGAGCTAACAACAGGGATCGGGGGGGGATTATCGCCGCTGTCACCTGTAACGCGGGTGTCGACAACGTTGGCGATCTTCCCAGCCTCTGTGTTTAAGTCATCCGGTGTAAAGCCTTTCGGTTCCCGTGCCCCCTTTGCAGATTTGACTGAGCCACGGGACACCGAGGTCTCCCGTGATTTGGGCGGCTTGGGGCCCTTAGATGAGGTTGCTCTCGACCCCGCGGATGTCTTCGACGACTGCCTTGGCTTCTTGTCAGAGCCATCCGCATCGTTGCCTTTGGAAAGGGTTGACTTGCCCGAACCCATGCCAGATGACATCGTTCAGTTTGCAACTCAAAGCTGGCCCCGTACAAGTAATTAGGGAAAAACTACAATAACGATAAAAATTAAGATAATAATTCTAGATGTAAATACGTTGAAATACCTTCCCTGCAAACTCCCCGGTCAAAATGAGTTTGGCTCTACGCTGAGTCTCCAGTAAACAAACGATTTGGACTCTACGTAGAGTCAGTTCAAGGACAGGAAAAGTATATAAAACAACTTAAAACCACCAAAAACAAGATGTCAAATGTTGAGGCAGCAAAAAACCAAGTTAAAGAAAATCCTTCTCTACCTAGAGTAAGGGTAGAGTCACTAGATTTTTTTGTATATACAGATATTAATAAGCCCTTACCAACAAAAAAAGAATCATCCAAATCGGACCAGTGGTTATCGAGTTAACTTAAGTTAAGTATTTACAAAATGGCGGCCAAGATGGCGGCCACAAATTTAAAAAGGCTCTGGAAAACGTAATTTTTGTCGCACGGCGCTGCGGTTTTTTCGAGGGTACTCAGCTCGGCACCGGCTATCCTCCCAATGTATAAAATGATGTTCAAAAAATAGTTGCTCGATGTAGAGTTTTTAGTCACTCACAAAGTGAGGAGAGCAGCAACAATGCCAGTGCTGAAAACCCCGTCGCAATCCGCTCACAAATGCCAGAGTTATAAGGGTTTTAATAATTACAAAATGGCGGCCAAGATGGCGGCCACAAAACTAAAAAGGCTCTGGAGCTCGTAATTTTTGTCGTACGACGCTGCGGTTTTTTCGAGAGTACTCAGCTCGGCACCGGCTACCCTCCCACTGTATTAAAATGATGTTTAAAAATTTTAACTCTATGTAGAGTTTTTAGTAGCTCAGAAAGTGAGGAGAGCAGCTACAATGCTAGTGCCGAAAACCCCGTCTCAATCCGCTCACAAATGCCAGAGTAATGAGTGTTTTAATAATTACAAAATGGCGGCCAAGATGGCGGCCAAAAATCAAAAGTGCTCGTATCTCCCTTGTTTTTAACTTAAAGTACTCGAGTTTGGGCTCATTTGAAAGGGCTCGTCAGTCTCTACAATAATACAATATATTTGTAATTTTAAAAACAACCCCTTATTTTATAAAGGCAAAAAACACGAAAATTTTCGAAAAAATTAATGTAAAAATATGAAAACTAAAATATTACAATTCAGAAAAAATATATTATGTAGCAACTATTAAACTAAAACTTTTTGCATTTAAAAACTTTTTCAGGGTTTGTTTGTTATGTGACGGGGTCGCAGCCCTTAAACTTCAAAAAATTATATTACAAAAACTACAAAAGAGAAAATTTCAAAAATTTTTATAGGCAATTCTAACACTTATAAGGTATCCAAAAGTTTAATAAAAAAGACACGTCGCCGATCTTGATCAGGAGATAAAAAATTTTGAAATATTGAAAATTTTTGAAAAGTCAATAACTCACTGAGTTTTCCAAATTTTTGAAATCCAAAAACGGGGGCAGTCTTCTCGGTGTGTCCACAATTTTTCGGGTCAATCAGAAATAGCCGCACGGCACGGGATCAATGACCTCGTGGCCACGTGGTTTTAGGTTTTTTGAAGATAACTCCTCCCTCCTTGATGAGAAAAATCCGAAAGTGGGCTCCTCTGTTAGAGCTCCTTGAAGCACATAGAGCGACGAGAAAAAAGTGGTATGTCACAGCGACTGAGAGAGCGCCGCACGCCTCCAAAGTTTCAAGATTTTTGAAAATTTCACTTTTTTGGGAATAACACTTCCAATTTTATCTTCCGGCTAAAAATTTTTAGGCGCAATGATGCGCTGCACTTATACGCACACAACGATATATCACACTTGATAGTACAGTGAAAAAATACCACTTTTAGGAATTTTTGAAAGAATTTTTAAGCGCGGAGCGACCTTAGACATGTGCTCACTGCGCGGGGGGTGGCGCGCGACTGGGTTAGGTTAGGTTAGGTTAGGTTAGGTTAGGTTAGGTTAGGTTAGGTTGGGATGCAAGTCGGGTTCCTCCTCGTGTGCCAAACTGCTGCTTGTCCCTTTGGATACGTCTGGAGGGAACAGCAGCATCTTTTGGCCGGTGCATCCTGGGCGCTTGTCAATTATATCTCCTTGTGGGATATAATTGACTCGCGGCTAATACCCGACAAGCGGGAGGTATGCGTGTTCTGGGTTAAGTCACAGACACGCATACGGGCGCACGCCTCGCTCTACTTTTAGAGTGCTGGCGTAGCGTGGAAGTATACCGTAATCCTTCGGGGGCGGGGGCCTTGCCTTAAATGGCCGGGCTGCGAGGAGACAACCTCTATAAAAAATATTGCGGGCGAGGAGACAACCTCGTTAAAAAACATTGCGGGCCGTGAGAGGAGGGTTTTGCCCTCAGCTCACGGAAAAGGTGGGACTGCGGGGGAGGAGGAGTGTCGGTATTGCGATGCGCCGCTCTCCCTATCCTCCGCAGCCGAGCGGGGTTGAGGAGTTGGAGGCAGGACCGTGGAGGGAGAGGAGTGTTGGTATTACGATGCGCCTCTCTCCCTGCCCTCCGCGGTCCTGCCTGGGCCTGCCGAAAGGTGGGCGGTCGCCGGTGGGGGACTGGAAGTAAAGGCTCTGCCGGTTTCCCAGTCCTCTGCCACTCGGGCGAAGCGGGAGTGCCGTGGGGTTTTAGCCGGTAAGAGTCCGGCATAACCCGTCGGCCTCCTCCAGCGGACGGGTATCCATGAGGATTTCCCCACGTAAAAAAAAAAAAAAAAAAAAAAAAAGGTTAGGTTAGGTTAGGTTAGGTGGGATGCAAGTCGGGTTCCTCCTCGTGTGCCAAACTGCTGCTTGTCCCTTTGGATACGTCTGGAGGGAACAGCAGCATCTTTTGGCCGGTGCATCCTGGGCGCTTGTCAATTATATCTCCTTTTGGGATATAATTGACTCGCGGCGAATACCCGACAAGCGGGAGGTATGCGTGTTCTGGGTTAAGTCACAGACACGCATACGGGCGCACGCCTCGCTCTACTTTTAGAGTGCTGGCGTAGCGTGGAAGTATACCGTAATCCTTCGGGGGCGGGGGCCTTGCCTTAAATGGCCGGGCTGCGAGGAGACAACCTCTATAAAAAATATTGCGGGCGAGGAGACAACCTCGTTAAAAAACATTGCGGGCCGTGAGAGGAGGGTTTTGCCCTCAGCTCACGGAAAAGGTGGGACTGCGGGGGAGGAGGAGTGTCGGTATTGCGATGCGCCGCTCTCCCTATCCTCCGCAGCCGAGCGGGGTTGAGGAGTTGGAGGCAGGACCGTGGAGGGAGAGGAGTGTTGGTATTACGATGCGCCTCTCTCCCTGCCCTCCGCGGTCCTGCCTGGGCCTGCCGAAAGGTGGGCGGTCGCCGGTGGGGGACTGGAAGTAAAGGCTCTGCCGGTTTCCCAGTCCTCTGCCACTCGGGCGAAGCGGGAGTGCCGTGGGGTTTTAGCCGGTAAGAGTCCGGCATAACCCGTGGGCCTCCTCCAGCGGACGGGTATCCATGAGGATTTCCCCACGTAAAAAAAAAAAAAAAAAAAAAAAAAAAAAAAAAAAAAAAAAAAAAGGTTAGGTTAGGTTAGGTTAGGTTAGGTTAGGTTAGGTTAGGTTAGGTTAGGTTAGGTTAGGTTAGGTTAGGTTAGGTTAGGTTAGGTTAGGTTAGGTTAGGTTGGGGATCCCCCCACAGTGCTGGCTTCCTCGTAGCGTTCCCCGGGCAACGTCGCGCCTGACCACCGTAACGGAGTGGCAGGCCGGCGGCTAACGAGCACTGTGCTGTCGTAGCTTATCTTGTGGTACCTACGACTTTGAGTTGCGTTCTATAAATATGACAGAGCCTTTGCGGGACGCCTCCGGGCGTTTCATTAACAAAGGCCCTTCTCAGGGCCAACCTAAAGTCCCTTCCCAGGGCACACCAAAAGGCCCTTTTCAGGGCCAACCCGATGATGCTACTGCGTCGGAAGCTAGTCGCTCACCATCTGCGGCTAGCTCATTTAGAAGGCCGGACGAGGCGTTAGACTTTGAGTCTGATATCGAGTCCATGCGGGACGCGTCGGACGAGGGTTCGACGGTCGTAGAAGATGACCGTCAAGCGCGAAAGAGGGCCTACTTACGGCAAGGGTCCGGGGTCTCCTCGGACTCGGTTAAAAGTAAGCAGAGAAGGAAACTAAAGGCTAAAAAACCTAATGCAGCTGTCACCCACAATGTTGGCTTGGAGGACGCCCAACGCCAACTTAACCTGGCAAGACGGGTGCAGCTCCAACAGGATTTGGAGGAGCAGGTAGCCTCCAAAGAGCAGCAGGCGCGTGCCGACAGGGCCAGAGCCGGGTATGGTGCGTCCAGCGTCTTGTACGCGGACCACTCCCTGACAGAGCTGGAGCGGATGGCAAAAGAGGACCAGGAGGAGATTGTTGAAGTCGCCTCTAAGTCCTCCAACCTAAAGGGGACTTTCCAAAAGGCCTTGAAATGCCGGGCAGCGAGTATGCGTGGTATTGTCCAGGAGCTGGTGCAGCGCACTGCGACCGAAGAGACGCAGCAACTGCAGGCGAAGGTAGATCGCCTGCAGGCGGAGGTTAGCCAGCTGCACAAGAAGCTGGCTGAAACCACGGCCCGGCCTACTCAGGGCTCACAAGGACCGGTGGCTGAGGCCCCCCTCTCCAACCTTGAAGATATCATCCGCAAGGTTGTCATGGAGGAGAGGGCTTTCACCAGAGCCTGCTTCGCCGGCATCGAAGACCGGCTCTTGCCGGAGAGGCGTCTCCGACCGCCACTCGCGGCGGATAATACGCTGAGCAGACCGGGGCCGTCGGCGGCCCCAGTACCGATGGAGCAGCCCCAGAACCCGAAGCCCTCTAAGGGCAAAGGCAAGGGGAAGAAAACTGCGGTCCCACCGGCCCCGACCACGAACTCGGAAAGGGAGGCTGAGTCAGCTGTCACTCAAGTCTCCCAGAGGGAGGATCTTCTTCTGCCTTCCACTACCCCGTCCAATCAGACGTGGACGGAGGTGGTCGGGAGGCGGAAGGGAAAATCTAAAAAGACGCCTTCGGCCGCCACCCTCATCACTGCCCCTCCCGGTCAGTCCAAAGTGACTGACAAGGGAAGGGGGAAGAGAAAGGGGAAAAAGTCTGCCCCCAAGCCTGCCACGGCTACTGCCGCAGCCAAAAGGGCCCCCGCCAGTGGGAGGAAACTAGTTCCTCCCAAAACCGCGGCTGTCGTGGTGACACTCACCCCGGAGGCCGCGGAGCGGGGCGAGACATACGAGTCCGTGCTGAAGCGGGCTCGTACCAACGCCGATCCCTCACAATTAGGAATTGAGAGGGTCACGTGCCGCCGGACCCAAACTGGGGCTCGAATTTTTGAGTTCCCGGGGGCACAAGGCAGCACCAAAGCGGACCTCTTTGCAACAAAGTTGCAAGAGGTAATCGCGGACGCGGCCAAGGTCGCAAGACCTGTTAAGTCCGCGGCCTTGGAGGTGACCGATCTAGACGACTCGGTCACCAAAGAAGAGGTGGTGGAGGCGGTAGCAGCAGCGGGAGGCTGCAGTGTCGCAGCAGTACAGGGCCGGACCATTAGGCCCGGCCGCGGCGGCATGGGTGCCATTCGCCTTGAATGCCCAGTCGCCGCAGCCAAGGCCGTCGTGGCTAAGGGACGACTGCTGATAGGTTTCAGCTCGGCTGTGGTCCGGGCGCTTGAGGAGCAGCCTCTCCGCTGCTTCAAGTGTTTCGGGATCGGCCACACCCGGGCTCTTTGTCCGTCCGAAACGGACAGGGCGAGCATGTGCTACCGGTGCGGGAATGAGGGGCACAAGGCCGGCTCTTGCAGAGCCGCCACGCCGCACTGCGCGGTGTGTGCCGCCAGTGGTCGCCCAGCGGACCACGTGATGAGTGGGAGGAAGTGCAAACCTCCCACAAAGAAGGGCAAAGCGCAGGTGCCGACTCAGCCTGCTGCTGCCACCGCAGCTCCAACTCCAGCGGCGGCCGACGAGGGGGGTGTGATGTCCGAATAAATGGTAGTCGTACATCACATCCTCCAGATAAACACCAACCACTGCAAAGCGGCCCAGGACCTGCTGGTTCAGGTCATGGCCGAGTGGTTGGTGGACGTGGCGGTAGTCGCTGAGCCCTACTCAGTCCCTGGCCGCTGGCTGGGGGATAGGGATGGCTCGGTGGCACTAGTGGCGCGGTCTTCCACGGACTCCCCTCCCCTCTCGCTGTTAGAGAGGGGACCGGGATACGTGGCCGCCGCATGGGGAGACATAGTTTTGGTGGGGATCTACTTCTCCCCAAACAGCCCCCTTTCGGACTTCGAGAACTTTCTCGAAGTCCTTGCTGCAGTAGCCGGTAGGATGGCGCCGCGTCAAGTCTCCATACTGGGAGACTTTAATGCGAAGTCGGTGGTCTGGGGAAACCTGGCCACCGATGTTCAGGGACGCGCCGTCGAATTTTGGGCGGCGTCGAGCGGTCTGTCCCTTTTAAACAGAGGGACAGTTCACACGTGTGTGCGGCGGCAGGGAGGGTCAATAGTGGACCTCACTTTCGCCACCCCTGCTTTAGCCGCCCGCATCGTAGACTGGCGGGTGGAGCTGGTGGAGACTCTCTCGGACCACAGATACGTGCGGTTCGATATCTCCACCCAGAGCCCCCAGGAGATGGCCCCCTTGGGACTATCCCCTTTCCCACGCTGGGCACTTACCCGCCTGAACCGGGAGGCGGCCAGAGAGTCGGCATTTATCCAGGACTGGCTTTCGCCTCCTGTCGATGGCCTGCACGTGGACGCCGCGGCGGTCCAACTGAGGGAGTCCCTGACCGAGGTATGCAACTCCAGCATGCCTCGTTCTCGCCGTCCGCCTCCTCGACGTGCGGTCTACTGGTGGTCGGAGGAGCTGGCAGGGCTCAGAGCCACCTGTGTGGCAGCCAGGAGGGCTTACACGAGGAGCCGACGGCGGCACACACGAGACCCGGCAAACGAGGACCGCCTCTACGAATCATACGTAGAGGCAAAGAGGGTTCTTAAGTCGGCAATTGGTGCCGCCCAGGACTCGGCGAGAGCCGAAATGCTGGAGGGTCTCGACAACGACCCATATGGCAGACCATACAAGGCGGCGCGGAACAAGCTGCGCCCCTTTGGCCCACCGGTGGCTGAGACCCTTGAGCCGGCATTGCTGGACGGGGTGATCCAGTCCCTGTTTCCGTGCAGGGACAACTTTACCCCACCAGTAATGGAGCCCCCTCGGCGGGCGAGTCTGCCAGAAGAGGAGGTCCCTCCGGTCACGGAGGCGGAATTGGAAGCGGCGGCTCTCCGCCTCCGCTCAAAAAAGACGGCTCCCGGCCCGGACGGCGTCCCCGCAAAGGTAGTGGCCATCGCCACCACGCAAATGGAGGAAAGGTTTCGGGAACTCTTCAGCGCGTGTTTCACGTCTGGGAGGTTCCCAAAACCATGGAAGGAGGGCCAATTGTGCCTTCTCCGAAAGGAGGGGCGCCCGTCGGGTTCCCCCTCGGCATACCGGCCCATCGTCCTGCTCGATGAGGTCGGTAAGATGCTTGAGTGGATCATTGCCACCCGCCTGAACATCCACCTGCGGGGGGTTGGACCGGACCTGTCGGACGCCCAGTTTGGTTTTCGGGCTGGTCGCTCGACGGTAGATGCCCTGACCCGGCTCAAGGGCCAGGTGAAGGAGGCCGTGGAAACGGGGGACGGATTGTTGGCTGTGTCATTCGATATAGCCAACGCCTTTAACTCCGTCCCCCACTCCACCATACTTGAGGCACTCCGTTTCCACAGAGTGCCTCAATACCTGCGGGACCTCCTGGCCAGCTACTTGGAGGACCGGGCGGTCCTCGTTGTAGATAAAACTGGCCGACTACGGCGGTTCGGCGTCGGGGCCGGTGTTCCACAGGGGTCGGTCCTAGGACCACTCCTCTGGAACATCGGATTCGATTGGCTCCTGCGGGGAACCCTCCTCCGTGGCACGAGTGTCATCTGCTATGCGGATGACACTCTCCTCACTGCCCGGGGAGCGACCTTCAGAGAGGCGGCCAACTTGGCCTCGGCGGGTGGAGCCTTGGTCGCAGGGAGGATCCGCCGCCTAGGGTTGAGGGTGGCACTACACAAGACCGAGGCCGTGTTTTTCCATGGGCCTCGGCAGCGCACCCCGCCTGACGCCCATATCTTCGTGGAGGGCGTCAGGATTGGTGTGAAGGCCCAGATGAAATATCTGGGCCTTACTCTTGACAGCAGGTGGCGCTTCGGCCCGCACTTCAGCGGACTGTCGGTGCGCCTGTTGAAGGCCGCGGACGCCCTCTCATGGCTCCTCCCAAACCTCGGGGGGCCCAGTGCGCGATGCCGGCGACTGTATGCCGGCATCCTGAGGAGCATGGCCCTTTACGGTGCCCCCATCTGGGCGGATTCCCTTCTCAGGAGGGAGAATGCCGCTGCCATCCGATGGCCCCAAAGGGCCATAGCACAGCGGGTGGCCAGGGCTTATCGTTCGGTGAGCTTTTCGGCGGCGTGCGCTCTGGCTGGTACACCTCCCTGGGAGCTCGAGGCGTGGGTGCTCGCCAGAGTGTACGAATGGACAGCGGGGCGCAGGGTGCTCGGGGAGCGCCCAGCTATGGAAGAACGGGAGGCCGTTCGGCGGGAGGCGAGGGCCGCAATCGTCCAGCACTGGGCGGAGGACCTCGCTAACGCGACATTCGGCCGCCGAACGCTGGACGCGCTTGGGCCAGTCTTGCAGGACTGGCTCGAGCGAAGGCATGGTTTCCTCTCCTTCCGTCTGGTGCAGGTGTTGTCCGGGCACGGCTGCTTCGGATCGTACCTGTACCGCATTGGAAGGGAGGGAACCCAATCGTGCCACGAATGCGGTGCGGCGGTGGACACGGCGCAGCACACACTTGAAGTGTGCCCGTCGTGGTCCGAGCCACGTCGCGACTTGGTTGCGGCGGTCGGGCGGGACCTCTCGCTTCCAAGCATAGTTAAAGCCATGTTGGAGGGCGAAGGGACATGGGCGGCGGTCGCCTCCTTCTGCGAACACGTTATATCACAGAAGGAGGCGGCGGAGCGCACACGGGAGGACGATCCTCTCGCGGCGCCGCTCCGCAGACGAAGAAGGGGCAGGAGAAGACGGTTGCATGACCGTCTTCACCCTCCCGGTGGTGATTAGCGGGCGACAGACGTGGGGGCGCTTCGCCCGCATTGCACTAATCACCACCATCACCGACGGGAATGGCCGAGCACTCATGGTCATTCCCTGGCCCCTCCCTGTGCGGAGGGGCGTGAAGGGCCTGCCGTAAAGGCGGGCAGTCGCCGGTGGAGGACTGGACGTAAAGGCTCTGCCAGTTTCCCAGTCCTCTGCCACTCGGGCGAAGCGGGAGTGCCGTGGGGTTTTAGCCGGTAAGAGTCCGGCATAACCCGTCGGCCTCCCCCAGCGGACGGGTATCCATGAGGATTTCCCCACGGAAAAAAAAAAAAAAAAAAAAAAAAAGGTTAGGTTAGGTTGTACTTGCTTCGGCAGTACATATACTAAAATTGGAACGATACAGAGAAGATTAGCATGGCCCCTGCGCAAGGATGACACGCAAAATCGTGAAGCGTTCCACATTTTTGTATTGCTGGACGAGGCTGGAAAACTCTTCGAGCGTATCTTGGCCTCTCGCATCGTCCGACACTTGCGCAGTGTTGGTCCCGATTTGGCTGATTGCCAGTTTGGATTTAGGGAGGGCCGGTCGACAATCGATGCGATTAAACGACTTAAGACCCTCTCGGAGGAGACAGTGGCAAGGGGAGACGTGTTGATGGCGGTGTCGTTGGACATAGCCAACGCCTTCAATACGCTCCCCTTCAGCTGCATTGAGGAGGCACTTCGATATCATCGAATGCCTCTCTATATTCGAAGGATAATCGGGGTCTACCTGCACGACAGGGAAATAATGTACCTGGGGCGAGATGGCAACATCCATCGGAGGACAATGAAGTGTGGTGTCCCGCAGGGTTCAGTCTTAGGGCCGCTTCTGTGGAACATTGGATACGACTGGGCTCTGCGGGGTTCTTTACCGCGTGGTCTGGACGTCATCTGCTATGCAGATGACACACTCATTACGGCGCGGGGTAGGAGCTACGAGCGAGCGGTGGCACTAGTCACTGTAGGAGTGGAGCGCATGGTCAATAGAATTCAGGTGCTGGGACTGCGGGTGGCCTTAAATAAAACCGAAGCAGTGTGTTTTCACGGGGCTCGAAACGGACCTCCCGCAGATGCCACCCTATCGATCGGAGGAGTCCAAGTTGAGGTTAAGCCCAGTATGAAATACTTGGGATTGGTACTCGACAGCAAGTGGAACTTCCGGGAGCATTTCCAGCGCCTAGCTCCCAAACTTATCGGGACCGCATCTGCTCTCGGAAGACTTCTGCCGAATGTGGGAGGGCCAAGCATTGTCTGTCGACGCCTATACATGGGTGTAGTAAGATCAATGGCACTGTATGGGGCACCTGTATGGGTGAATGCTCTGAATGCGCAAAATAAGGCTCAGCTATTCAGGCCTCAAAGAGTCATGGCAATCAGAGCCATAAGAGGCTATCGTACGGTGTCACATGAGGCAGCGTGCGTGTTGGCGGGTGCGCCTCCCTGGGACCTGGACGCAAAAGTCCTAGCGGAGGTCTACGAGCAATACACAGAGGAGCGCCGACAAGGCACTGCTCCTCCTACTGAGGAGATTGAACAATGGAGGAAGGATGCTCGCCGGTCATTGCTGAGGAAATGGAAGGAGCGTCTCGCGGAGCCAAGAGCCGGCCTGCGAGCCGTGGAGGCTGTTCGTCCAATTCTAAAGAAGTGGATGAATAGACGCCACGGTTCGCTTACCTTCCGACTGGTGCAGGTACTCTCGGGGCACGGATGTTTCGGGAGATATCTGTGCCACATTGCCGGAAGAGAGCCGACTGCGACGTGTCAACATTGCAACAGTGGTGAGGACACGTCGCAGCATACTATGGAGGTGTGCCCAGCCTGGGCGCAAGAACGGGCATCTCTCACATCAGTGGTGGGGACTGACCTCTCGCTGCCGGTCTTGGTAAAAGCCATGATCGGCAGCAGGAGGTCATGGGAAGCAGCAGTCACCTTCTGTGAACAGGTAATTTCGCAGAAGGAAATGGACGAGCGAGCGAGGGAGGAAGATGACACATCGGCCCCATGCAGGCGCAGAAGGACGGGACGGAGAAGGCGAACATTTGCTCGCCTTCTGCCGCTTCGATAAGAGCCACCGGGAGCCTACGGGTCGGGGAGCCCGTGGCCCCAATGAACGATGGCCTACGGCAGGAATGGGCTGTTTGGTGTTCCGACACCCCATTCCATAAAAGGAGAACAGGGACGTGGGAACCCTGTTAGATTGAGGAGGGTCTGCGAAAGCGGACGGGCAACGGCGGGGTCGCGGAAGATTGCGAAAGTGTTCCCGTGGCCCCGCCTTAGTTGCGAGGAGGAACACCGTGGAGGTTTTAGTGGGTATTCCCGCCATCTAAGCGGGCGAGTCCCACATATCCCAGTCGCTCTTCCCCGAGCGACTGGTCGAACTCGTAAATGAGTTTCCTCCACGAAAAAAAAAAAAAAAAAAAAAAAAAAAAAAAAAAAAAAAAAAAAAAAAAAAAAAAAAAAAAAAAAAAAAAAAAAAAAAAAAGGTTAGGTTAGGTTAGGTTAGGTTAGGTTAGGTTAGGTTAGGTTAGGTTAGGTTAGGTTAGGTTAGGTTAGGTTAGGTTAGGTTAGGTTAGGTTAGGTTAGGTTAGGTTAGGTTAGGTTAGGTTAGGTTAGGTTAGGTTAGGTTAGGTTAGGTTGGGATGCAAGTCGGGTTCCTCCTCGTGTGCCAAACTGCTGCTTGTCCCTTTGGATACGTCTGGAGGGAACAGCAGCATCTTTTGGCCGGTGCATCCTGGGCGCTTGTCAATTATATCTCCTTGTGGGATATAATTGACTCGCGGCGAATACCCGACAAGCGGGAGGTATGCGTGTTCTGGGTTAAGTCACAGACACGCATACGGGCGCACGCCTCGCTCTACTTTTAGAGTGCTGGCGTAGCGTGGAAGTATACCGTAATCCTTCGGGGGCGGGGGCCTTGCCTTAAATGGCCGGGCTGCGAGGAGACAACCTCTATAAAAAATATTGCGGGCGAGGAGACAACCTCGTTAAAAAACATTGCGGGCCGTGAGAGGAGGGTTTTGCCCTCAGCTCACGGAAAAGGTGGGACTGCGGGGGAGGAGGAGTGTCGGTATTGCGATGCGCCGCTCTCCCTATCCTCCGCAGCCGAGCGGGGTTGAGGGTTAAGGAGTTGGAGGCAGGACCGTGGAGGGAGAGGAGTGTTGGTATTACGATGCGCCTCTCTCCCTGCCCTCCGCGGTTCTGCCTGGGCCTGCCGAAAGGTGGGCGGTCGCCGGTGGGGGACTGGAAGTAAAGGCTCTGCCGGTTTCCCAGTCCTCTGCCACTCGGGCGAAGCGGGAGTGCCGTGGGGTTTTAGCCGGTAAGAGTCCGGCATAACCCGTCGGCCTCCTCCAGCGGACGGGTATCCATGAGGATTTCCCCACGTAAAAAAAAAAAAAAAAAAGGTTAGGTTAGGTTAGGCTAGGCTAGGTTAGGTTAGGTTAGGTTAGGTTAGGTTAGGTTAGGTTAGGTTAGGTTAGGTTAGGTTAGGTTAGGTTAGGTTTTTTTTTTTTTTTTTTTTTTTTTTTTTTTGTCTACACCTCCAACATGATTGGAGTCTTTTTCTAGCTGGGTTTCTCTTTCATACTAGTTCACGCATCTATGCTTCTCGTACTTTCATTCTTCATGCTTTGTCTTTCTTTCATTCATCATCTTTTGCTGCTTTTTATGGGTGGGATTCCCATCTATTTATTTTCCTAATCTACCATTTTACTGCTACTTTTTTATTACTTACTTCTTACTTTTTCTTTCTTTTAAAATTTTTATCCTTTTCAATTTTTTTATGGGTATTTGTAAATAACTCAACAATCTTTCTTTATTTTACAATGAGGATGGTTTTCACAACAATTTTTACTTACTTATTACAATTACATCTATTTATTATTTCTATTTCTTATTTTAGCGCTTTTATTTCTTAACTTTACTATATTTTTATGACTATTTTAGCATACATCAATATGTTAATTAGTCATTTTTCTTTAACTAACAATTTTTCTTATTTACCTTAATTACTATCTTTTTTATATATTCTATAAATAAGTCACTATACTTTTTACTTTTTATTAACAACTGTAGGTTCTCTAACTCAATCTTATAGCCCGTTTTCATTTCCAATTCTTGCCTATCTCTACCATATATGGGACATTCCAGCAGTAAGTGTGGGACTGTTTCGTTTACACTTGGATCGCAGATACACGATGGGTCCTCCCTGCACTTGAAACGTGTCAGGTACTCCGAGAACCCACCGTGCCCAGTTAATGCTTGGGTCAGCTCTTTGGTAACCTTTAGCCTTCTCACCGTCCCATGGGCCTCGATAGCATCCGGGAAGAACAATTTCGTGGTGGATGCAGTTTGTCCATCACAGTACCTCCGGTTCCACTCCTCAAGCGTCTCCATTCGGATCATTCGCTTGACAAATGAGACCGGGCACTTGTCGTAGTCCGGCGCACGTTTGAGCTTCAAGGCGGCCTCTTTTGCGAGGAAGTCGGCTCTCTCGTTGCCCTCCAACCCTGCGTGAGATTTTATCCAGAACAAGGAGACGCTCTTGTTCTGGAGCTTACTGTGGCGGATGGCGTCTCTCGTTTCTACAGCAAGGGGGTGAAGGGCTTCGGTATTCACGACTGTTTGGAGAGCCGCCATTGAGTCGCTGTATATTGCGTATGTGTTTTCCCTTCGCCGGACCACTTCCCTCATTGCTTGGCACATGGCGAGGAGCTCGGCCTGATAGACGGTGCAATAGGATGGCAAAGCAAGCTTGAGGGCTCTGATCTCGTGCTCACCATTCCAAATGGATAGAGCGGCTCCGACTTTGCCCTCAATCTTGCTGCCATCTGTAAAAATGCGAACGTCGTAATCGCTTTGCATCCTGTAATCTTCTTCGTCCACCAGGTACCCGAGCTCCACACCCCTACGTTCCGCCGGATGGGGAGCCTCTAGTGCTGGTGCCATTCGCTCGATCTCTCCGCCCCCAAGTGCTGGATGGGGTACCCCCTTTTTGGCCTCGTATAGCGAGGCCACCTCGCGGACTCGGAGGTCAAGTGGAAGTATCCCAGCCAGCACCAGTGACGCATTCAGCGAGACCGTGCGATAGGCTCGACACAATTTCTGCGCGAAGCTCCGTTGGACCGTGTTTAGGCTCTTTTGCACTCCAAGTTTCCGCACTGCTGGCGCCCACGCGCTTGCCGCATACAAGACCACAGGCTCCACCACCGCCGTGTAGATGGAGCGTATGACTTCAGGATGGAGGCCCCAGCTTATCCTGGCAGCTCTAGAGAGCTGCTGGTACACTCGCACTGCTTTTGTGCAGACTTTATTGACGTGCTGGTTAAACGTCATCCCGCTGTCAATGGTGAGCCCCAACAATTTTATCTCCTTTTGGATAGCGATGTCTATACCACCCATGCTCAGACGTGGGGTGCCGTGTTTCAGCTTGCGTGTTATTAGCATGGCATTTGTTTTATGCGGTGCAAAGTTTAGTTTATTTACGACACCCCACGTCCGAACATACTCAAGAGCAGCATTGGCTCGTTCCTGCATTTCAGTGGCCGTATCACCATCGAACAGCAGGACAACGTCGTCAGCAAACGCCTGGCACCGATGGTTTCTTTCCTGTAAGCCTTTGAGCAAGGGATCCAGGAGGAGGTTCCACAATAAAGGACCGGCAATCGATCCTTGAATACATCCTTTTTCGGTTTTGGCCCTGTGCTCCGCACCTGCATATCTCAACTTTACCACCCTTTCGCTCAAATAACTCTCCATGACCCTCCTCAAGTTCACCGGACATTTTTCCTCCGCCAGTCGTACTTTTATTGCCGGCCACCATGCATTGTCGAAGGCTCCCTCTATATCCAAGGAGACAAGAAGGACAATTTTCTTCTTATTTAATTTGTCCTGTATATACTGTGTCAGATTATAGAGGGAGTCCTCGGTGCTCTTTTGGGGCATAAAGCCGTACTGGCTGGCATTCATGTTGGGTAGTAAGTGATACTTGAGTCGGGCCACTAACATCTTCTCATAGATCTTCCCTAACACTGGCAGTAGACCGATTGGCCTGTGAGATTTCGGGGTGTTGTAGTTGTCCCTTCCAGGTTTACGGAGCACAATCACCGTCGCTTCCTTCCATAGTCGAGGGAAATAGCAGAGCGCCAGGCATTTGTTTAGCAGGCTTAAAAACAATTCTGGGTCATTTGCAATTAGATGGCCACATATGTCCGCCGTTAGCCCATCTGAACCCGGAGCTTTTTTGGGATTAAAGGATTTTACGGCTCTATTGAGCTCGTCAAGTGTGAAAGGAGGGTCACAAGGTTCAACTTGGTTCCCAGCCTTTATTTCGTCCGCTCTGTTCCGTATCCTTTTGTGTTCTTCGTTGTCATCCTCCGTCCGATCCTCCGGGTAAAGAGTATCAACTAGGTATTTTGCCGAGCTTTCTGCGTTCAAGGTTCTGCCCCCTCTAATCATTGGTGGATCCTCTTCCCTTTTTTCCGCTCTCTTCAGCACTCGGTAAATCCCCTCCCACACTCCCTCCGAGTCTTGCTTTTCACAAAAACTCTTCCAACTCTTGACCTGTGCTTTGACCGCTTCCGACTCATACTGTTCCTTCTGTTTCAGGTACTCCTCAACAACCTTTGCTTTCCGGACTGGGGCTGCACATCGGATTCTCCTCTTTTTAGTGGTGACTTCTTTTTTCATGCGAGCAAGGTCATCGGACCACCACGGCAAGGTTAGCTTCTCCACTTTTTTCTTTTTGGGCAGTGATTGCATGCACGCTTCCACTGTAGCTGTTGTTAGTATTCCTACTGTTTCATCTATTTCTTCTTTGTGGGTGATGTTTTCTATTCTATTTAATGTCATGTTGTAATTTTGTTTTATTTGACCCAACTTATCGTGAAATTGGCTCCAATCAGCTTTTTTGGTGTTGAAAGTTCTAGTGGTTCTATTTGTTATTGGCGCCGTGGATTTTTTGAGTTCTATACTAAACTCTATGCCGTTGTGGTCCGATCCTGTCAAGTCCTCCAGTACTCTCCACTTGTCCGTTAGTACCAGCATATCCGATGAGCAGACCGTTATGTCTACACAGCTGGTGTAGTGCTGTTGCCCTCTTATTACGTCAAAGGTTGGAGTTGTACCCTTGTTCAGTATTTGCAGTCCAAGCTGGTCAAGAGTCCCCAACATTTCATCTCCCCTAGCATCCGTCTCCTTACTACCCCACCAGATGTTCCAGGCATTTGTATCTCCCCCCATTATTATCCTGTCAGGTCCCATCTTGCTTTCCACCTTTTTGAGAACTTCCAAATATGGTTGCAGTGGTTGGTTTGGCTCGAAGTAGAACGAGACTAGCGTGATCTTCCAGGCACTGGTCTGGATCCCCACCACGACGATGTTTTCCGTGGTGATTTCTGGGTACTGTATTACTGCTAGAGTTGGATCAAAAACAGCAATTGCCGCTTTAACAGTCCCGTCTCCATGACCAGTGCTCTGGAATATTCTCGCTCCTCGAAACCCGTTCATCTTTTTTGTTCCACCTACGTAGGGCTCCTGAATTAGCGCTACGGCTGCCTTACGCTTTGTAGCTTCAATCATCAGCTCATTTGTGGCTAATTTTTTCCTCTGGAGGTTTGCCTGCAACACCTTGTATCCCTTAAGTTCCACCTGGGCGCCTTTAGCAGTAGGCTACGGATGCTCGGGCCAATCTATCCCACTTCTTCCGAACCTGACATTCTTGGCTAAATGCGTTGTGGTCGCTTCTTTCACTCTTTGCTTTTACGCAGTTTCGACATTCCGGTGAGTCACCTGCCAGCCACCCGGGACATTCGGCTCTAAAGTGTGGACCTCCGCAATGACTGCATAGGTCGGTCGGTTCTTTACAGAATCGGCGGCCGTGTCCATACCCCAGGCAGCGCGTACACTGTACCAGTGGTGACTGGTCCTCCACATAGATTGACTGCAAATCAATGCGTACCTTGCCTAGTGCCAGGATCCGGTTCCATATTATGGGGGAAGTGGTGAGGACTATATTGTTGGTAAGGGGATTTCTAGCTTTTCTTTTATATTTTACAGCCATTCTGTCTTCCTCGCCGTCGAGTCCTTGAGTGATAGTTTTATTTTGGTTTCTTAGGGCTTTCAGTAGGTCCTCATCCGAGTGACTACAGAGGACCCCTTTTAGAACTATCATTGGATCCTTATTTTTCATTTCCTCGACGACGAGGTGCTCTCCTGAATTTTCCAATCGCTCTCTTACTAAATTCCTTTCTTCTTTTGTCTTACACCCCATTATTATTTTCCTATCTTTAGCTTTTCTTATCTTCTCAATCTCTATCCAGCCTTCTTTTGCATTTACTGCTTTCCTTATTTTGTCCATGACCTCCTCACTTGTTTCTTGGTCGTCTGCAGAGGTAACCACGATTGAGTGCAACGCTGTCCTTTGTGGGGTTTGTCTCTTTAGCGGATCTGCTGCTACTACGCTCGCATACGAGGCTTTTTCTATGGCTTCCCTCTGTTTCTCAATGGTGTTTTTTAGTTCTTCATTTGCTTTTGAGACTTTTTTAATAGTATTTTTCTGTGCCTCAAAGGCTTCTTTTAAGTCTACTATCATTTTACCATTCTCTTTGATCAGACTGGTCTGCTCGTCTATTTTTCCCATTAACAAGGTGTTTTGATCTGTGTTTATCAAAAAAGTAGAGTCAGTGGTAACTTCCGGCTCTACACTCCTGTTTGCTACCTTTTCCTCCCTGCTCATTTTCTTGTTGTTTTCCGCTTCGGCGTCCTTCACTAATTGGTAAAGACGTTCAAGTGCCTCAGTAACCGCGTTTTTTATTTCGGTTTTTGTGTTTCTGGAGGCGTTGATATGAAGTTTAGCCTTCACCAAGCAGGCTTTTGCCTCAGCGGTTCGGTCTGTGAAAGAGTGTTTTGTTGGCGGTGTGTTGCCAGCGGCAGATCTTTTACTGTCCTGAGACAGCGTGCGTCTTTTGGTAATGTTTGCAGTACCAGCCTGCTTTGTCCTTGCTGTAGTAGGTGTGATGGAGACAGTTTTTGCTGCTTCTTCCCAACCATCAATGCTTTTCCTGACGTTGCCGTTTCCGCTGGGAACCGCCGCCCCGGCCTTGGAGGGTGGTGGAACACCTTCATTTGGTTTTGGTGGTGTTCTGATACTAAACATCTTAGTTAAGGGGTATGCGTTCAAGTCAATAATAAAGTGCAAATTGGTAATATAAAATTTTTTACGGGAAAGTACTTTAGATAAAAGAGAAAGAAAGAGTCAGAGAAACCCAGCAGTCAACAATGAACATAAAATTTTATACTAATAACTAATAAGTGTCAATTTACAATAAAACTTAAGATTAATATATGTAGAGTAGAAAACTCTGTCAATATCAGTCAATCTTCTCAGAATTTCCTCAAAATTTATACAATAGTTAGGTCTAGAATAATTTAGTTAATAATTAAATAATATTACATAAAATAAAAATTTTTCTCTACATAGAGTAGAGGTAGAGTCAAAAATATATACAATTTATGTAGTGCTAACAAAGTCCTTATAAGAGAAAAAAGAATGGTCTGAATCGGACCAGTAGTTTCTGAGAAAACTTAACTTTAATATTTACAATATGGCGGACAAAATGGCCGCCGTAAATTAAAATTGCTCTGGAGAGCTGAGTTTTTCACGTAGAACGTTGCGGTTTTCCGCAGTGTGTCCAGCCCGGCACTGACCACTCCACCGTAATGAAAAATGATATTAGAAATTTTGACTCTAGGTAGAGTCCTAGAGTCGCTTGCCGTGTGAGTAGAGTGGTGAAGATGCCAAAGCCGAAAACCCCGCACAAATCCGCTTCAAACTAGTCGAGTTATACAGGTTTGAAGATTTTCAAGATGGCGGACAAAATGGCCGCCAGAAATTGAAAGTGTCCGTATCTCCTTTGTATATACACTAAAAGGGCCGAGTTTGGGCTCGTTTTTTGGGGTTTTTGATTCTCTATAATGTTAAATTGTTTTTGTAATTTTAAAAACAACCCCTAAATAATAATATACAAAAAAGACAAGAAAATTCACAAAAAATAACATAAAATGTACAATTTTAATAACTAAAATCTACAAAAAATTTTGCATATATAGGTTAATACTCCTAAACTTTCTGCATTAAAATTTTTTGGCAGGGGTTGATTTTCACCCTACCACGTGTCAACCCTTAAATTTAAAAAATTTATATTTTAAAAAGTAAAAAGCAGAAAATTATAAAATTTTTATTGTGTAAACTATGACTTAGTATCTATTTAAATATACAATAAAAAATGTTTGGTACCGATCTTGATCACGAGATATTAAATTTTGAAATTTTGAAATTTTTAGAAAGGTCCACAACTTACTGAATGTTCCAAATTTTTAAAATCCAAAAACGGGAAGGGTCTTCTTATTGTAAACACGATTTTTTGAGTCCATCAGAAACAGCCGCACGGATCGGGATCAGTGACCTCGTGGCCACGTGGTTTCGGGTTTTTTGAATATAGCTCCTCCCTCCTTGCAGTGAAAAATCCAAAAGTAGGCTCCCCTGTTAGGGCTCCTTAGTGCGCACAAAACGACGAGAAAAAAGTGACATGTCACAGCGACTGAGAGAGCGCCGCACGCCTCCAAAGTTTAAAAATTTTTAAAATATTCACTTTTTTGGGAATAACATTTCCAATTTTTTCTTCCGGCTGAAAATTTTTGCACAGAATGATGCTCCACACTTTTACGCACAAAATGGTGTATAACACTTGATGGTACAGTAAAAATTTACCACTTTTAGGATTTTTTGAATGAAATTTTTTGCGCGGAGCAGCCTTAGACGTGTGCTCACTGCGCGGGGGGTGGCGCGCGACTGGGTTAGGTTAGGTTAGGTTAGGTTAGGTTAGGTTAGGTTAGGTTAGGTTAGGTTAGGTTAGGTTAGGTTAGGTTAGGTTAGGTTAGGTTAGGTTAGGTTAGGTTAGGTTAGGTTGGGGATCCCCCCACAGTGCTGGCTTCCTCGTAGCGTTCCCCGGGCAACGTCGCGCCTGACCACCGTAACGGAGTGGCAGGCCGGCGGCTAACGAGCACTGTGCTGTCGTAGCTTTTCTTGCGGTACCTACGACTTTGAGTTTGCGTTCGATAAATATGTCAGAGCCTTTGCGGGACGCCTCCGGGCGTTTCTTTAAAAAAGGCCCTTCTCAGGGCCAACCTAAAGTCCCTTCCCAGGGCACACCAAAAGGCCCTTTTCAGGGCCAACCCGACGACGCTACTGCGTCGGAAGCTAGCCGCTCACCATCTGCGGCTAGCTCACTTAGAAGGCCGGACGAGGTGTTAGACTTGGAGTCTGATATCGAGTCCATGCGGGACGCGTCGGACGAGGGTTCGACGGTCGTAGAAGATGACCGTCAAGCGCGGAAGAGGGCTTACTTGCGGCAAGGGTCCGGGGTCTCCTCGGACTCGGTTAAAAGTAAGCAGAGAAGGAAACTGAAGGCTAAAAAACCTAATGCAGCTGTCACCCACAATGTTGGCTTGGAGGACGCCCAACGCCAACTTAACCTGGCAAGACGGGTGCAGCTCCAACAGGATTTGGAGGAGCAGGTAGCCTCCAAAGAGCAGCAGGCGCGTGCCGACAGGGCCAGGGCCGGGTATGGTGCGTCCAGCGTCTTGTACGCGGACCACTCCCTGGCAGAGCTGGAGCGGATGGCAAAAGAGGACCAGGAGGAGATTGTGGTAGTCGCCTCTAAGTCCTCCAACCTAAAGGGGACCTTCCAAAAGGCCCTGAAATGCCGGGCCGCAAGTATGTGTGGTATCGTTCGGGAGCTGGTGCAGCGCACGGCGACCGACGAGACGCAGCAACTGCAGGCGAAGGTAGATCGCCTGCAGGCGGAGGTCAGCCAGCTGCACAAGAAGCTGGCTGAAACCACGGCCCGGCCTGCTCAGGCCTCACAAGGACCGGTGTCTGAGGCCCCCCTCTCGAACCTTGAGGACATCATCCGCAAGGTTGTCATGGAGGAGAGGGCGTTCACCAGAGCCTGCTTCGCTGGCATTGAAGACCGGCTCTTGCCGGAGAGGCGTCTCCGACCGCCGCTCGTGGCGGACAAGACGCTGAGCAGGCCGGGGCCGTCGGTGGCTCCAGCACCGATGGAGCAGCCCCAGAACCCGAATCCCTCTAAGGGCAAAGGCAAGGGGAAGAAAACTGCGGTCCCACCGGCTCCAACCACGAGCTCAGAAAAGGAGGCTGAGCCAGCTGCCACTGAAGCAGCCCCTCAAGTCCCCCAGAGGGAGGATCCTCTTCTGCCTTCCACTACCCCGTCCAATCAGTCGTGGACGGAGGTGGTCGGGAGGCGGAAGAGAAAACTCAAAAAGACGCCTTCGGTCGCCACCCCCATCACTGCCCCTCCCGGTCAGTCCAAAGTGACTGACAAGGGAAAGGGGAAGGGAAGAGGAAAAAAGTCGGCCCCCAAGCCCGCCACCGCTGCTGCAACAGCCAAAAGGGCCCCCGCCGGTGGGAGGAAACTAGTTCCTCCCAAAACCGCGGCTGTCGTGGTGACACTCACCCCGGAGGCCGCGGAGCGGGGCGAGACATACGAGTCCGTGCTGAAGCGGGCTCGTACCAACGCCGATCCCTCTCAATTGGGAATTGAGAGGGTTACATGCCGCCGGACCCAAACTGGGGCTCGAATTTTTGAGTTCCCGGGGGCACAGGGCAGCACCAAAGCGGACCTCTTCGCAACAAAGTTGCAAGAGGTAATCGCGGACGCGGCCAAGGTCGCAAGACCTGTTAAGTCCGCGGCCTTGGAGGTGACCGACCTGGACGACTCGGTCACCAAAGAAGAGGTGGTGGAGGCGGTAGCAGCAGCGGGAGGCTGCAGTGTCGCAGCAGTACAGGGGCGGACCATTAGGCCCGGCCGCGGCGGCATGGGTGCCATTCGCCTTGAATGCCCAGTAGCCGCAGCCAAGGCCGCCCTGGCTAAGGGACGACTGCTGATAGGTTTCAGCTCGGCTGTGGTCCGGGCGCTTGAGGAGCAGCCTCTTCGCTGCTTCAAGTGCTTCGGGATCGGCCACACCCGGGCTCTTTGTCCGTCCGAAACGGACAGGGCGAGCATGTGCTACCGGTGCGGGAATGAGGGGCACAAGGCCGCCACTTGCAGAGCCGCCACGCCGCACTGCGCGGTGTGTGCCGCCAGTGGTCGCCCAGCGGACCACGTGATGAGTGGGAGGAAGTGCAAACCTCCCACAAAGAAGGGCAAAGCGCAGGCGCCGACTCGGCCTGCTGCTGCCACCGCAGCTCCAACTCCAGCGGCGGCCGACGAGGGGGGTGTGATGTCCGAATAAATGGTAGTCGTACATCGCATCCTCCAGATAAACACCAACCACTGCAAAGCGGCCCAGGACCTGCTGGTTCAGGTCATGGCCGAGTGGTTGGTGGACGTGGCGGCAGTCGCCGAGCCCTACTCAGTCCCTGGCCGCTGGCTGGGGGACAGGGACGGCTCGGTGGCACTAGTGGCGCGGTCTTCCACGGACTCCCCTCCCCTCTCGCTGTTAGAGAGGGGACCGGGATATGTGGCCGCCGCATGGGGAGACATAGTCTTGGTGGGGGTCTACTTCTCCCCAAACAGTCCCCTTTCGGACTTCGAGAACTTTCTCGAAGTCCTTGCTGCAGTAGCCGGTAGGATGGCGCCGCGTCAGGTCTCCATACTGGGAGACTTTAATGCGAAGTCGGTGGTCTGGGGCAACCTGGCCACCGATGTTCAGGGACGCGCCGTCGAATTTTGGGCGGCGTCGAGCGGTCTGTCCCTTTTAAACAGAGGGACAGTTCACACGTGTGTGCGGCGGCAGGGAGGGTCAATAGTGGACCTCACTTTCGCCACCCCTGCTTTAGCCGCCCGCATTGTAGACTGGCGGGTGGAGCTGGTGGAGACTCTATCGGACCACAGATACGTGCGGTTCGATATCTCCACCCAGAGCCCCCAGGAGATGGCCCCCTTGAGACTATCCCCTTTCCCACGCTGGGCACTTACCCGCCTGAACCGGGAGGCGGCCAGAGAGTCGGCATTTATCCAGGACTGGCTCTCGCCTCCAGTCGATGGCCTGCACGTGGACGCCGCGGCGGTCCAACTGAGGGAGTCCCTGACCGAGGTATGCAACTCCAGCATGCCTCGTTCTCGCCGTCCGCCTCCTCGACGTGCGGTCTACTGGTGGTCGGAGGAGTTGGCAGGGCTCAGAGCCACCTGTGTGGCAGCCAGGAGGGCTTACACGAGGAGCCGACGGCGGCACACACGAGACCCGGCCAACGAGGACCGCCTCTACGAATCATACGTAGAGGCAAAGAGGGTTCTTAAGTCGGCAATTGGTGCCGCCCAGGACTCGGCGAGAGCCGAAATGCTGGAGGGTCTCGACAACGACCCATATGGCAGACCATACAAGGCGGCGCGGAACAAGCTGCGCCCCTTTGGCCCTTGAGCCGGCATTGCTGGACGGGGTTGTCCAGTCCCTGTTTCCGAGCAGGGACAACTTTACCCCACCAGTAATGGAGCCCCCACGGCGGGCGAGTCTGCCAGAAGAGGAGGTCCCTCCGGTCACGGAGGCGGAATTGGAAGCGGCGGCTCTCCGCCTTCGCTCAAAAAAGACGGCTCCCGGCCCGGACGGCGTCCCCGCAAAGGTGGTGGCCATCGCCACCACGCAAATGGAGGAAAGGTTTCGGGAACTCTTCAGCGCGTGTTTCACGTCTGGGAGGTTCCCGAAACCATGGAAGGAGGGCCAATTGTGCCTTCTCCGAAAGGAGGGGCGCCCGTCGGGTTCCCCCTCGGCATACCGGCCCATCGTCCTGCTCGATGAGGTCGGTAAGATGCTTGAGTGGATCACTGCCACCCGCCTGAACATCCACCTGCGGGAGGTTGGACAAGACCTGTCGGACGCCCAGTTTGGTTTTCGGGCTGGTCGCTCGACGATAGATGCCCTGACCCGGCTCAAGGGCCAGGTGAAGGAGGCCGTGGAAACGGGGGACGGATTGTTGGCTGTGTCATTCGATATAGCCAACGCCTTTAACTCCGTCCCCCACTCCACCATACTTGAGGCACTCCGTTTCCACGGAGTGCCTCAATACCTGCGGGACCTCCTGGCCAGCTACTTGGAGGACCGGGCGGTCCTCGTTGTGGAAAAAACTGGCCGACTACGGCGGTTCGGCGTCGGGGCCGGTGTTCCACAGGGGTCGGTCCTAGGACCACTCCTCTGGAACATCGGATTCGATTGGCTCCTGCGGGGAACCCTCCTCCGTGGCACGAGTGTCATCTGCTATGCGGATGACACTCTCCTCACTGCCCGGGGAGCGACCTTCAGGGAGGCGGCCAACTTGGCCTCGGCGGGTGGAGCCTTGGTCGCAGGGAGGATCCGCCGCCTAGGGTTGAGGGTGGCGCTACACAAGACCGAGGCCGTGTTTTTCCATGGGCCTCGGCAGCGCACCCCGCCTGACGCCCATATCTTCGTGGAGGGCGTCAGGATCGGTGTAAAGGCCCAGATGAAATATCTGGGCCTTACTCTTGACAGCAGGTGGCGCTTCGGTCCGCACTTTAGCGGACTGTCCTCGCGCCTGTTGAAGGCCGCGGACGCCCTCTCGTGGCTCCTCCCGAACCTCGGGGGGCCCAGCGCGAGATGCCGGCGACTGTACGCCGGCATCCTTAGGAGTATGGCCCTTTACGGTGCCCCCATCTGGGCGGACACCCTCCTCAGGAGGGAGAACGCCGCTGCCATCCGATGGCCCCAAAGGGCCATTGCACAGCGGGTGGCTAGGGCCTACCGTTCAGTAAGTTTTTCGGCGGCGTGCGCTCTGGCTGGCACACCTCCCTGGGAGCTCGAGGCATGGGTGCTTGCCAGAGTGTACGAGTGGACAGCAAGGCAGAGGGCGCTCGGGGAGCGCCCAGCTTTGGAAGAGCGGGAGGCCGTTCGGCAGGAGGCGAGGGCTGCAATCGTCCGGCACTGGGCGGAGGACCTTGCCGTCGCGACATTCGGCCGCCGAACGCTGGACGCGCTTGGGCCAGTCTTGCAGGACTGGCTCGAGCGCAGGCATGGCTTCCTCTCGTTCCGTCTGGTGCAGGTGTTGTCCGGGCATGGCTGCTTTGGATCGTACCTGTACCGCATTGGAAGGGAGGGAGCCCAGTCATGCCACGAATGCGGCGTGGCGGTGGACACGGTGCAGCACACACTTGAAGTGTGCCCGTCGTGGTCCGAGCCGCGTCGCGACCTAGTTGCGGCGGTCGGGCGGGACCTCTCGCTCCCTAGCGTGGTCAAAGCCATGTTGGAGGGCGAGGGGACATGGGCGGCAGTTGCCTCCTTCTGTGAATACGTTATATCACAGAAGGAGGCAGCGGAGCGCGCACGGGAGGACGACCCTCTCGCAGCGCCGCTCCGCAGGCGGAGAAGGGGCAGGAGAAGACGGTTGCACGACCGTCTTCACCCTGCCGGTGGTGATTAGCGGGCGACAGGCGTGGGGGCGCTTTCGCCCGCATTGCACTAATCACCACCCTCGCCGACGGGAATGGCCGAGCACTCACGGTCATTTCCGGGCCCCTCCCTGTGCGGAGGGGCGTGAAGGGCCTGCCGTAAAGGTGGGCAGTCGCCGGTGGAGGACTGGACGTAAAGGCTCTGCCGGTTTCCCAGTCCTCTGCCACTCGGGCGAAGCGGGAGTGCCGTGGGGTTTTAGCCGGTAAGAGTCCGGCATAACCCGTCGGCCTCCCCCAGCGGACGGGTATCCATGAGGATCTCCCCACGTAAAAAAAAAAAAAAAAAAAAAAAAAAAAAAAGGTTAGGTTAGGTTAGGTTAGGTTAGGTTAGGTTAGGTTAGGTTAGGTTAGGTTTTTTTTTTTTTTTTTTTTTTTTTAAATAAGCAGCTGGAGGGTAATCCTCATGGACACCTGGGAATGGAGGGCCCAGGTAGTGTCAGACTCTTACTGACTAAACCTTTCCGAGCTGCTTTTACAATTATGACTCCACGGACAAATCGTCCGTGCCTTTTTTAGATTAAACATTGTTGCTACTTTTACACATTTTTATTTTCGCATGACTTATGAACTACAGAGTACAATGCTATATTTATATATATATATATATTATTATTTATTTATTTTTTGTATTTTTTTTTATTATTTTTTTTTTTATTTTTTTTTCTTGTTTTTTTTATCTTTTTTTTATATGTTCCCTTTTTTTTTTTTTTTTTTCTTATTAATATAGGTATATTTTACATGCAAATCACAAAACAGAACAAGGATACAAAGAAACAATTATGATTAAAATATTAATATAGATATGGTATACACATGCAAT
Source organism: Coleophora flavipennella (assembly GCA_947284805.1). NCBI lineage: Eukaryota > Metazoa > Arthropoda > Insecta > Lepidoptera > Coleophoridae > Coleophora > Coleophora flavipennella. Next base: position 25,434 of record OX369264.1, on the reverse strand, counting down.
TTGGAAAGAATTAAAGACAAACAATCAATTTTAAATGAGAAATGAAACTGCTAGGGTGCCTAGTGTTAAAATTATTCCGTACTATATTTAACCTATTGCAAAGGACCCGTCGAACTACCAGGCTGCGGTTGCAAGTGCCTTTCCGCCTCCTCCCCGCCCGACAGTGCCCTCACGATGGTGTTGTCTCTGCTGCGAATCGCCATTTTTAAGTTGTAATCCCTTATTTTCTTCGCGCCTGCTACCAGTGCCCGTTGGATGAATCTGCTTATCGCGTCATCACTGTCATCCGTGTGGTACACACAGCTGACTGTGTGTCGCGATATAGCCACGACTGCGTGAGGAACGCTGTCATGCAACTGCAGTTTTGGAGTTGTACGCACAATCACCACTGACCCGTAAGTCAGTCCCTGTGCTTCATGCACTGTCAGGACGCGCGACCCCGTACCGGACCCGTATCCCTGGTTGGTGAGGGATGCTTTTTCAGCTTGGGTATGTACCAAGTAAAGGGTTTCGGGTTGGGTTTTCGGGATCTGTGCTCCGGTGTACTTCTTCAGGGACAAGGACTGTTGCACGGGTTTCGATGAGTATATGCCACTGTAGATTTCACTGAGGGCATACGCTACATCCATTGGGTTCCTGTGCGTACAAAGGAGCTCCTGGCTGATGTTTGCCACGAGCAATGGACGGTTGTAACGCAGGGCGAAGAGATTGTCCCTATCGATGTAAGGGAGTTGATTGATGTCCCCGATTAGCAGGATTCGCTGTGCTCCGCAGATTTGTGTAGCCATCACTATGGCTCCAAAATGGTTCATGAGAGCCTCGTCAACCATGAGGCGGTTACACCTCTGTTTTTCAGATTCTCTCAGACCATTTACTAATACTGAGGCCATAGTGCGCACTTTCCTCTTGGCGTCGGCTCCAACACGATCCGCAAGCTTGTCCCTAAGGTCTTTGGCCGCTTCTGTCGTGGTGGTGACGATGATGTCTTTATTAAGATCGAAGTGGCTAACAACCCATGTTGTTTTTCCACATCCGGGTACCCCATTGACCCATGTGATGGAGGGTAACTCCCATGCATCGAAGGACCCACTGCCACTACTGGACTTCGAAACAGCGTCTGCCATTTCGAGAATCCTATCATCCAGCATAACCTCGGTGCATTTGGCAGTTACCACTATTGGGTCATTAGGGGGGGTTTTGAATTTTATGTGACCTGTCCGCTCTGTCTCCTCCTCGTCCAATGCCACGAAACCATCGGCGGAATTGTATGCTGCCATATAACGACTTGTCATTGTTCCTCTGAGGACTTGGGAGGTGTCGTTATTGTATATGGCAGCATCTGCTTCCTCGAGTCTAACCTTAAGCAGTCCTTCGGCTCCCAGTTGGAATGACTGCATGATGTTTTTGCATGTCAGGAGACTGATCTCTCTGTTAGCCTTCGTGACTGCCTTGAACTCGAGGAATGCGTTGACATATATGAATGCGCTGATATATATTAAGTAAATGGTGCAATGTCTATTTGTTTCTTAAAATTACTTTGCTAGCTACTTTAATGCAGAACTGTATAAATTTATCTCTAGTTTCTTTACTTGCTATTATGTTACTTATGCTATTTACATTTAATTCTGTATTTATTTCGTTTTCCAGGTTATATCTCAGGACACCGTGCTGAGGGCATTCTATTATTATGTGCAACACCGACTCCACTTGTTGTGGATCACATATACACATTGGATTCTCTTTGCATTTAAATCTATTTAAATACTCCGAGAATCCGCCGTGACCTGTCATTATTTGCGTTAAGACTGGGTTGATCTCTAGTTGCCTTATGAGTCGGTATGCCGACGTTGCGTTAGGGAAGAAGACTTTTGTGGTAGCTGCCGTTTCACCAGAACTATATCTCTGATCCCATTCGCGAAGAGTTTCTGTTCGTATCTGTCGCTTCACGAATGAGATGGGTATTCTGTCGTAGTCCGGTTTCGTCTTTTTATTTAAAGCAGCGCTTTTGGCAAGTTCGTCCGCGCGTTCGTTTCCTGCCATCCCCACGTGAGCTTTAATCCAAAAGAATTCAACTACTTTATTTCTCTGTTGTAATGCTGTTACGTTTTGCCTTATTTTTACAGTGATGGGATGGCAAGCAGTTTGATTTACAATCGACTCTAGGGCTGACCTTGAGTCGCTGTATATGCCGTACGATGAGCCAGTGCCGCGGAGAGCCTCCTGTGTTGCTTCATATAGGGCCAGAAGTTCAGCCTGGTAGACCGTACAGGACGGATCCAGCAAGAGTTTTCGAGATTTTGTTTCTGCGCCTTCTCTCCAGATGGATAGGGCTGCTCCGACTTTACTCTGAATCTTGCTGCCGTCCGTGTAGATCTCTACTTCCAGGTGCCTGTTTTCTGCCAGATCGTCTGCGTTCGCCAGGCATTTGAATTCCAGTTTCACTTCTTCCGCTGGGTGCTGCATTTCAGTATAGGCAACTTGTTCCTCTGTAATTTGGTCTGTCTCTGTTTCCTGGAGCTTGCCCTTCTTATTTTCAAATAAGTGGGCTGCTTCTTGTATACGCAGGTCTAGAGGAAGCAATCCAGCAAGCAACAAGGCTGAGTTGAGCGACACCGTTCTATATGATTTGCAGATCTTCTGCGCAAAGCCTCTCTGCACGATATTGAGCTGCTTTCTAATCCCTAACTTTTTTGTTGCTGGTGCCCAAGCACTTGCTGCATACATGATTGTGGGTTCGACCACTGCCATATATATAGTCCTGACTATCTCCGGGTTTAATCCCCAATGGATTTTTGCTGCTTTTGATAGCTGTTTGTACAATCCTATAGCCTTTCGGCAGACGTTGACTGTGTGGCTGTTAAAAGTTAGTTTGCGGTCAATCATTAGGCCCAGGATTTTAATTTCGTCTGACAGGCCGATGCTAGTCCCCCCCATAGACAGAAGTGGTGAGTCATACTTCAATTTATTGGTAAGAAGCATCGCTTTAGTTTTTTGCGGAGCAAAATTAAGCTTGTTTTGAGCTCCCCACTCCTGAACATGCGCGAGAGCAGCATCGGCCCGTCCTGTGATGTCAGCCGTGGATTTCCCGGAGAAAATCAGGACAACATCATCCGCAAATGCTTGACAGTAGTCGCCTCTGTTTTCAAGTTGCTTGAGCAGTGGATCCAGCAACAGATTCCAAAATGTTGGTCCCCCCACAGATCCCTGTATACATCCCTTGGTGGTTTCTTTGCAGTACTCAGCTCCAGCGTATCGGACTCGGACTTTCCTGTCTTTGAGATAGCTGTCAATGAGCCTTCTAAGGTTTACTGGGCAGCCAGTTTCTGCCAGTCTGCATCTGATGGCTGGCCACCAGGCATTATCAAAGGCTCCCTCTATGTCCAATGATATCAGTATAATTACATTTTTCTTTTTTAGTTCTGTTTTAATGTGTTGCATCATGTCATAGAGGGAGTCTTCCGTGCTTCTTTGCGGCATAAAGCCGTATTGTCGATGACTCATTGTGGGGAGGATATGCCATTTTAGTCGCCTTACAACCATTTTTTCAAATATCTTGCTCATAACGGCGAGTAGGCCAATCGGTCTGTACGATTTGGGCTGTGCATAGTCGTCCTTACCAGGTTTTCGTAGGACCACTACTACTGCTTCCTTCCATCTGTTTGGAAAATAAGCGAGATTGAGGCACTTGTTGGCGATTGCCAGGAAGGTCTCGGGACTTGCATCGATAGATGCTTTGCATATGTCTGCCGTTAGCCCATCAGGTCCGGGTGCCTTCTTTGGGTTGAAGCTCGACACTGCCCACTCAAGCTCTTGAATTGTAAATGGCGGATCACATGATTCATCATGCTTCGGCTCATTTACTTGCGCAGCCATCTCTCTGGTCTTTTTGTGGTATGCGGTGTCTTCTGTTGCTTCGTCCGTAGGGTAGAATGTTTCGGCAAGAAGTCTTGCCGAGGAAATCCCTTCCAGAGGTTCTCCGTTCCTGACGAGCGGTATGTCTTCTTTCCTAGCAGTCGTGCGTCCTATCACTCTATATATGCTGTCCCACATACTCTCCCGGTCCTGTTTCCCACAAAACTCTTTCCAGCTGGTTGTTTGTGCCTTACTCGCCTCCTGTTGATATTTTTCCTTGGCCTGCAGATACTGCTGCACCACCCACTCTTTTCTTATTTGTGCGGCGCAGGAAATCCGGCGCTTCTTGACGTTGGCATCGTGTTTGAGCCTGGCGAGCTCCTTATTCCACCAAGGCAGTTGAATCTTTGACCTGCTTTTTGATTTTGGAAAACATTCTTCACAGGTTGCTCTAACTTTATGTGTGTATTGACTTAATAGCTCTTCTAGTTCATCTGCGTCTTTACATTTCTCTATTTCTTTTTTATTAATGTTTTCTTCTTCGAATTTTTGTTTTAGCTTTTCACGAAATCCCTCCCAGTTGGCGTTCTTGGTCTTGTATACTCTTGTCGTTCTTTGTATTTCTATTTCTTTTGGTTTTTCCAGAAGCAAGTCAAAAATAATCGCATTGTGGTCAGAGCTCGTCAAGCCCGAATCGACTACCCACTCGTCTATATTTCCATACAGATTGGTGGTGCAGACAGTTATATCCACGTGGCTTTGGAAAGTTTTTCCCCCTCTGATCGTGTCGAAAGTTGGCGCCAGACCTTGATTAAGAATGTGTAGCTCGAGTTCCTCCAGGGCTCCCGCCAGTACTTCACCTCTATGGTCGACCTTTGTGCTCCCCCACCATGTATTCCATGCGTTACTGTCACCGCCGATTATGACCTTCTGCGTTCCAATATTCCCCATTATCTTTCTCAATCTTTCAATGTCTGGTTCTATAGGTGCGTTACCTTCAAGGTACATCGACACCAGTCCAATGTATGATTCACCTGTTCTTATTTTGGCTACGACAATGTTTTCGGTTGTTAATGTTGGGCACTGGATGATGTCTATGCTTTCGTCGAAGACTGCGATGGCTGCCTTGTTGACAGCTTCCGTTTTTCGTTCACATTGCAGCGTCCTGACTCCCTTGAAGGATTTCATTTGGCCAATGTTACCTATGTACGGTTCCTGAACAAGAGCAATGGAGACTTTTCTTTTGGACGCTTCGATCACAAGCTCGGCGGTGGCAAGATTGCTTTTTTGGAGGTTGACTTGTGCTATTTTATATTTTGCAGAGCTGTTTTTTGATTTGCCCGTGGCCACTTTAGCAGTAAGCTATTGCCGCTCGCGCTAGTGTTTCCCACTTTCTCCTTATTGGACAATCCCCGCTGAAAGCGTTGTGATTTCTTTGGTCCAGGTTGGCGTGCCGACAGTTACAACACTCCGGGGTCGCTCCTGCCATCCATTCAGCACACTCAGATTTGAGGTGTTCGCCTCCACAGTGACTGCACGCATCCTGGGTTTCCTTGCACAGACGCTTAACGTGTCCATAGCTCAAGCAGCGGGAGCACTGAACTAGTGGAGATTGATCTGACACTTTAATTTTTTGTAGGTCAATGTGAACCGCTTTGGCGTTGATCATTCTCCCCCACAACTGTGGTGAAACTGTGATTACCACATGGGCTTGGAGCGGGTTTCTGGTCTTCCTTCTGTATTTTATTTCCACTCTATCCCCATCAGCCAGGTCCTGAAAGAGATGTTTGTTTTGATTTCTCAAAGCCTTAACAATCATTTCGTCTGTGTTATAGTTGAGGACATCTTTTAACTGTATTAAAGGATCTTTGTTTTTGATGTCTTCAACATTTAACTCTTGTTTAGCTTTTAGTTTTTCCTTCACTTTTCTCTTTTCTTCTTCGGATCTAAATCCAACTATAATCTTCCTATCTTTGGCTTTCCTTACTTTGTCTACTTGAACTCCTTCTTCTGTAGCATTAACTGTTTTTCTGATTTTGTCTAAAACTTGATCTCCTGTGTCCTTGTCATCTTTTGAGGTCACTATTACAGAGTGTAAGGCTGTGGCATGCTCTAGGGATTGCTTTCCAAGCCCCCCGGCTGTTACACTTGCATAGGTGACCTTCGTTTCCAACAATTCTTCGTGTCTCTTAATTATTTCATTTAACTTTTCAGTTTTTTCATTGCACTCCTTTAATAAGATACTGTGTTCTTCCATTTTTCTTATGAGTTCCTCTTCCTTTGCTACTGTTCTATTCAATTTCTGCGTTTCTTGTTCTTCCTTCTCTTCCTCTTCCTTCTCTTTTACGGTTTCTTTATTTCCTCCTGTTTCTTTCTGTTCCTTTCCTTCTTCTGAATCTTTCACTAGTTGGTAGAGTCTGTCTACAGCAGCTAAAACTTCATTTTTTATTTCTGTCTTTAAATTTCTTGCGTTATTTAGGTTTAATTTTGCTTTCATAACTTGAGATTTAGCTTCGGTGATTCTATTTATGTAGGTCTTTTGCCCTTTATGTGGTGTTTTGGGGCTATTGGTATTTGGTTTAGTTTTATTCACCGTAGCAGTAGCCTTTGCTGTTGGAAGTTTTGTTACTGTTCGAGACTCTATTTCTCCGATACTTTTTCGAACCTGGCTTAGTGGGGTGGTATGATTTGCTGTAGAGGCTGCTTTTTCTGTTTCCAGAATTGAGTCAGATTTTTTTTGCTGAGCATCATCAGGTTAGGTTAGGTTAGGTTAGGTTAGGTTAGGTTAGGTTAGGTTAGGTTAGGTTAGGTTAGGTTAGGTTAGGTTAGGTTAGGTTAGGTTAGGTTAGGTTAGGTTAGGTTAGGTTAGGTTAGGTTAGGTTAGGTTAGGTTAGGTTAGGTTAGGTTAGGTTAGGTTAGGTTAGGTTAGGTTGGGGGACCCCCCACAGTGCTTGCTTCCTCGTAGCGTTCCCCGGGCAACGTCGCGCCTGACCACCGTAACGGAGTGGCAGGCCGGCGGCTAAAGAGCACTGTGACTGTAGGTGACTTTGAAAGTTCTTACCTGTCTTCGATCGAACGTTCTGGTTCTCCCAGTTCCCTGGCCGTCGAGTCGCCTCCGGTTTCAGGTTGAAAGGGACCCAGAGTTCGTGCGATCTGCAATGTCTTACACGATGTCTGACACCGAGTCAGTTGCATCGTCTTGTGCGGCTTCGGAGACGTCTCACAAGAGATTGTTCTCTGAAAGGGAGTCGGGATCCGAAACGGAGACCGAACAAAAAGTAAGGAGGTCTAGAAGGTCTACTGCTGCTCGCGGTGGCTTTAAGACCCCAGTTGTGGTGCTCAACCGAGCAAAGATACCTAAAACGCAGCAAGTCACTGACACTGCTGCCGAGAAGGAAATTCTTCAGGCCCTCCAGAGCCAGAAGTACCACAAGGCGTCGGCCACCCTTGAGGAGGCCAACTTCAGTGACCTGGGGAATGTAGAATCCCTAGGTGCTGAAGATCTGAGGGCCAAAGCAGGCGAAAGACTGGCCAGAGTGGCCCTTATCGCCAAAAAGTCCGGTAACTTAAAAGGGACCTTCCAGAGGGATATAAACAAATCGATGGCTGACCTCCAAGACATCGTCGACAGTCTTTCGCGTCGCACGATAGACGAGGAGTCACGAAGGTACCAACGGGAGGTCCTGCAGCTGAGGCATCGCCTCGAACAAAATGAGGTGGAGCTCAAGGCGCTCCGGAGGGACTACTCCGAGAGGGGTAGGAAGACTCCTCCGCCTGCTCCAAAACAAGATGTGAAAGACCTCATGGAGGAGATGGAGCGTCGGATCGTGCTCACTTTGGGAGCTATGATCGACGCTAAAATCGACGGGGAGCGTGTACACCGTGCGCGTCCCCCACTCGCCGCCGACGTCAGGGGAACTCAAGGGAGGACCCCAAAACCCGCCAAACAGCAAGTGGCGAACTCGCTGACGAGGTCGCAGGCTCCTTTAAAGGAATTTATGCCATCGACCAGCACCACCAACATGGTGGAAACCGGAGCCGCATTGGTTTCCAATATTGGGGGGAATCTTTTGGAATCCCAAGTAGCTAGGTCATTGGCGAGGTCACGACCTCCCTTCCAGGAGCCTGTGCAATCGACCGGTACCGCCAACATGGCGAACGAATCCTGGACCACGGTGGTCGGAAAAGGAAAAGGGAAGGGCAAGGGGAAGGGGAAAAGTTCCCCACCTTCGGCCACTAAGGTCGCCCAGGCGCCCCAACGTGCCTCAGGAGGTCCCCTGCAGCCATCGGGTAGGACTAGTACCCCACAGCCATCTGGCAGGACTAGTGCCCCTAAAACTGCTATAAGGGCCAATGTGCCGAAGCCACCGGCCAATATGTCGGCACCAACTGCGGTCAAGGCCAAGAAAAAGAAAAAGAAGAAGAAGAATAGGAAGACTAAGCTCACCCCCCCTCGCTCTTCGGCTGTAGTCATTACACTCCTACCGGAAGCAGGGGAGAGGGGAGTGACATACAAGGAGGTCCTCACTCAGGCGAGGAACCGCATCGGACCTGATGCCCTATCAGAGTTAGGCATCAGTACCCTCAAAATGCGGACTGGTGTGACAGGGGCTAGAGTTCTTGAGCTTCCTGGCTCCCAGAGTGGAGCGAAGGCGGACCAACTCGCAGGAAAACTCCGCGAGGTCCTCTCTGAGGTTGCAAAAGTGGCGAGACCCACCAAGTGCGTGGCTATTCGCATCTCGGGTCTCGATGACTCCATCATCAGGGAGGAAGTTCAGGCCACAGTAGCTGCCAAAGGTGGGTGCTCACCGGAGCTTGTCAGTGTCGGGGAGATACGCCCTGGTTCAGACGGATTGGGTACTGTTCTGCTACAATGCCCTGTAGCAGCGGCCAAGACGATCAAGGAGAGTGGTCGTCTCCTTATCGGTTGGAGCTCGGCACAGGTACGTGTGCTCGAACAAAGACCCCTGCGGTGCTACAAGTGTTTGGGGCTGGGGCACACTCGCATGACGTGCCCCTCGACCAGTGACAGGAGCGGTTTATGCTACCGATGTGGTCGCGCAGGCCACAAAACAACAGGATGCACCGCGCAGCCTAAGTGTGCCATCTGCCAGGATGCGGGCAGGCCTCATGGCCATGTTATGGGGGGAAACAAGTGTAGCCCTCCCCCAGTAAAGGGCAGGACGGACCCTTGGACCCGGCCCGCCGCTCCCACTGCGGAAAGCCGGATGACTCAGGAGGAAGCTACAATGGAAACACAATGACTGCACACCATCAATGTAATTTCCTCCAGAGCAACATCAACCACTGCGCCGGTGCACAAGACCTTCTTGTGCACTCAATGGCGGAGTGGATGATAGACGTGGCGGTGGCAGCCGAGCCATATTTTGTTCCCGACCTGCCCCACTGGGCCGGGGACCTTAACAGCATGGTTGCCATTGTGACGAGGCCGGGTAACGATCCCGCCATCACAATAAAAGAGAGGGGCTCTGGATACGTGTCCGTATCCTGGGGAGAGTACATAATTATTGGTGTGTACTTCTCCCCAAACAAGCCATTGTCGGACTTCGAGGTGTTCCTTGACACCTTAAGTCCGATAATCAGGAGAGCAGCGCCACAAAAAGTGCTACTAATGGGCGATCTTAACGCTAAATCGCGCCTGTGGGGCAATCCCGCTACTGACCCGCGTGGACGGGCAGTGGAGGAGTGGGCCATAGACACGGGGCTGGCCCTCCTCAATAGGGGATCAGTGCACACGTGTGTACATCGTGATGGTGGGTCTGTGGTGGACTTAACATTTGCCTCCCCCTCCGTTGTGCACCGTGTCCAAGACTGGAGAGTCCTGGAAGACACGGAGAACCTATCGAATCACCGATATATTCGATTTGGGTTCTCCTGTCACCAGAACCGTGCGAGTCCCCGACGGGACTGCTTCCCGAGGTGGGCCATCAAAAGTCTCGACCCCGAGCTGGCGGAGGAAGCAGCTATAGTCCAGAGCTGGGTTTCCTCCGTCTCTGCTCACGATAGGGTTCATGAGTCTGCGGGCCGTTTTCGTGATTCACTCACGGTGGTCTGCGACGCGGCCATGCCCCGCGCGCGAGGACACCAGCCCCGCAGGGCAGTCTACTGGTGGTCGGCAGAAATCGCTGGCCTCCGGAGGGGCTGCATTGAGGCGCGACGAGCGTACACCCGCAGCCGCCGCCGCAGATTGCGGGACTTGCCTACCGAGGACCGGCTATATGCGGCCTATGGCGAAGCCAAACGGTCGCTGCAGCTGGCCATCGTTCAGTCCAAGGAAGCTGCTAGGGCTGAGCTTCTGGAGGGTCTCAACAGGGACCCCTGGGGACGGCCCTACAGGATAGCACGGAATAAGCTCCGGGCCCAGTCGGCTCCTCTAACGGAGACCCTCGAGCCCCAGCTTCTGGACCAGATAATCGGGGAACTATTTCCCGAAAGTCCCGAGCACACCCCTCCCCCCATGCCACCCCCATCTGGCACTAGTATTGAAGAGGAGGAACCTGAGGTCCCTCCCATCACCGACGGGGAGATGGTTGCAGTGGCGTTGCGCCTCAAGGCGAAGAGGACTGCGCCGGGCCCTGACGGGGTTCCGGGAAAGGTCCTGGCGGTTGCCCTAAAACAAATGGGGGAGGATCTTAGGGAGCTCTTCAGTCGCTGTCTTGTAGCTGGCCAGTTCCCGAAAATCTGGAAAGACGGCCGATTGGTCTTGCTGAGGAAGGAGGGGAGGCCTGCCGACTCTCCCTCCGCTTACCGGCCGATCGTGTTGCTGGACGAGACGGGGAAGTTGTTCGAAAGGATAATTTCTCGTCGGATCGTCCAGCACATGGTGGAGACGGGGCCGAATCTGTCCGAGGCCCAATTTGGCTTTCGAGCCCGTCGCTCCACGATCGATGCCATCTCCACGTTAAAAACCTGGACGATGGCAGCGGTTGATGGAGGCAAGGTGGCGATGGCCGTCTCGCTGGACATCGCAAACGCCTTCAACAGCCTACCACTCGAAACAATAAGGGAGGCACTCCGGTTCTATGGAGTGCCCCTGTATATGCGGCGGTTGTTGGAGGACTACCTCCGCGATCGTGAGGTAATGTTCGCGGGGAGGGATGGAGAAGTTCTCCGTCACCCAATGAGGTGTGGAGTCCCCCAGGGTTCCGTTCTTGGCCCCCTGCTCTGGAACGTAGGATATGACTGGGTACTCCGTGGTGCGCTCCCGTCGGGGACGCGCCTGATATGCTATGCGGATGACACCCTAGTCGTGTCCCTTGGGGACTCCTTCCAGGAGGCGGCCACAATGGCCGAGGAAAGCACCGTAATGGTGATCGACCGCATTCGGGCCCTCGGGCTCAAAGTGGCTCTCCATAAGACGGAAGCCCTCTTGTTTCATGGGCCTCGGAAGGGGCCTCCTCCAGGAGCCCACATTGTCGTGGAGGGAGTTCAGATCGCCGTGAAGCCCCAGATGAAATATTTGGGGCTTCACCTCGACGGGCGCTGGGGCTTTGCTGCGCACTTCAGCCAGCTAGCCCCAAAACTGATTGGCACGGCAGGGGCCCTGAGTCGCCTGCTGCCAAATGTGGGCGGACCAGAAGTAGGCTGCCGTCGGCTCTTCGCCGGCGTAGTGCGGAGTATGGCACTGTACGGGGCACCGATCTGGGTGGACGCTCTGACGTCAGAGAACAAAGCCCAGCTGCGTAGACCGCAGCGGGTTATGGCGATCAGAGCGATCCGTGGATACCGGACGATTTCCTGGGCAGCAGCGTGCCTTTTAGCTGGTACTCCTCCTTGGGAGCTAGAGGCGAGGATCCTCGCCGCCGTCTACCAGTTCGTAGCGACAAGGAGGGCCAGGGGCGATCCCATCGCTCCGGAAGAGGTTGCCCACGTCAGGCAAGTGGGAAGAAGAGCTTTGCTTCGGGAATGGGCCGATGGCCTCGCGACTCCTGTGTATGGAGTTCGCACCATAGAGGCGGTCAGGCCGGTCCTTCCAGAGTGGACTGAGAGGAGACACGGCGCCTTAACATTCCGCTTGGTGCAGGTGCTAACGGGGCACGGATGCTTCGGTGGGTACCTGCACCGAGTGGCTATCAGAGAGCCGACGCCCCAATGTCACGAGTGTGGCGCTGCTGAGGACACGGCGCAGCATACCCTTGAGGTATGCTCGGCGTGGGATCAGCGGCGTCGCTTGCTTGTGGCCATTGTGGGAAATGACTTGTCCCTGCCAAGCGTAGTTCAAGCTATGGTCAGTGGTGAGACGGCCTGGGGGGCTATGGTGTCCTTCTGTGAGGACGTAATCTCGCAGAAGGAGACCGCAGAGCGGGAAAGAGAAGACGCAGCTTCTGCTGACCGTCTTCGAAGAAGACGTCCGGGTGGTAGAAGGAGGAGGTATGCCCACCTCCTTCCTCCAACCTAAGTGACACCAGCGGGGTGGGGTCGGGGAACCCCACTTCGCATTGCACGGTGCACATGTGTGGAGCGACCAAGTTTACTGGTCGCCCCATTACGTGAGGGGGCACGGCATTTGCTGAGCCAGCCGCCGGGGTGTTGTGGATGGATGCTAACGCACTTCCCATGGCGCCCCCTATTAAGGCGGTTGAATGTAAACCGTGGGGGTTTTAGTGGGTATTCCCGCAGAAGGCGGGCGAGTCCCACATATCCCAGTCGCTCTTCCCCGAGTGGTTGGTTGAACTCGTAAATGAGTTTCCTCCACGAAAAAAAAAAAAAAAAAAAAAGGTTAGGTTAGGTTAGGTTAGGTTAGGTTAGGTTAGGTTAGGTTAGGTTAGGTTAGGTTAGGTTAGGTTAGGTTAGGTTAGGTTAGGTTAGGTTAGGTTAGGTTAGGTTAGGTTAGGTTAGGTTAGGTTAGGTTTTTTTTTTTTTTTTTTTTTTTTTTTTTTTTTTTTTTCTTACACCTCCAACATAATCGGAGTCATTTTTTAGCTGGGTACTCTTTCATACAAGTTCACGCATTTATTCCTCTCGCACTTTTATTCTTCATACTTGATCTTTCTTACATCCATCACCTTTCACTGCTATTATGGGTGGGACTCCCATCTACTTTGCCTATGCTACTTTTTATCCATTTTTATCAATTTTAACTTTGTTTTTTTATTTATTTGGGGATAAATTAAGACAACTAATTTACTTTATTATATACAACACTTTTTACCTACATAATCTATTTACAACTATTGTTAACATCTTTATATTTTTAAACAACTTATATTTTATGCTAATCTATAATATTTTACATAATACTATGACAGCATAATTCCTTCATCTGGTTTTGTTTCTTAATATTACTATTTCCGCTACTTTTTTACAATAATCGATAAATTTGTCTCTTTGCTTGCTATGCATAATTTCGTGTACATTTTGTGGCGTCAATTTGTGGTTTAATTCCATTTCTGTGTTAAGGCGATCCACAGCGTGCACGGGGCATACAAACAGAATATGCGAAACAGTCTCCTCCATTTCCGGATCGCAGATGCACGATGAGCTCTCCTTACACCCGAAACGGTTCAAGTATTCGGAGAACCCACCGTGCCCGGTCATTATCTGCGTACTGATATTATTAATTGTTAGTTTCCGCACTATCCTATACGCCGCCACAGCATTAGGGAAGAATATTTTCGTCACCGATGCCGTCCCGCCTATATCGTATCTGTGGCTCCATTCATCAAGCGTTGCCGTTCTTATGCTTCGCCTGATGAATGAAATCGGACACTTGTCATAATCATGTCTTTTCTTGGAACCTTCAGCGGCCTCCTTGGCCAGCGCGTCAGCTCTCTCATTTGCCTCCAATCCCGCATGAGCCTTTACCCAAAACAGAGTAACAACTTTGCCTTGGCGAGACGCTTGTTTCATATTGTCTCTGGCTTCAACGGCCAGGGGATGGAGGCAACTGGGGTTCTTGACGGTTAAAAGAGCTGCCATGGAGTCGCTGAAGATTCCAAAGGAACAGGCCCCGTGCTGCAGTATAAGCTTGGCTGCCCTATTTATCGCTAGGAGCTCCGCCTGGTAAACCGTACAGTATGTTGGTAGAGCAAGTTTGAGGGTTCTAATCTCGACCCCGCCGCACCATACGGATAGTGCGGCGCCAACCCTACCCCCAATCTTGCTCCCATCTGTGAATATCTGTATGTTAAGCCATCGATACTCGTTTACTTCGTTTTGGTTTACCAGGCACACGAGCTCCAAGTTTTCGCGTTCTGCGGGGTGTGGGGCTTCTATTGCTGGAGCCATCCGCTCGACCTCCCGGTCTCCCAATCCTGGCTGAGGAACGCCCCTCTTGGCTTGGTATAAGGTAGCTGCCTCATGAACTCTGAGGTCAAGAGGAAGCATTCCGGCCAGTACTAGTACCGAGTTGAGGGAGACCGTGCGGTACGCTCTACATAGTTTTTGAGCGACTCCGCGTTGTACTGTCGCTAGCCGCTTTATAGTTGTCAATTTTTTTGCAGCAGGGGCCCAGACGCTGGCGGCGTACAGTATTATAGGCTCCATTGTTGCCACGTAGATCACCCGGATCACCTCTGGTTGTAATCCCCAGCTCACTTTTGCAGCCTTCGCCAATTTTTTGTAGACGCCTATTGCTTTTCTACAGATGTTTGCGACATGGGTGTTAAATGTTAACTTGTCGTCGACGGTGAGACCCAGAAGTTTCATTTCCTTTGACATGCCAATGTCAACCCCCCCCATGCTCAGGCGTGGCGTGTCGTATTTTAGCTTTTTTGTTATAGTTATTGCTATCGTTTTGTGTGGAGAAAACTTAAGTTTATTCTCGACACCCCACGCCAGAACATGTGCAAGTGCGGCATTGGCACATCTCTCCACCTCACATGCTGCGCTACCGTCGAAGGCCAAGACAATGTCATCTGCAAAGGCTTGACAAAAGATCCCCATACTATCCAAGCTTTTTAGGAGGGGGTCTAGTAGGAGGTTCCATAATATTGGACCGCCGATAGAGCCCTGTACACAGCCCTTGTTAGTGCACTTTCTATACTCCTCCCCAGCGTACCTCAGTGCCACTTCCCTGCCATTCAAGTAACTGTCTATAACCTTCCTCAAGTTCCGAGGACACTTTTCCTCAGCCAGTCGGACTCTTATAGCCGGCCACCAGGCGCTATCGAAGGCCCCCTCTATATCCAATGATACCAATGTAACTATCTTCTTTTGGTCCAAATTATCGCGGATATGTTGTATTAAAGTATAGAGGGAGTCTTCGGTGCTCTTCTGTGGCATGAACCCGTACTGGCGAGTACTCATCCTCGGCAACAGGTAGTACTTGAGGCGAGCCACCAGCATTTTTTCGTAAATTTTTCCTAAAATTGGCAGTAGTCCTATTGGTCTATAAGATTTTGGGTTAGTATAGTCCTCTTTACCTGGTTTTTTCAGGACTATTACTGTGGCTCTCTTCCAAGGCTTGGGGAAGTGGTGATACGCGAGGCACTTATTGAGGAATGATAGAAAGAGCTCTGGGTCACTATTTATGCTATGGCAACATATATCGGCGGTAAATCCGTCAGCCCCTGGAGCCTTCTTTGGGTTGAACGACGCGCTGGCAAACTGTAATTCAGCCATTGTGAACGGTGGGTCACAAGAATCATCTTGTTCCCCAACGTTCACTCTATCCGCTTTCATTCTAGTCTGTCGATGTGAGATACTGTCGCTGGATGTGGAGTCTTCGGGATAAAACGTTTCTGCAAGTAATCTTGCAGAGCCTCTTGCGTCTAATATCTCCCCATTCCTTTCCAGCGGCAAGTCCTCTTCCCTGCGCGTCGTTCTACCAATAACTCTATAAATTCCTTCCCAGACCCCCTCCTTGTCCTGCTTACAGCAAAACTCTTTCCAGCTCTCGGTTTGAGCTTTGGCCGCTTCTAGTTCATATTCTTCTTTCTGTTTCAGGTACTCTGCGACGACCTTCGACCTGCGGTTTGGGGCGGCACAGCGTATCCTGCGTTTTCTGGTTGCAACTGATTTTTTCATGGTAGCGAGTTTTTCGGACCACCACGGCAACGCCAGTTCCTCCTTGACTTTTTTAGTTGGTATAGCTGCAGAACAAGCCTCCTCGATTGCCTTGGTCAAATTGTTTGTCGCTATGTCGATCTCCTCTGCAGTGCTTATTTTGTCTATTTCAGTTTTCATGAAATTGTAATGAAGCATGGAGTCGACAAGCTTCTCACTAAATTTGGACCAATCAGCTTTCCTGGTGTTAAACTTTCTGGTTGTTCTGCAGATTTTTATACCTTTAGATTTTTGGAGTCTTATGTTAAAGGCGATGCCGTTGTGGTCCGAACTCGTGAGTCCCTCGTCGACTGTCCAGTTGTCCACCAGTTCTAGCAGGTCAGTCGAACAGACTGTTAAGTCGACATGACTGCAGTACCGCTTCCCTCCCCGGATGGTGTCGAAGGTCGGAATTTCCCCTCTGTTCAGAATATGCAGCCCCAACTCACCGAGAGCTCCCAGCAGTTCCTCCCCTCTGCGGTCACAGGACGGACTCCCCCACCACATGCTCTTTGCGTTTGCATCACCCCCAACGATCCACCTTCTGGTATTGATTTCACGCTCCGTCCTTTTTAGGTGTACTAAGTATGAGTCAATGGGCTCTGGGTCCGGCTCAAAGTAAAAGGAGACGAGTGTGATCTCCCAGGCACCGGTTTGGATCCCCACCACTACGATGTTATTAGTGGTGAGTTTTGGGTACTGAATGACATTTATGTCAGGATCAAAGACGGCTATTGCCGCCTTTACAGTACCCTCCCCTCTGCCAGTGTTCTGGAAGACCCTCACTCCTCTGTAGCTCCTCATTACCTTTTCCCGGCCCACGTATGGCTCTTGGAGGAGCGCTACTGCAACTTTGCGGTTTTTCGCCTCTGTAAGTAGTTCAATAGTGGCCAGTTTTTTACGCTGGAGGTTAGCTTGCAGCACCTTGTAGTGAGTTTGTACGCCCTGGACGCCCTTAGCAGTATGCTACTGACCGCCGAGCTATCTCATCCCATTTAATGCGTGTTGGGCAATTTTGGCTAAAAGCGTTGTGCTCACTACAATCCAGTTTAGCCTTAACACAATTCCGACAGCTCGGCGGTTCGTTGGCGATTCTCTCTCCACATTCAGCTCTGAGGTGCGGGCCGCCGCAGTGGCTGCACAGGTCAGACGGTTCTTTGCAGAACCGCCTGCCGTGCCCGTACCCCAGGCAGCGGGTGCACTGGACCAGTGGGGAGTGGTCCTTGGCGACGATCCGCTGGAGATCAATGTGTAGGAGTCCTGCCTCTGTTACCCTCCGCCAGATGGTAGGCGATACGCTTACCACTATGTGGCAGGTATGAGGGTTCCTGGCTCTTCTCCTATACTTTATCTCCAGGCGATCCTCCCCAGCGCCGAGGTCGCGAAAAACGTCCCTATTTTGGTTCCTCAGGGCTTTGAGGACGTCCTCATCTGTGTTTGCCTGTAGGACATCCCTGAGGACCACTAGAGGGTCTTTGTTTTTTATTTCCTCAACGCTGAGGGTCGTTCCATCCCTCCCCAGCCGGTCCATAATTTTATCCCTCTCTGTTTTAGTATCAAATCCCATAATGATCTTTCGGTCCTTTACCTTTCGCACCCTTTCGACTTTTACCCAGCCCTCCTTGGCGTTGACAGCTTGCCGCACTTTGTCGAGAACCTCCTCTCCGGTTTCTGAGTCGTCCTTGGAGGTGACCACGATGGAGTGGAGCGTTTTAAGTTTCGATTGCGGTCCGCCACTCTGAGTGGCGGCTACGCTTGCGTAACTCTTTACTTGCTCCAGGGCCACTTTTTGGTCCTCCAAGGACTCCTTCAGTTGCGTCATAATTTTGGTGTTCTCTACCAGCAACCTTGAGTGCTCCTCGAGACGGTTAAAGATGTTGGGGTCAGAGTTAACCATGAAGGTGGCGTCGGTAGCTGTCGCCTCCGGCTCCACCTCCACCGTCCCCTCCTTCCCCTCTCTATGCAGCCCCGAGGCTCCCCCGACCCTATCCGCTACCGGCGTTTTGGAGGCTGCCTCAGCCTCCTTCACTAATTGGTATAGTCGGTCTAGAGCCTCAGTAATGCTGTTTTTTATATCCGTTTTGAGGTTCCGAGAAGCACTCAGGTTTAGTTTACCAGTTGTTAGGCAGGCTTTTGCTTCGGCTGTTCGACTTTCGTATTTCTTGCCTTGATTGTCCGGAGAGGCTCTACATTTATCACCCATTTTGTCCTGCGATTGTACCAGGCGAGTCTTGCCGCTCATAGAGTTTGTCTGTTTTGTGGTGTTTGTCGGCTTTGATGTCGAGTTGGAGCACGAAGTCTCCCACTCGTGAATGCTGCGCCTTACATTACTTTTGTTTCCGGATTTTACAGGTGATTTCACGGGTGATTCAATATTGACCGCTTTTGGAGGAGTCCTAACTGTCGCCATTCTGGAGGTATGCGTCCCGTGTAAAGATACAAGATAAAATATATGTAAAGTATAGATTAATGTTGACTCTACCTAGAATCTATAACTGGTCTCTATCTAAAGTATTAGATATTGTTCTGTATAATTTAGTGACAATAGTCAAGGTCAAGATTCCGATATTTAAACACTAACACAAGAACAGTAAGCAAGTAAAAATTTAGGTAGAGTCGTTTGTTTAAATAGGGGCCCAATAAGGCTGGTCAATTAATAAAGTCAAAAATAACAATTTATATAATAAAAGTAAAAAATAAATTTAATAGGCGTCTTCTAAAGACCTCCGTCAGTCTAATAATAACTTACTCTATATAGAGTCGTGATTTTATGTACAGGGATCTCAACTAATATACACACAATATATACAAACACTTAACTTTCTAATTCTAAACAACAGGGTAAAAACTGTACAAAACTCTATATTTGGATGGGACAGTAGAAATGGCTCAATAAGATCCCCGTCAATTCAAATAGTTAAAAACAATAGTTTAATAATGGTCAGTAACAAATAATAACTTTTTAAGCGTACATAGAGTTTGTCTCTACATAGAGTCTGTCTCTATTGTCAAAAATAAAGCTATTGCCGAGCCTTACACACTACAAAAAATCTCGTTGAAATCGGTGCACTAGTTTCGGAGATATCGGGGTTTGAAAATTTTCAATATGGCCGCCAAGATGGCGGCTACGGACTAAAAATGGTTTTTTGAGGTCAGTTTTGATCGCAGAAGAGCGGGAAAAAGACCTACAGTATGCTCGCAGTCAGGAGCGTCGTTTAAAACATTAAAAAAGATCCAAATTTTTTGGCTCTCTACGTAGAGTTTTGACTCTACCGTAAGATGAGGTCACCTCTCCCAACTCTTACATAAAAAATCGCGTCCTTCTGCGATCAAAACTCTCCAAGTTATTGGCAAAAATAATTTCCAAGATGGCCGCCAAGATGGCGGACCGAAAATTAAAATACCCGTATCTCCGTTGTTTCTTGTCGATTCGAGCCGAGTTTGGGCTCGTTTTAAAGGGCTCGACAATAGCTATTTGATGAGCATACTAAGATTAAAATTAAATGTAAGCCTGATTTAACATTCACAAAAAACACAAAAAACACATAAAAAATACACAAAAAATAGACAATTTATGCAAAAGTAAGAGTTTTTTCGCCGTCAGGCCACAGTATGCTTGAGATCTTAAATTTAAGGAGTTGTTTGGTGAGTCCTGCTGTATTCCTTCTCCGACCTCGTGGCAGGTCCAAAATTTCAAAAATTTTTAAAACAAAATTTTTCAGGGGGATGTTGTCCAAAATTTTTTACCACTTATTTAGTTCATTTAACACTATTTTTTGGGATATTAAAAATATGGGGTCGCAGATGTCAAGAAGGAGATATGAATTTTCAAAAATTTGCAAAAATTTTAAAAGTCTATAAATAACGAACCGTGTGGAAAATTTTTTCAATCTAAACGGCGAAAGTTTGCGTCCAGTTGCAGGAAGGAATCCGCATCACCAAAACCAGCCGCACGCCTCTGGGTCTGCAACCTCGTGCCACGTGGTTTTTGGGTTTTCCGGTCACAGCTCCGTCCCCTTTGACCGGAAAAATCCAAAATTTTGCAGAGAAGTAGATCTTCCAGGCCCCGATGTTATGGCTTCAAAAAATCAGTATGTCGCAGCGACTAATCAGCCAGCGTACGCACTCAAAGTTTCAAGATTTTTAAAATTTTTGGTTTTACACTTATAAAAATTTCACTGATAAAGTGTCACTAAAACTTTTTTCACTAACAGGTAGCACTTATTTTTCTGCGTAAAACGGTGTATTACACGATATTGTAGCTACAAAAAATCCATTTTTTATTAATTTTCGAAGAAAAATCCGAGCGCGGAGCAGCGCTGGCAGCGACCGTATTGCGCGGGGGGTTGCGCGCGACTGGTTAGGTTAGGTTAGGTTAGGTTAGGTTAGGTTAGGTTAGGTTAGGTTAGGTTAGGTTAGGTTAGGTTAGGTTAGGTTAGGTTAGGTTAGGTTAGGTTAGGTTAGGTTAGGTTAGGTTAGGTTAGGTTAGGTTAGGTTAGGTTAGGTTAGGTTAGGTTAGGTTAGGTTAGGTTAGGTTAGGTTAGGTTAGGTTAGGTTAGGTTAGGTTAGGTTAGGT
>OX369264.1:0-2500 GCA_947284805.1 Coleophora flavipennella | reverse complement strand
TACTGATATTGTTTTTCATACATGTTAATGTATAACTCAGTATACATTTAACATTATTACTAATCTATTTATTTCTTTTAATTACCTTAGATGCTAATTTTGTACAGTAATTTAAAAATATGTTACGTTTATCATTGTCCTGCATAATTTTGCTTACATTTCCAACTTTAATATTTTCATTTAAATTGTGTTCAGTTTCAAATCTCAGCAGGCCATATACCGGACATTCAAACAATACATGGACTATTGATTCTTTGACATCGGGGTCACATATACATGATGAATTCTCTTTGCACCTGAATCTGTGTAGGTATTCAGAGAATCCACCATGGCCTGTCATTACTTGCGTGGCTACACTGGTTGACTTGAGTTTCCTTACTATTTTGTAAGCTTGCACTGCGTCCGGGAAGAAGATCTTAGTAATCGCCGCTGTTGTACTTGACTTGTACCTCCGATTCCATTCGTCAAGTGAGGACATGCGAATCTCTCTTTTGACGAATGAAATCGGACATCGGTCGTAGTCGGGTCTAGTCTTCAGTTTTAACGCTGCATATTTAGCCAATTCATCCGCTCTCTCATTACCCTCAAGTCCTTTGTGTGCTTTGATCCAGAACAGGGATACGTCCTTGCTCTGGAGTGTGCAGTTTTTAAGGTTGTTACGCGACTCGACGGCTAGAGGATGGGTAGTGCTGTAGTTTATAACCGTCTCCAGCGCTGAGCGAGAATCGCTGTATATGCCAAAGCTATTTCCCTGGTGCTTTAAGACCTCCCTAGTGGCGACGCATATGGCCAGAAGTTCAGCCTGGTAGACGGTGCAATGAGCTGACAGTTTTTTCTTGATGGCTTTGAATTCGGCATTGTTGTCCCATAAGGACAATGCTGCTCCGACCTTGCCCTCAATTTTACTGCCATCGGTATAAATTCTCACTGACTGTAGATTGTGGTTTTCTACATCCTGTTGGTCTACCAGACTCACAAACTCCAGGCGAACATGCGCCGCCGGGTGGGGGGTCTTGGAAAACGCTACCGGTCGTTCTATTTCCTCGCCTCCCAGTGCCGACCGCGTCACCCCTCTCCTAGCCTCGTATAGAGCTGCTGCTTCTTGGATTCGGAGGTCGAGTGGCAGTAACCCAGCCAGCACTAGTGACGAGTTTAAGGACACGGTTCGGTATGCTCTTGTCAATTTCTGGGCAAAACCCCTCTGGACCGTGTTTAGGAGCTTTTGCACTCCCAGTTTCTTGGTTGCCGGAGCCCAGGCGCTTGCAGCGTACATGATTATAGGTTCCACCGTTGCATTGTATATTAGTCGTATGATCTCCGGATGGAGACCCCAACTAATTTTTGCGGCTCTTGACAACTGTTTGTAGATGTTTAGCGCCTTCAGGCAGACAGCCGCGGCATGGCTGTTAAAAGTTAACTTGTGATCTATAGTAAGCCCAAGAAGTTTTATTTCTTTGAATATTTCGATACCTATTCCGCCCATGTGCAAACTTGGTGTGTCGTACTTTAATTTCTTGGTTAAAACCATGGCTTTAGTTTTTTGCGGGCCAAAATTGAGTTTGTTACTAACACCCCAGTTCTGCACATAGGCGAGAGTGGCATTTGCCTGCTGTTCTACTTCTTGAGCTGTACTTCCGTCGAAGATCAACACTATGTCGTCCGCGAATGCCTGACTGTAATCTCCGCGCTTTTCCAATCCTTTTAGTAATGGATCCAGTAGAAGATTCCAAAGGATTGGTCCACCGATAGATCCTTGAACACATCCTTTATTTGTATTTTTGGTGTGTTCTACACCTCCATACCTAACTGCGACCTGTCTTTGTTCCAGGTAGCTATCAAGCAATCTTCTAATGTTGGTCGGGCATCCCTCTTCGGTAAGTCTCAGCCTTATTGCCGGCCACCATGCATTGTCGAAGGCTCCCTCTATGTCCAGTGAGACCATTATGACCAGTTTTTTAGATTTTAATTTGCCCTTTATATAATTCATCAGGTCATAGAGGGAGTCTTCGGTGCTTTTTTGTGGCATAAAGCCATATTGACGAATACACATTTTAGGGAGAAGATGCCACTTTAATCTTCCGACAGTCATTTTTTCCAAAATTTTTCCCATCACGGGCAACAAACCTATAGGCCTGTACGACTTGGGATTGGTGTAGTCGGTCTTCCCAGGCTTCCTAAGAGCTACCACTGTAGCTCGTTTCCAGATGGCCGGAAACAGCCCCAAGGAAAGGCACTTGTTTGCCAGTGATAGGAAGTGTTCTGGGTCTCGGAGAATGACCTGGCCACATATATCGGCTGTAAAGCCATCGGCTCCGGGCGCCTTCTTCGGATTGAAACTTTTTACTGTGGTTTCTAGTTCTACCAATGTAAATGGTGGATCATGTTCATTTTCTTGGTTGCCTCCACTCATTTGGATAACCATTTTCCGGATACGTTGGTGTTCATCATTATCGTTTTCTTCAGTGTCTTCCGTGTAAAAAGTTTCAGCTAGCACCCTCGC